>JAXQQM020061195.1:0-47368 GCA_034641835.2 Pinus albicaulis | reverse complement strand
AACGGATGCTTGCTTGTAACTAAATTACTTCAAAGAATAAATCACACACTCAGAAAACTCAACAGCTTATCAGTCAAGGGTTCGGCAGTGATAACCCATCCCTTCGGAAACTGATGGAAAGGAAACTAGAGCATGGACCACGAGCCTGGGAGCTAGACAGTGACTTCCAATGCTCACTACAGCCTTAGATCATCTCTCACGCCAAATCAACAACTGCAAGTAAATGGGACAGCAAAGTGAATAAAGGATTGAACAACAATTCTGGAATAGAACAGCAAGTCTAAAATGGAACAGCAATTGAATAACTAAGTCCCGCGGGTTGTAACCTATTAACTCAAATACTCTCTATGCAATAAAATAACATTCTTTCACTCCAAAGGCAATTCACACAAATCACACTAAAGGAACAGCAATAACGATTAATGAATTATGGAACAGTACTGATAAATTAGAAACGCACACAACACGAACATTTAATATAACAGCTCTGTAACATAACAGTAAGAACATGCAATGAACTCTTGAAAGGATTAATAACTTGATGCGGAGTCAACACACAATTTTATCTACAAAAACTTCAATGATTCAATCTTTAACAGAGCATGTAATATGAACTTATAAATCATACCAAATTACCAAATACAATGATAAACAAACCACACAGAAATAAAGCCGTAATGGTACAGAAGCAAGTGTCCTTCGGGGCCGGGCCCTTAGCCTCCAAGGATACACTGCTTGAAGTTAATCCAGTCGCAGAGATGAAATAATCACCAAGCTTTCATTAATGCATCGGTCAAAAATACATTGAACCAGTTCTCAACAAAACTTAATAATCAAAGCTGATGTTTTACAGAAATTACATAAAACGTATCCTTCATCTCTATATCTCCCCTCTCAAACTAACAGTGCTGTTTCTTTATATAAAGACGACGGCGGAGATGTCCAAGTGACAAGGTAAATAAAGCAGCGATCCCTCAGGATCGAAGATCCTGAGGGATTCGCCAAACTGTTAACTCTTCATCCTGTCTTTTCTTTTGCGCTGAGCTGGTGTCTTCTCCTTCTTTCCCGAACCGATTTGCTTTGATCTGTTTATCTTTGTTTGCGTTCGGTTCTCGTCCAGAGGGACAGCAGTTATCTCGACTTTGTCCTTCCCTTTGGAACGGCAAATCCTCGTTTTCTCCTTTTCCTGTATAGAAAATAACCATTATCAGTGGCTAAGTCTTGCATATCAATTCTCACATGTTTTTTTATAATTCCTTATTACTTCCCAAATTCATGACACAAAAAGGTTCACAAATTCTATTAAAAAGCCACTGAAATAATCATCAAAAGCATACCTTTTTAGTACTCCACACACCCCCCTGCTTACCTTGTTTCATGTCCTCATGAAAACATTGTAGTTGACATGCAATGCAGTGAGAGAATATGTTGGAGAAGGAGTCTCATGCGGAGGCCTACAACCATGTTGAGTGATTAGATAGTCAAAGAACTGACCTGTTTGCCCCTCAGGCATATCATACAGGGCCTGGTATCCGGGTGCAGGATGCCAAATAATTGGAGTGCGAAATCTATATCCTAACCAGGATGACCCTGCTTTCAGAATGCTCTCACCATAGAGGTTCAAACAGTCGGCAACTAACTCAAAGTTCTCATACTTAAATGGTTCTCTTAGTTGGATGTGTGGATCAGAGATTCGGTATCGAAATTTGGCTGCATTAATGGCCAAGTCTTTGATGGAAATAAAATACTCTAAACTCTCTTGAATGAGTGCCTCATTCATGGGTCCTAATGTTTCAATGGCACCAGGAGCCCTTATAAGATTTCTATGAGCTTTCCACAACTGCACTGGGTTCCTAGGCTCAGCCCTAACCTGTAAATCTAGACCATTTTCCTGACCCTGGAAAGTGTCATAGGCTTTGAGCCACTTAATCTGATTAACCCCGAATGAAATGAATGCTTGGAATTGGATGTCTCCAATGAAAGGGCCAGGGTTTAATTCAGTCTCCTGACTTAACACAAGGTCGTGCAAATAAAGTTCACACAACAATATCTGGACTTTCACTCCATAATGTTTACAGCAATCTATAAAGTCATTGACGGTGTTAATTTGTATAGGGGTGCCTGCTTTAACAGCTTTGATTTTTAATTGTAAATACCGTTCTAATAAAAACAGAGCATAGTTTTTAGCAGGGGCCCTACATGCTAAAACATTATTGTATAAAGAACACAAGTCATTCATCTGTTTGATAACAGTATCTAGTCTACGGGTTACCTGTGCAACTTCCTCTTGTTCCTTTTTCCACCCTTCAAAGGCCTGGCTTTTGGATTGACTGACGTCCCTTAGTTGCTGCTGTAACTCTTCATATTCTTCTCGGGGAACCGTTTGCTCTCTAAGTTGTTCGGCTTCTTGCTGGGCTTGCTTCACCATCTTATGCAAGGTTTTTGTCTTCGGATCTTTTTTCCATAGGTCAGTGGAGGCCGGGAGTTTTACCTAAACTTTCTTATTATGTTGTTTGGAGTTCAGAACCCTTATTACCCCTGAGGGTGGTGCCTCTGTCTGAACTTTCTTGTCACTGATCCTTATATCATCCTTTTCTGTTTTAACGCGAACATCCATCTTTTCCCGTTCCTCAGCATCATTTGGAACGGCAGCTGGATTCTCGGTAGGGTTTTGAACAGCAGGCCGCTTGTTGGCCTTCTTTTTCCTCCCTCCGGTCTTTCTTACCTTCTGGTTCTTTTTCAGAATCCTAATTTGTTGTCTGAGCTGGGTTATCGTATTCAACAATTTATTCCGTTCCCTCCGCAACTTCTTAATTTCCAATGTTTCATTCGAAGGAACAGCAGTCTGTCTGCTACGGACTGGATCATGACTAGTTGCTAAATCTTCCTCTTGGGGTTCTTCCTCACTGCTCTGCTCTAGCTGTTCAGGGGTAGGAACCTCGACTGGTTCTGTCTCTTCCTGAGCAGATGCTGTCTCTGCTTCTACTTCCTCTAGAACTTCCTCTTGTGACCTGGGAACAGATTGTTCCCGTTCAGTATTTTCCTCCTCTTCATCATGAACAGGCATGTTTTCTTCTTGGGGTTTGTCGTGGGGGTCCTCTGAACTAGAAGATTGACCATAATTACTCATATTGGCTAGGACTGCGGCCAAGTCATCATCTCCCAGTAGGTCTTGTAATGAGCTATCTTCATGCTGTCCCATTTCTTCCTCCTGTTCAGTTTCTGCTTCTATTTCTGTTCCCGAAGGCTCGGCTGCTTCTTCTTCGAGTTGCTCATCTTCAATTATTACTGGTTGGCTGGTGCTTCCCTAAAGCTTTTCCAGCCTCCCTCTTATCCGAGCCAACTAGGCTGATTTTCTGGGCTTATCTATGCTTCCTCTCATCTGAGCTAACCGAGCTAATTTTCTGGGTTCCTCTGGTTGCTCGGGTGAGTCAATGGCATGCTTGCGCTTTGCCGATTCTTGATGTATCTCTGGTTGTTCTGATGTACTAGCAACATGTTCTCTGCGTTTTGCCGGACACTCTGGTGTGCTTATAGAATGTCTGCGTTTTAGGGATGCCTCTGTCAATCCCCCCTCAATTAGTGCAATCAGTTCTTCCCAGCTGCTCTGCTGCTGGGTGAGACCATAACTAACCACTAGTCGTATCAACCCATGGTGGCTAACGACTGACTCTACGTGCTGTTCCTTTCTCATACTTTGTGCAGCATCATGCAGTAAGGATTTCAGGAGTGCAGGTAAATTTACAGAGCATCTCTGCTTTAAAACAGCTAAAAGTTTAAGATGTCGTGGTCTTACCACGTCTTTCCTTCCTTCGCAGGTAATGTAACTCTGCACTGTTCTTGCTAGCTCCGTCCAAGGTTCTCCTAGGGTTGCTGGCAGAATACCCTTCCCCTTAATTGTCAGATTCTGGCCTTCGTCCTGGAACAGTTCCATGACCTTCTATAATCGTTCCTTTTTTAATGTCCATACCGGTCCGGTGGCTGGTAGTCCTGAAACTTCTGCAATTATGGCATCAGTGACCGCTATCCGCTTCCCTCTTACTGTGGAGTGGTCATCTTGTAAATTCTGCAAAAATTCCATCGCTATTGTTTCATTGGACTCCTGTAGGCGATTGAAATAATTCAACCATCCTGCTCTTTCCAGGATCTCCCGGGCAGCAGCGGAGATCGTCAGCTGTTGAGGCTCACTTCGAATTGCCCTTCCTCCCATAGTTTCACTGTAGATTCTAAATGGAACGGAAACTACGTTTTCTGTTTGAAACACAGAGAGGGTGAAAATCACAAGGTTTCGAAAAAAACACAGAGTATGCAACAGTGCAACAGAAAGCAACTTGTGACAAAAATAGAAATGCCATGTCGTTAAACCATGCCAAACCGTCGTATACTAGCTTTCCCGAATGGTAAGTTGACACGTAATACAGGGAATAATGAGGTTAACCTCCCCCCCCGCAATGTGATAGGCTGGCCCAGCCGGAAAATAAAGGAGCGGCACCCGGTCTGCAATCAAGTCAGAAAGGAACAGCATATGGAATTATGCCATGTTGAAAAGGACAACGAATTACCGAAATCGAGGCGGATAATTGATCGCATATTATATAAGAGGCTGCTGTGTTATGATTTGAGGCTGATGGATAGGGCATGTATCGTACTTGCCAATCTCAAGTGGTCATGGTCACTTTCGTTGCCATGATTGGTAATGATAAATATTCATGCGATATATAAATCGAGAAATGACATATAATTAGTTCCTAGGAGATAAGAAACAAAAGAATATTAGTATCTTTACCCATTGGTGTAAGCAAGGTGACTTCAATACCATTAACAGTACTCTGCTGCCAACAGGTGTCCATAACCTTGGCAGAGTTGTTTTTTTACCCTCGGAACCATGATCCTTTGTGTATACTTAGGAATGTTTTTATGTCAAAATGTAGACCATTATGCTGGCTTGGTGACCAGTTAACCATAATGCCATTCACGAGGAAGGAGCGAAACGTGGGCAGGCCGGCTCGTGATGAGACCTCCTGTTCCAAGGTTCGTTTATTTGATATACCTTTTTGGACCATATCCCTGGTGTGGTGGCCATAATGGGAATGCCACTTCACTTCCATCCTCATGATCATGGTAGGCTGGCTCTCGATGAGACCCCCTATCCTGCATTTGACACTTGACATATCATGTTCACATATTTTTTCTTTTTCATAGAATAATTTTCCTTATACACAAAGGGTGGCTCAACACTCCTTAAGAGTAGGAATGGTGGAAGAAGTCTTATTATCTCAATAGGAAGATATAAACTCTTTGCTCTTATTCCCAAGTACTAAAAAAAGTTTAAGGGAATCAGCATGATAAAGATAACCAATCAGGGCAAAATTAGTAAAACCATGTCAACAAAAGGTAAGAAATAAGTATGTCCTTCCATTTGTCCTCTTACTAATGCAGAGCCTTATAGATATAGCGATTTATGGTTTTCAGATTTCGGTATGTTGTGATTTTATATTTCATTGCACAAATACATAGCTGTATCTTAAAGACTAGAAAGAAGACGGGCAAGAAGCATCCTCAATTTAGATCAGCAAAAGAATAAGCTGTTTCACAAGGAGAGCAAAAGTATGCGAGTGGTGTTCCTTTGAAAAAGAAACAACAACGGATGATAAAAAACAGCAAAAATGCAAATGTCGTTCCTTTGGGAAAAAGGAACAGCAAAAATAAAAATACTATAAAAACACTCAAAATGCCATTCCTTTGAAAAAGGAACAACAACAATAAAAGAATGCTGGTTCTTTGAAGAAAAAGAACAGTGGTAACCAAAAGGAACAGCGGAAAATGTAACAATGCCGTTCCTTTGAAAAAGGAACAGCAGAGATCCCGAATGCTGTTCCTTTAGAAAAGGAACAACAAAACAAGCGAAACCAACATCATACAAAAACACGCATATGCTATTTTTAGAAGAGAAAAAATCGAACTTTATGAAAGAAAAGGAACAGCAAAAATGACAAGAAAATATTTAATTCAAACTTATGTACAAGAACCACTCAAAAAAAACAAGAACTTATGTACAAATTGCAAAAAGAAATGAACCCTTAATGAATTACAGGTGAGGAAGATTTCTCTTCCTCTCCTAAGATCTCCATATCGGTGTCTCGGCGTAGCTGCTGGCAGAAGGATTCCCGAGTGAGTGGTTTACGATAGAGGCGGACTCGGTGGCCATTTACTTTGAATGCATATCCAGAACCGTCAATGGTGATTAGAGTAAGGGTTCCATTGTCATGCACCTTCTGGATTTCGTATGGTCCCAACCATCGAGTCTGAAGTTTTCCAGGGAAGTCCTGAAACCGAGAATCGTATAACAAAGCCCAGTCTCCCTTGTGGAAGACTTTGTTCTTGATGAGCGCATCATGCCATTTGGCTCGCTGCTGTTGAATCAATGCTGTATTTTGTAGTGCAGAGAGCCGAATTTCGTCTAATTCATTGATCTGTTGTAGTCGGTTGAGTTGTGCCTCGCTTAGATCTAGGCCAACTTCCTGTGCTGTCCGTAATGTTTGGATTTCGAATTCTATGGGAAAAATGGGTTGTTTTCAAAACACTAATTGATAAGGTGAGTAACCGGTGGTGCTCCTCCATGTGGTTCTATAGGCCCAAAGTGCTTCAGGTAGTCGGGTAGCCCAATCACGCCTATGTGACGCAATGGTTTTCGTTAGGATTGATTCTATTATCTTATTGCTACTTTCTACCTGCCCATTCGCCTGTGGGTGATATGGAGTAGTGATCTTATGTTGGACATGATAATTGTTAAGTGTTGCAGCTAATTTATGCCCAACAAATTGTGGTCCTCCATCTGTAATTATTTCTCTGGGAAGGCCATAACGAACAAATAGATGGAACAGGAACTGTATGACAGAGTCCTCTGTGGCTCTTGGTAATGCTTCTACCTCAACCCATTTGGTGACATATTCTGTTGCCACCAAAATATATGTTTTCTGATTTGATGAAGGGTTGATGGGTCCAACGAAATCCAGAGCCCACCGCTCGAATGGTTCGATGACTAACTGTGGTTTCAGAGGCATCTCATCAGCTTGACCAGGTCGTCCTACTCGCTGGCAACTGTCACAGGCTTGGACAAACTTCTTTGCATCTTTGAAGATCGTAGGCCAGTAATATCCTGTCTGCAATACTTTATGTCCGGTTCTACGCTCAGCGAAGTGCCCCCCACACGGTCCATCGTGACAGGCTTTTAGGATGTCAAAGATTTCATCCTCTCTAACACATCGCCTGATATGCATGTCTGCTCCTGTGTGAAACAAATAGCCTCCAATCCACGAAAATCGAGAACTTTTCTGAATAATCTGCTTGCGCTCATTGGGAGTTAAATGTTTTGGTAATTTACCTACTGCGAGGTAGTTGGCAACATCAGCATACCAGGGTGTTTTAACGGCAACAGAAAACAGGTGCTCATCCGGAAATTGATCTTCAACTGCTGCTGCATCGCTTGATTTTAGTATTCTCGAAAGAAAATCGGCTACAGGGTTTTCTTTGCCAGGCCGGTCCTTGATTGTGATGTCGAATTCCTGCAATAAGATTAACCATCGAGTTACTCTGGCATTTGTGACAGGCTTATTTGCTAAATATTTTATAGCAGAATGGTCTGTATACAAGATAACAGGATAGCCTGTAATATAATGTCTAAATTTATTGACAGCATGTATTACAGCTAGGAATTCTTTTTCAGTAACAGTGTAATTCAATTCAGCAGGGGATAAATTTTTGCTGATGTAATAGATAGCATATGGTTTTTTATCCTCTTCCTACCCAAGGACTGCGCTAATGGCTGTATCTGAGGCATCAGATGATATCTGGAATGGTAGGTCCCAGTTTGGTCCTCGAAGGACTGGGGCTGTGGATACAAGCTTCTTTAGATCCTCGAAAGCACGGTCACATTTGTCTGTCCAAAGAAAATCAACGTTACCAGTTAGTGCATATAAAGGAGCAGCAATGTGCGAATAATGCTCTATGAATCGTCTATAATAACCGGAAAATCCAAGAAAGCTGCGTACCTTTGTTTGAGTAGTAGGAGTGAGAATAAGCAAAAGTATTTGGATTTTGGCCGGGTCTACCTGAATGCCGGCTGCTGAGACATAGTGTCCTAGGATAAGTCCTTCAGTCATCATCAAGAAACATTTTTCGTTGCTTAAGCAAAGCCTGGTAACAATGCAGCGTTGTAGGAATTTTTCTAGGGTGTCTAGAGCTGGATCAAAATCATCTCCATATGGTGTAAAATCATCCATGTAAACTTCAAGTCCATCATTGATTAAATCTGCAAAAATACTAAGGATAGCCCTCTGAAATGTGGCAGGAGCATTACATAAGCCAAAAGGTAAAACTCGGTAGGCAAATGTTCCCCAGGGACAAGTAAAGGTAGTTTTATCCTGGTCTTCAGGGGCAATCTGAATCTGATTGTATCCACTGAAGCCATCCAGGAAAGAAAAGAACTTCTTCCCTGCTAAAGTATCCAATACTTGATCTATGAAAGGAAGAGAAAAATGATCCTTCTGTGTTGCCTTGTTTACTTCCCTATAATCCACACAAATTCTCCATTTCCCGTTCTTTTTTGGTACCACCACAAGCGGAGAGACCCATTTACTATCAGAAATAGGGTAGATAAAATTCACATCTAAAAGCTTCTGAAGCTCAGTTTTTACGACATCTTTTAGATGGGGATTAAGTCTCCTTTGCGGCTGACGCACAGGTCTGGCATCTTTTTCTATATAAATGTGGTGTGTACATAATTGGGGATCGATTCCTTTCATATCGGGGTAGTCCCATGCAAATGCTTCTTGATATTTTGTTAACAGATGGATGAGATTTGTTTCTTGTTCAGGTGTGAGATTAGCATTGATGTTTAAAGTTTTCCCCGGTGCAATTTCCACAGTTTTACTATTTGCAACAGAAGTAACAGGTATCGTTTGGTCATGAATATCTTTCAGGGGATCTTCTTCCAATTCATTATCAAATGCTGCTTCTATCATGTGACACTGTATGCGAGGTTCAGTTTGAGTAATGAAATTATTAATGACATCGTCTTCTGTTTGATCTTTAAAATCGAGTGCCTCTTGTATAGTTAATGGAGATCTGATGTTATCAGTAAGGTATGATACAAGGTGTTTATTAGTTTTAATCATTGTGACACTTGGCTGCGCTGGAGGATATAGAACTAAATTTTTGCTATTCGGTCCTCTGGTTATGGTCATATTTCCCTGCCGACAGCCAATGTAGGCATCGGCAGTGGCAAGCCAAGGCCTACCTAAAATTAGTGGATGTCCATCAAGTCGGGTCTTTGGATTAATTATCAGGAAATCGGTTGGATACTCCCAGGATTCTACAGAGACCATGACATCATGCAGAGTACCCTCTGGTCTAACCACAGATCGGTCAGCCAATTCTAACAGAGTAGAGGTGGGTTCTACAGATGTAATGCCGAGCTTTTGGCAAGTTGTGGTTGTTAAAATGTTAATTGCAGCCCCTAGATCAACTAAGGCATTAGGCAGGGTCTGACCATAAATTTGAACAGTTATAATTGGGTTCCCGGGGTCTTCATATTTAAGGGGTGTTTCTCTTCCAGACAATAGGTCAGATAAGGTATCGACTACTTGGACTCTTGGATTATTTGTTATATTCCTCCTTGGTTTCTTTATGCACAATTCTTTTATAGTTTTTGCGTATATGGGAATGTCTTGAATGGCTTGGAGGAATGGAATTTTTATGTACAGATTTTGTAATTCTCCCAGAATGTCAAAGTCGGGATATTGTATGGATCGAGGTATGGCTAATCGTTCTGGGAACGGAGGAGAGGATGTGGTTGCTTGATTATGAGTTTGTTGCTTATTTACATCCTCTTGTTGTGGCTGATGTTCTCTGGGTAACTGATCTTCAATATGAACTGTTTTATCTCCCTCAGTTTCAATTATACGCCCAGATCTTAACTGAAGGTCATTGCACTCCCTTAAGTCGGGTCCTGCTTCTGGTGATTCTATGATTTGGATGGATTGGACCTGTCTGTTATTTGGATTGGGATCGGGTTGGGCTGGGAGTTGCGGTCTCAGGTTAGACTGGGGATTCTGTTGTAAGGCTGGCAGAGTAGGTTGAGGGAGCGGAATAGTTCCAGCTGGGTGGTACATCAGTCTTTGCCAGCTTGTCTGCCAGGGTGAACTTTGTGAAGTAGAGGGAGTCCACTATGAAGGGTATGGACCATTTTGCCAATATGGTGGAGTATAAGGGAAATTCGGCCAACCAGTTTGGCTTGTTTGATTCAGCCATGAATTTGAAGAAGGAAACGATTGTGGTGACCAGTTTGTAAATGGGGGTTGAGATTGATTTTGCCACATACCATATTGTTGAGCATTATATTGTGGGTTTTGAAAGAAAGAGGTTGGGTCCGGAAACATACCAGGTTGTCTCGGCTGCCACTGGCGGCGCTGGTTGATCGAATTCACCGATTCTGGTTCTTCTTCTACTTCCTTATATACCGCTTTCAATCCAGGAAGTGAGGGGCAGCTCTCCGTAAGGTGATCTTTTGTACATATGGCGCATGTTTGGAATTTATCCAGTGGACACTCCTTGTGGCTATGTTTTTTTCTGCATCGGGGGCAGAAGATTGCCAAATTCTGTTCTGCCTCCAACTGCTTCTGTTTAGCCTGCACAATATCAAGTTGTGTAGTTAGTGTTCCCATAATATCAGTTTTAAAATTTTCTAATAAATTTCCAATTTCTGCACGTGTTACTCCTTCTGCTGATACTTTGTTATCTCTTGCAAACCGATCATATTCTGTCGGTTTTATTCTTGTGCTGCCTCTCGAACTCCTGATACATAAGTTAAGGATGTCAGTAAAATTCTCTTGATAAATATCCCCTTTGCCCATAATGTTTAATGTTTCAATCCATTGTTCCTTCATACCCCTCATTAATGCAGTTTTTAACACATTATCAGGTAAAGGTAGCGATGCATAAGGAGATCTTTGTAGATTGTACTGAAAACGTTCCACATACTCCTCCAATGTTTCATTTGGTCTGGCTGTCATTTGGAATATTTCGTCTTTTAATTCTCTAGACCTACGATAATCCTGATATTTTTTTAAGAAGGATTCTTTCATTTGATCCCAATTGTTGATAACCCCGCCACCTAGTCCCATAAACCATCTTAAAGCAGCCCCTTTTAATGTAGAGGGAAATAATTTCAATTTTTGGGGATCGGTGGTGTAATCGTACCCCCTACATAACACATCGAATTCGAATAAGAATGCATCCGGATCTTCTGATGTGAGTCCATGGAATGTAGGGATATGCTGAAGAGGGATAGCTTTCATGGGTGCATTTGCTGCAGAATCCACTATAGGGTATTGTAATGTAGAGGTTTGAGTATTTGGCTGGTTTTGAGCATTTGGTTGGTTTTGAGCCATGGAATCGAATATATGCCAATAACCTTCTGGGATATCTAGGAGGGTATTCCTAGGTTGAGTGGGAACGGTTTTGACAGGGATATTTTTAATAGCGCTTCCTTTATCTGGAATAGTGGGAATACCAGGTGTCTGAGGAGATTGAATTCCTTCAACAATGACTTTCGCAGCACTCCCCTTATCTGGGCTATCTAAAGGTTGATTTGTCTCAATAGGGGATTTTGGTTCCTTGGTTTCCCCTATTTCTCCTTCTCCTTCACAAAAGTTGCTAGAGTTCCCTTCCTGCAATAATTCTGGAGTAGAATTTTCAATTTCTTGAAAGTCCTGCTCTTCAGTTTGACTATGCACCTCAGCACAGGCGACAGATGGTGATCCTGTGGCCTGAAGGGAACTAGTAGGCGGTTTAGAAATGTTTTTCTTAAGGCCTACTGATGGCTGAGATTCTGTTTTCTTATAGATTTCGTCTATGAAGGTCGTTCGGCCAAGGGTCACCGGCCCCTTAGCTTTTTCAGGTTTGGATGGGGGTTTGATATTCTTTTCTGGTCTTTTCTGCTTAGTCATGCACTCAAAAAAAAATGAACTACCAACTTCTATTCAAACAAAGCAAAAACAAATCTGTTAGGAAAGCGGATAGTGGAGCAGGCCTTTTACATGCTCCGCACGTAGGTTCTTACCTTCCGTTTTAGGATCCAACTCCTCCCTAGCAGGCTCGTACACTACTCTGAAAAAGACAAATGGCTACACTCTTTCCCCGGCAACGGCGCCAAAATGTGGAGCTATAAAAAGGGTCTCTTTCACCTCTAATTACCTCACATTAATATGTCAATCCGGGAGCGTTTTGTCATTACAAAGAGTGACTCAATCCGAGGCTATCATTTGTCAGAGTAATGCTAATAGTACAGTGCATAAGAAATACAAGAGTAAACGGATGCTTGCTTGTAACTAAATTACTTCAAAGAATAAATCACGCACTCAGAAAACTCAACAGCTTATCAGTCAAGGGTTCGGCAGTGATAACCCATCCCTTCGGAAACTGATAGAAAGAAAACTAGAGCATGGACCACGAGCCTGGGAGCTAGACAGTGACTGCCAATGCTCACTACAGCCTTAGATCATCTCTCACACCAAATCAACAACTGCAAGTAAATGGAACAGCAAAGCGAATAAAGGATTGAACAGCAATTCTGGAATAGAACAGCAAGTCTAAAATGGAACAGCAATTGAATAACTAAGTCCCGCGGGTTGTAACCTATTAACTCAAATACTCTCTATGCAATCAAATAACATTCTTTCACTCGAAAGGCAATTCACACAAATCACACTAAAGGAACAGCAATAACGATTAATGAATTATGGAACAGTACTGATAAATTAGAAACGCACACAACACGAACATTTAATATAACAGCTCTGTAACATAACAGTAAGAACATGCAATGAACTCTTGAAAGGATTAATAACTTGATGCGGAATCAACACACGATTTTATCTGCAAAAACTTCAATGATTCAATCTTTAACAGAGCATGTAATATGAACTTATAAAACATACCAAATTACCAAATACAATGATAAACAAACCACACAGAAATAAAGCCGTAATGGTACAGAAGCAAGTGTCCTTCGGGGCCGGGCCCTTAGCCTCCAAGGATACACCGCTTGAAGTTAATCCAGTCGCAGAGATGAAATAATCACCAAGCTTTCATTAATGCATCGGTCAAAAATACATTGAACCAGTTCTCAACGAAACTTAATAATCAAAGCTGATGTTTTATAGAAATTACATAAAACGTATCCTTCATCTCTATATCTCCCCTCTCAAACTAACAGTGTTGTTTCTTTATATAAAGACGACGGCGGAGATGTCCAAGTGACAAGGTAAATAAAGCAGCGATCCCTCAGGATCGAAGATCCTGAGGGATTCGCCAAACTGTTAACTCTTCATCCTGTCTTTTCTTTTGCGCTGAGGTGGTGTCTTCTCCTTATTTTCCGAGCCGATTTGCTTTGATCTGTTTATCTTTGTTTGCGTTCGGTTCTCGTCCAGAGGGACAGCAGTTATCTCGGCTTTGTCCTTCCCTTTGGAACGACAATCCCTCGTTTTCTCCTTTTCCTGTATAGAAAATAACCATTATCAGTGGCTAAGTCTTGCATATCAATTCTCATGTGTTTTGTTATAGTTCCTTATTACTTTCCAAATTCATGACACAAAAAGGTTCACAAATTCTATTAAAAATCCACTGAAATAATGATCAAAAGCATACCTTTTTAGTACTCCACAGTTGAATATAAAATGTATTATCTTGTTAATTTATTTATATAAGCATTATGATTTTGAAGAATATGTATAAATTTGAATATTAAATTAAAATTATAAAAAATAAAATGCACATATTTTTTTAAATGTTGAAATTTTTTAATGTTATAAAATTCATATAATTATGTAAGCATGAATAAATTTAGCAACATATTTCACTTGATTCTTCGTTGCCCAATTAAGTAATTTAGATTAAGATGGTGAGTAAACAAGCCACACTATTAAGTATTAATTGTACATCCAATTATTGAGAATAGGTATTGGGACTCCTTGAGAATAGGTAGAAAAATGAAAAATGACTCACAAACTGAAATTAATACATAAAAATAAGAAAAAAAATGAAAATAAAAAAAATAAAAAGATATGTACACTGATATTAATAATTTATTATATAAAATATCAAAAGAAATAAAAAGATATGTACAATGATATTAATAATTTATTATATAAAATATCAAGTAGAGGATTTAGAGGGACTCCTTGGAAGGAATATGTTCACAGTTAGCAAACTCGTTTGCACCTTTTCTACAGACATTTTTTTATGATGTAAATATTTTTTTTGGGAAAGGAAGATCTAGAGAGATGGTTTCTATTATCGACATTTCGGAGTCAATAATGAAGTCCATTATTAAGACAACAATGTAAGGATTATGCTATAAAAATTCAAATTTCTCAAATTGTACCTTCTCTTTGGCATGATCAACTATAAGGATGAGGTTTCCCTCACCCATTTCATTAGTGAGGATTTTTCGATCATAGTGGTTGTCGATGAACTTTTTCATAGTCTCAATGGTTACTAAAGAAACACAATAGTCGTCATCAGATAATTTTAATTCTATTAACCAGTCTTCCATGTTAGTGGCATTATTGATGTTTGATTGCTAAACAGGTATTAACCATTGTTCCATGTTAACCATTGTTCCATGTTAGTGGCATTATTCAGAAGTTCGATTGCTAAACAAGTATGGGGACTCTTGCACTTAATCGAAAGCACTAGATTTATACAATAAATGGGATGAAAAGGAAGAAGACAATGGTAGAGTGATGGAATTTCGATAGGCCCATTAGAGTGAGAGTAAGGCTAATTTCTAGATGGGTTTACGTTTATCAGACATTCATTAAAACATTAATTCAGGTAGTTTTTAAAAGATCCTCAATTTGGTTGTTCCCTTGTAATTAGTTTCAATTCTAACTATGAAGATTTCACTAGGGAAGACTTCATTCTTGAATTTTTCAATCACGTTACATTTTCTTATCACCACCAAACGAATTGGTTGACATGCTTGAGAGATAAGGTAATTTGTTAAGGTCTCAAACATCATTCATTTTTATTATATTAGGTATCAAAAAGTTGGGAGAGAATGTAACATACATTATGCCATCTTTATCTCTTATTTATATATCAGGGATATTGATTGGAATAATCATATTACTTAATTCATTTAAGTATTTTGTAATTAAAAGTTTCATCCTCATAGAGCTCTTATTTTCTCATTCACTTATCCCTCTTTTAATATATATCAAGTTATTTTGCGCTTACATATGGCATCTAAGCTATTTTAGTTATATCAAACTTAGAAGAAGTGAATAAGATAATAAATTATTTTTTGAGGAGTTAATATATTTAAATTATATTAATGCCAAATATGAATTTTATTATTCTAAGGACTCTCATTTATTTATAAATGTTGGTCACTTTAATTGTTTATCAATTTAAGCAATTCAAGTGCTACATAAATTGTCAACCCATGGAAGTTTGTTTATTTCAAAGGAAATCACACACTGTATATGCTCAATCTCAAAAGAAAAGAAATGTTGTAGTAAGAATCACACTAATCACACGTTGTTTAACAAAATTGAAGTCTACTTCAGTTACAGCAAAGACAATCCTTCTATTGCAGACTATCATTAAAAGAATCCTGGATTACATTAAAAAGACAATGATCTAGGAAAGGAAATCAATCTGAAAAAATGAAGACCAATTATGCTATAACAGAGAATGAGACCCTATTTCCCAAGCAGGAATCTTCAGCACCTGTTTCTGATTACCAAGCTTTCACAAACTCATTTCATAAACAAGATTGCTAATTAAAATAATCCACAACTTCTCAAGAATGAATTGCATGAAATCGATGCAACAAGTAATGGAAACAGAGCTTTAGAAATAAACAACATAATTCAGATGCTGCATAAATAACTTCAGTAAACAGAGTTTAATCAGGGCATGAATGAAAAGAGAAATTAAAAAACTACAGAGACAAATTGGTCAATCTTGTGAAGAAGGCGGGCCCTTTCCTTCTCACAAGATTCTCATGAAGAAGGAGTTAAAATGAGATGCTCAAAACATTTTTTTATTCATCTGTCGAAAGCAATATATTACAAAAGAGTCACGTTCCTTCTCTATTTAAAAATGAACCTCCCTTAGTCTCTAACTATCCTCTAATGTTGATGTCTCCTCTTTTTAAAGAGGAGACATCTATTACAATTGATTTTTATTATAGAAATCCTATTTTTAACCCAATCTGATCTTCTGTTCTGAAATAGGGCCTTTTTGTTCTTCCATAGAAAAATGTTGTTACAATGGTTACGATGGTACTAGCTTCAGAGTGGCCTGTGTAACAGCTTCCTTACTTGTCTTTTCTTGTTGTCATCATGCTTAGAATGCTGCTTCAAAATCACAAATCACAGGCTGTTTCAGCAACGGGATTTTCATACCATGTTGACTGTTTCAGCAACGCGGTCTTCAGACAGCCATGATATATTATATACGGTCTTCAAACTATCTCAGCCACTATATATCTTTGATTAATGATTAAATATAAAATTAATATAAAATTATATGTAAAACAAGTTAAAAATATAGTAAATAGAAGAATATTATATACCTTTGGAAAAATGGATGAAATTTATAGTGTAAGCTTTAAATATGGATTGGAAAAGAGTGGAATGATAACAAAATGTGTGGTCAAAATGGTACATTATGGGGTCCTAACATCCCCCCCAATTGGTGACAATCATGGAGTATTGAAGCGTGTAATTGCTGTATGTGTTCAATCATTCTTGACTTCTGCAAAAATTGATGATATTTTGCCACAAATATGTTAGGTTTCTGACGCTCTGGCCTTATCCAGAGAAGGCGATTGTCTTCATTATTCCTAGTTTGAAGAAAAGCAGTTTGTCATGTAATCTGATTAGCAAGAAAAGAGGCAAATGCCCTTATCTGAATATAACCAACAAGAGGGTTGAGATTAATTTTTCTGTTTTCAGGGACAGCTTCATTGTGAAGGTACAACTGACATAGTAGGTGTTGATCACTGGTGGAAGCTTTTACAAATGTTTTTACAAACTGTTCAGATGTAAGCACCTCATGGGGTCTTCTGTCTTTGACTTATTTCAACTGAAAATAAACAAGGCGTTCTGAGAGAAATAAAGAATAGTTTAGAGATGGTATCCTAGTGGCCAATAATTTTTGTACCAGTTGAAACATTAAGAGCAGTTTTTCTTTTAGCTCTTTATTCTCTTTCCTGTAAACTCTAAATTTCTGTATTGTATGCTCCCAGGTCTCCCAATTAGAATATATATGATTCTTCCAAACCAATTTTTGCTCCTCTAAGGTTTTATCTTGAGAAATAGCATACTGTTTCATCCACATGTTCATTATGTCCATCTCTTTCCATGATTCAGTTTGTGTTCCAGCATTGCAAGTGGTAGGTTGAGGTATAGTCTGAGTAGCAGAATCAGTTACAATAGGGCAGGATACTTGTACCTTGAATTCTTTTTCTGAAATTTTTGAAGGCCCTACTGGTTCTTGTGTAACAGTAGGGCATTCTTCTTTGACTGCAGAAGATGTAGATGCTCCGAGCATTGGAGCTTGAACTATCTTATATCCTTCTTGCTGATAGATATTTCCACATTGGTGGCACATATATTCTTTATATGGATCACTTTCTGTATGTTTGTCTGCCATGGATGTTGTATGGGCCAGGGTATAAAAATTTAGCTCCTTGTCAAAGGCTTCCCTGTCAATTACCAATTCTCGCTTATAAGCTTCTAATTCTGATTTCAAAAACTCATTTTCTTGTAAAAGGGAGGCCATGGTGTCTGGGCCTTATGTATTAGTTACTTTCCCTGGAGTTGATTGCTTTGTTTTAGCTGTAGTTGGTTCTTGTGTGACAGCTAGAGCTAGTTCCTTTGTAGTAGCTACTGAATGAGTAGCATCTTGGATGTATAGTTTTTGCATATCAGCAACTAGTTCTTATGTTTTAGCTGCTGACTAAGTAGATGGTTCTTGTGGAGCAGCTATTGACTGAGTAGCTAGTTCTTGTGGGACAACTACTTGTTCTACAGAAAATGATGTCATATTACCCTAGGCATATCGTTCTTGTGTTTCAATGCCACAGGGTGAGACAGGTAATAATTTTGGGGTTTGGAAGGGTGGTGATGAATGGATTTTTAACAAAATGGCTGCGGGATCAGCGGTAATAGGAATGGTTTTTTATTTAATAGACGTCCTCATTCGTCTCCTAGGTACGAATGCAGAAAAGTAGGATTTTTATTTTTATTTTTATGAGAGGGTTTTTCCCTAGGATAAGGGCTATCAAAGGAGGTAGTTGCTTTAGTTCCGGCCCTTGTTCATATTTTTGATAGAGAGGCGGTTGTGATTTGCCTTTTTATTTTACAAACAGGGGAAGATGGTGGTGTATCGGTCTGAGACTCATCACTGGGAATACGGGAAGATGGTGGTGTATCGGTCTGAGAGCAAAACCCCTCTGAATTAGTAGCTGACAAAGGCGGTGATGGGTGAGAGAAAGGATTGGGAATTTTACCCATCTACGATAATATGACATATTTCTAATACATCCAAGTAAATAGTAAGGAATGTTCACTAGTCTACCATGTCGTAAATGACTCATTAAGACAAAGTCGTGCTGATAGACTACCTGATAACGACCTTCACAAGTGAGATAATGTTTGATGAATTCAACAACTTTTGGCCAAGGAAGAGGCAATGAGTGAAGTCCAACACCCCTACCTTTAAGCTCGACATGTTCTCCTAGCAGAAGGAAGTCCTGTTGTGCATTTAGAATGATGTGCTTCCGAATAAACCATCGAGTACCAGTGACCGACAGACCTGAGACTTGTGCTATGTCACCCTATGAAACCACAATTCAGACTCCCTAGACAGTAGAATGGTCCTCCTAAAGATTTTGTGCAAATTCCAGGACCTTCTGTGGATCGAACTCTTGAAGTCTCTCAAAATATCCCACCCAGCCTACCTTCTGAAAAATCTAATACGCGTCTGGGAATAATTCAAGAAGAGCTATTGAGCCAAGCTCATGTCGAATAGCCGGTCCTCCCATAGTTAACCAGCTTGGGTAAAATGTGGAGGCAAAGAGTGAAGTTACTGGACTTCGAAAAGAGTAAAATTTGCGAATGAGAACATGGAGTAATAGTGAAGAGGTGAATTAATGGGTAGGAAGAATGACGGTAATTGGCATGCTATGAAATGATGGCATATAATTTCGATATTCCCCCCCAAGTACGGTGAAATGATGTTTTTGATAGTGCGAAGATTGTGGTCATGATGAAAAAAATATTCTCTTTAAAATATCATTTAATTGTATTTACATAAAATTCACATACCTTATATTTACCTTTGATTTGTAGTTTGAAAAATATAGTGCTTGGTTATAATGGCTCAATAGTCATGGAAGAACTCTTAGAAACTCTTTGAAACATAAGGGAGATCATATTAGAGTATGCTTGATCATAAGAAAAAGGCAGTGAATGGACAATATTCACACAAGGAATAAGAGAAGTGAAAATGAAGGACTGAAAAGGTTGCATAGTCATGTTTTTGGAGATATAAATAGTGTTTCAGCAATGGGAAAATGAATGAAATACTACTGAAAGTGGTGTTTCAGCAATGGAAAAATAGGGATAATGCTGGTAAGGAGTGATTTTTTAGCAGTGGGAAAATGGGGAAAATATATGCTGAGAAATGGTACTTCAGCAGTGAAGAATAGGGAAAATATTTGTTGAAGAATGGTGTTTCAGCAATGAGAAAAATGGGAAAAATAGGGAAAATGATATGAAAAGGGAAAAAGGAATGAAGGGAATGAATGATAAAATGTTACTGGGAGATGGGGAAATGAATTTAAGTGAAGGAAGCAAAGCTTCTCAAAATGAAGCTTGGATCTTCTTGTGGTGAAATTTTCCTTCCTTGGTAAGCCCTTCTTTAATCAAGAATCTACAAAATAATCAATTGTAGCATGCCAACCCTTGACAGGGATTATTAGTTTAAGAAATCTAATCTGATACTAAAAGTACAGTGCAGAAAACAATTAAATGCAGTGAGGACCAGAAGAATCCCCTAAAAACGGATAATGTGCATCTTCCATGCAAGTGGTCTTAAAATATTCTTTAAAAACAGGGCACTGGTACAAATGAAGCCGATGACCATTTACTAATAATGGTGTTTTAGAGTCATCAATTGTTAAGAGCCTTACTGTTCGATTAGGAAAAACCGCATCTACTACATAGGGTCGCAGCCATCTTGTACGTAGCTTCCCTTGAAAGTTTTCAAACCGAGACTCATACAATAAAGCCCAATTACCTTTTTGGAACTGCTTGTGTTTGATGATTTTATCATCCCAATGTGTTCTTTGTTCTTGGATCATAGTTTTCTGATGAATGGCATCTAATCTTTTTTTGTCTAGTTCAATAAGCTGCTACAAACTAGCTGTCTGCACATCAGTCAAATCAAGGTTAACAGCTAAAGCAGTCCCTAAAGTTTTAATTTCAAATTCCACAGGAAAAATATCACTTTCATCATAAACCAATTCATAGGGAGAAAATCCTGTAGTATTTGTCTAGGTAGTTCTGTAAGCCCATAATGCTTCAGGGAGCTTTTGAGACAAATCCTTCTGGTTATCCTTCACTGTTTTGGTTAGAATGGATTCTACTACTTTATTTGTACTTTCCACCTGCCCATTGGCTTGGGCATGGTATGGTTTAGTCATTCTATGAGGAATATGATATTTTTGAAGGGTGGCTTTGAAACCATGAGAATTGAAAGCAAGTCCTCCATCTGTAACTAGCTCCCTAGGGAATCCAAATCTAACAAAGATTTCTTCAAATGGGAAAGCTACGACAGCTTCTTCATTAGCTCTAAGAAGTGCTTTGGCCTCCACCCATTTAGTCATATAATCTATGCAGACTAATATATTAACTCTTTGGTTGGATGGAGGATTAATGGGTTCAATAAAATCTAAGGCCCATCTTTCAAATGGTTAAAGTATTACTTGGGGGTTTAATGGAATTTCATCTCTATGATTAGGCTGAACCATTCTCTGACAGCTATCACAAGCTTGAACATATTTCTTTGCATCCTTAAAGAGTGAGGACCAATAATAACCCATCCTAAGAATTTTGTGTGTCGTTATTTTATCAGCAAAATTCCCTCCACAAGGGCCATCATGACAAGATTTTAGTATATCATACACCTCATCCTCTCTAATTCATCTCTCTATTTCATGATCAAGTCTTGTGTAGAAAAGACTCCCACATATCCAGCTATACCGAGCACTTTGTTGAATGATTTTTCTTTTCTCTCGATGTGATAGGTGTGATGGTAAATTTCCTGCAACCAAATAATTGGCAATGTCTACATACGATGGTGAGTGAGCAGATACTGCAAATAAATACTCATCAGGAAAGGAATCATCTACTGGAATATTATTATCAGTTTTTAACCGTGAAAGGAAATCAACAACAACATTTTCTTTACCTGGTCGATGCACAATTGTAATATCAAACTCTTGTATTAAAAATAACCATCTGGTAACTCGAGCATTTGTGATAGACTTGTTCATTAAATACTTAATATTCGAGTGATCAGTATGGAAAAAAGTAGAGTAACCAGTAATGTAATGTCGAAATTTATTAATGGTATAAATTACTACTAAAAATTCATTTTCGGTAACTGTATAATTAAGCTCACTAGGGGTCATATTCTTACTTATAAAGTAGATAGAATAAGGAATATGGTTTTCATCTTGTCGCAAGACAGCTCCAATTGTAGTATCTGAAGCATCAGAAGATATATGAAAGGGAAGTGTCCAATTAGGTCCTCTCAAAATAGGAGCTGTGGATAACTGATGCTTAAGTTCTTCAAAGGCCTCCTGGCAAAGATTAGTCCACTTAAATTCAGCATTTTCATAAGTAACACAAATAAACGAGAAGCTATTTTGGGAATTTTTTTAATAAATCTCGTATAATATCCAGCATGTCCTAGGAAACTTCTCACATCAGTTTGTGTTTTAGGAATAGGAATATTCTGAATGATTTGTATTTTGGATGGATCTAGCTCAATTCCTTGAGATGAGATCAAATTTCCAAGCACTACTCCTTCACTCATCATCATATGACATTTTTCAGTGCTTAAGGAGAGGTGAGCTTGTATACAAGTTTAAGTACTTTCTCAAGATTCTATAATGCATCTTCGAAAGATACACCATAAGGGGTAAAGTCATCCATAAATATTTCCATGGAGTCATTCAGCATATCAGAAAATATTCCTACAACTGCTCTTTGAAAGGTTTCTGGTGCATTACATAGTCCAAATGGAAGAACTCTATAGGAAAAAGTTCCCCAAGGGCTAGTAAAAGTGGTCTTATCTTGGTCTTGGGGTGCAATTTTGATTTGATTATACCCACTAAATCCATCTAAAAAGGAGAAGAATTTCTTTCCTGACAAACTATCCAACACCTGATCAATGAATGGTAAAGGAAAGTGATCTTTTTGAGTGGATTTATTTAAGGCTCTATAATCTAGACACACTCTCCGTTTCCCATTTTTCTTAGGAACTATTACCAATGGGGAAACCCATTCACTGTCAGATATAGGGTATATAAATCCTGCATTAAGCAATTTCTGAAGTTCCTCTTTAATAATTTCTCTTAAATTAGGGTTCATTCATCTTTGCGGTTGACAGACTGGTCGACAACCTTCCTTAATATAGATCCCGTGAGTACATAATTCAAGGGAGATTCCCTTCATATCTGTATATTCCCATGAGAATGCTTCCTTATTTTCAAGCAGTAACCTCACTAGCTGCTGTGTTTCAGCAAATGTCAGGTCAGGATTTATGTTCAGTGTTTTTCCAGGTTCGATTTCTACTGTTATGCTTTTAGAAGAGATGGTCATTGATGTTTGAGTTAGATCTTCAGATTTAAGCTTTTCTTGGGTGTCTGATTCCAAAAGTGCAACTAGTTGATTATGTGTTTCAGAAGTGATAGAGGAGGGTTCACAAATAAAATTATTAATTACTTCATTCTCAATGGTATCTTTAAGGTTTAAAGCTTGTCTGATAGTCAAAATAGGTTGAATAGTGTTATCATCATAGTCCATCCATCCATAATTCTCATTATTAATCATGGGTATAGCATGAGGGTAGAGAGTAAGCTATTTAGTTTCATATCCATTATAAATTTTCATTGAACTAGATCTGCAGCTGATAAAGGCATCAGTTGTGGCTATCCAAGGCCTTCCCAGAATTAGAGGATGTCCCCCCAACTTTGTTTTAGTCTGTAACACCACAAAGTCAGCTGGGTAATTCCAGGACTCAACTGAGATGACTAAGTCTTCAACAACTCCTTCTGGTTTGATTGTAGAATGGTCAGCTAACTCTAGAATATGGTTGGTGTGTTTCTGATTTTTTTCTTTAGCTGTAAAAATTGTGAAATTTCAAGAGTCATAATAATTATAGCAGCACTTAAGTCTACCAGAACTTGAGGGATTACTGTTTTACAAATTTGGACTGTCACATTAAGATGGCCGAGATCACCATATTTAACTGGATGGGTTTTACCAGACATTAATGCAGATAGATCACCCATAACATGAACTATAATGAGAGCTTTAGCTTTCCTACCAGGTTTCTTAATAAAAATATCTCTCATGGTTCTAGCATAAATTGGTACATCTCTTAGTGCCTGTAAAAGTGGAATTTTAACATACAGATTCTGCAATTCCCCTAGAATATTAAAAGAAGGTGGCTCAGGAATTTTCGTTAACACTAAACACTCAAGGAATGGTGGTTCTACTATTTCAGCACCCTTATTAGAGGGTGTTTGTGCCTCTTTATGTGAGTCATGTTTCTCAATTTCTTCTTTATCAGAATCGGAAGAGGTAACATCATCAATAATAGGTTCAACTATTTTCCCAGATCGTAAATTAATTTCATTACATTGTGTAGGGAAAACAGGAAATATAAGTTGGTTCTGAATATCAATAACTTGCACATCTTTATTATTGGGGTTATGATTTGGTTGTATAGGTAGTTGGGGTCTCATTTGATTATTTGGTGGAGAACCTGATGGTAGAGGAAGTGGTTTCCAAAATTGAGGAAATTGATTTGGAAATGGGAGTTGTTGACCCCTCCAATTTGAATTCCACTGATTAAAATAAGATTGTTGTTGTGGAGGCCAAGGAGTCCACATTACAGGATCTACATAGGGAGGTTTTGTTAATTGCATGGGTGGGTAATTCATTTTATTAAAGGGTGGGTATCTCATTTGGTTAAAGGGATGGTAGTTTTCTTGACTAAAAGAAGGGTAATTTTTCTAACGATTAGAAGATGTAAATGGCATATTAGAGTTCATACCTTGTCCTCATGGTTTCCATTGTCTTCTCTATGTCAGCAGATAGACCGCTTCAACTTCTTCCTCAGTTGGTTGTAATGCTTCTTTTATTCCTGGTAAAGAGGGGCAGTTGTGTTTCATGATATTTCTCACAAATGGTGCAAATTGGTATCTTTTCTAATGGGAATTCCCTTAGTGGATGTTTATCTCTGCATTTGGGGCAAAAGACAGCCAAATCTGCTTCTGCTTCAGTTTGTTTCTTTTTAAACTGCAAGGTGTCAATCTGTGAAGAAAAAGAACTTAACATTTCAGTTTTAAATTATTCAAGTAAATTACCTATTTTGGCTCTTTTTTCTCCTCTAATGGCTGATTTTTGAACTCTTGGATATGTGGTATCTCTGTTGTTTGACCTATTCCTTGAAGCTCCTCTTGCACATCTTTTACAGAGGTTAACAATTTCATCATATGACTCTTTAGATATATCCCCTTTACCAAGCATATTTAGCATGTCTAAACAGTCATCCCTCACCCCTTTCAGTAATATCGTTTTAAGAATATCCTTACATCGGGATGATTGGATCTCTGCAAGTTGTATTGTAGCCTTTCCACAAAGTCCTCCAAATTCTAGTCCTCCTTTTGTACCATCTTAAATAGTTCCTCTCTTTTTTCTCTTGTCTGGCAGTAGTCTTGATATTTAAGCATAAATTTATGTTTCATCTATTCCCATGTTTTGATTACATGGCCTCCAAGACTCATGAACCACCTTATTTCACTTCCTTTTAGTGTTTCTAGAAACAGCTTCAAATTCTGGGCATTAGTAACACAATCATAACTTCTGCATAATATATCAAATTCAAAAAGAAATTCATCAGGATCTTCAGAAGATAAACCATGAAAGTTAGTTAAGGCCGAAAGTGGGATATTCCTCATGGGATTTTCTCCTCTAGGGATATCACTAATAGGAAATCCCAAGGTAGAGAGAGAATTCTCATCTTTTCCCTCTCCTTCAGGATCTACTTGTCCTCCGCCAAAGAATCCTTCATTGTTTCCTTCCATTGTTTGATCTCCTACTGCACTTGCTCGATCCTAAGTGTTTTATACTGTCTCTTCAATGTTTTTTGCTGGTTTTTCAATGTTTTGTACTAATTTGTCAACATTCTCTACTAGTTCTTCAATGCTTTATAATGGTTCTTCAATGCTTTCTATTGGTTCTTCAACATTTCCTGTTGGTTCTTCAACACTTGCTGTTGGTTCCTCAACATTCTCAGGGCTCACAACTTCTTCTATTTCATAATTCAATTGAGGGGAGTGTTGAGGATTTGGCCTTCAAGAGCTTAGTATTTGAGAAGATTCAACCTTTGATATGATCTCATCAATAAAAATCTTTCTTCCTCCCCTTCCTTTGCCCTTTCCATCTGTAGGGTTAGTTTTCTTATGGGTTCTACATCCTCTCCTGCAATCTACACATCTGAAAGAAAAACATCAATGCTTTTGAAATCTATCATTGCCTTCCCCGGTAATGGTGCCAAAATGTTGGTCACTTTAATTGTTTATCAATTTAAACAATTCAAGTGCTACATAAATTTTCAGTCCAGAGAAGTCTGTTTATTTCAAAGGCAATCACACACTGTATATGCTCAATCTCAAAAGAAAAGAAATTTTGTAGTAATAATCACACTAATCACACCTTATCTAACAAAACTAAAGTCTACTTGAGTTACAGCAAAGACAAACCTCCTATTGCAGACTATCATTAAAAGAATCTTGGATTACATTAAAAAGACAATCATTTAAGAAAGGAAATCAATCTGCAAAAAGGAAGACCAATTATGCTATAACAGAGAACAAGACCCTATTTCCCAAGTAGGAATATTCAACACATGTTTCTGATTACCAAGCTTTCAAAAACTCATTTCATAAGCAATATTGCTAATTAAAATAATCCACAACTTCTCAAGAATGAATTGTATGAAATCGATGCAACAAGTAATGGAAACAAAGCTTTAGCAATAAAAAACACAATTCAGATGCTGCATAAATAACTTCAGTAAATAGAGTTTAATCAAGGCATGAATTTAAATAACAATTAACAAAATACATGGAAACATGGGTGAATCTTGTGAAGAAGGCATGCCCTTTCCTTCTCACAAGATTCCGCAGAAGAAGGAGTTAAAATGAGATGCTCAGAACAAACTTTTATTCATTTGTCGAAAGAAACATATTACAAAAGAGTCACGTTCCTTCTCTATTCAAAAATTAACCTCCCGTAGTCTCTAACTATCCTCTGGTGCTGATGTCTCCTCTTTTTAAAGAGGAGACATCTATTAAAATTTATTTTTATTATAGAAATCCTATTTTTAACCCAATCTGATCTTCTGTTCTGAAATAGGGCCTTTCTATTCTTCAATAGTAAAATTCTATTACAATGGTTACGATGGTACTGGCTTCAGAGTGGCCCATGTAACAACTTCCTTACTTTTCTTTTCTTGTTGCCGTCATTCTTGGAATGCTGCTTCAAAATCGCAAATCAAAGGCTATTTCAGAAATGGGATTTGCGTACCATGTTGACTGTTTCAGCAACGCGGTCTTAGGACAACCATGATAGATTATCTGCAGTCTTCAAACTGTCTCAACAACTATATATCTTCGATTAATGATTAAATATAAAATTAATGTAAAATTATATGTAAAACAAGTTAAACATATAGTAAAGAGAAGAATATTATATACCTTTGGAAAAATGGATGAAAGTGATAGTGTAAGCTTTAAATATGGATTGGAAAAGAGTGGAATGATAACAAAATGTATGGTCAAAATGGTACATTATGTGGTCCTAACAATAAATAGGTTATAAGGTGGATGGTATGTACCCTATACTTACCTGACTATAACGAATATGATAATAATGATGAGGATTAGGACCATAAAAACAATGTTATGTTGGAAGTAATGTAAAAGGTATGCATTTATTCTACCCTTTTATTGAATTAGTCAATGACCATAATAATTTTCTTATGATTGGTGTTGAAGCACAACAACATTCTGTGAAGTTGAGCCCCCATTTTCCAAAGAAACTATTGTTTATTATGGGATGTAGAGGAGTCAGTGAAACTTATGACTTAGAAGAAAGAAATAAGGGAACTAAAAATAACCCATTTAGAGGAATTTATGTGTAGTGGAAACTCTAGACAAATTCCCACCATAAGTATTGTTGTAATAAATGTTGTGACTATACTCAAGATTCCCATGAGATATACATTCGCAGAAAATGGTTCCAACTCTTTGCAAATATATAATACCATCGAGAATGAGGAAATAAGTGAAAAAGTTTAACATATTTTATTGTTTTTCATGAGACAAATGCAATCCAAAGTATTATATGTGAAGATAGGCTAGGTGGTATGTCTATTATATAGCCTATTAATTCCTATCAAGGCATCTAGTATACTAGTATACTTAATTATTAAACTAAATGATGTAAATATTAAGAGGTTTCATGAAATATATATGGAAGGCTTAGGGATAATGGACTATCATGATACTAAAACCATATTATTAGCAACTATCTATAAATGAAATTATATTCAAGTAGAAAACATGTTACTCCATGTGTGTTTTTATGTCAGAATTGTCAAGTTTATCACAATGAGAAATAAAAGCTAAGTGAAAAGGTGAGGATCCAAAAATATCAAACTTGTAGTACTGAGTAATGTCATCAACCCTTCTAACAAAAATGGCATGCTTGGGTTCTTTTAAATCATTTATTACAACTTGGTGAGGTGACAACTCTATTATTTTACCTTCTCCTAAATGACCAATTTGATATACTGATAGAAGGTTGTGGGAAAGAAATGGAAATATGACACATAATGAAAATGACGATTAACTTCCTAAATTTCTCTATACCCTACAACACCAAGAGATCTAGAGTAACCATCAAATATTTTTTTGGTGTTGAAATCATTTAGAGTAGAAACAATGGATTTATCATTAGTCATATCCATGATAAGATGTTCCAAAATTGATAAGATAATATTAGAAGTAGAGGTTGCATTGAAAGAGAAACAAGAAGAATAAAGTGCATGTCCATCGGAATAAGTTTAAGAAGAAAAAGTAATACTAATGTTGTTTTTCTTCATATTTTAAATCATTTAGACTCCACATATCTATCTTTACCACAATAGAGGTAATATTATCCATTATTTTTACTGTTTTTTTTTGGATATTTATCACAATTAGGAGAAATGGCTAACTGAAAGGGTTTTGAACGCTCATTTTTCTTCTTTTTTTGTGAGCATGTCATATCTTGGATTCTTGGTTTTATATTTGTGTTTGGTCATTAGGGCATTGTTAGATATAATTTTAATTAAAATCAATCCACCATGAAAGAGATCATATTATTATCCAATTAGATATTCATAAAATGATTCAGGAGAAGGTTTTTTATAGCCATCCCCTGGAGCTTAGTTATTGGCACAAAATGTAGATACAAAATTAGAAAATGGAGAATGAAGCCTAGAAATAATAATGCATATGAAACGTTAATCATTTAATTTTACCTTATATTAGAGAAGCAAATGTCTAAGTATTTTGGACTTAAGATAAATAATAGTCAATGCAGTACAAATACTTACAAATTACAATAGTCACATGATTTTGAATATGATTAGAAATTGTTGTCTAGGTAAGGGTAAATCATCTTTGCAGACAGAGACGATCCCTCTAGCCTTAGAGTGGGTCTACCTACAAAGGGAAATAATAAATACTTACTTTCCTAGAATACAACTGAAACAAAGAACGAAGAATATGGCCTACCTCGACCTGATGCTATGGTGTTTCTCCTCGTTGAAACCTTTTGGCCTTTCACTCTTCCAAGCTTGATCCACACTGCTACTAGCGTTCGAATAGATTTATAAATGACCAAAAACTCAACAAAAAAAAAATGTGCAACAAGCATATATCAAAATTAATCTATCTAACTGATCAATGAGTGTTAGGCTTCTTATCATAATCACAGACAATAATGAAAATAAAATACCAATTGCATTATATTGTTAATGAAAAGTGGGAGTTACAACCTGTGCCTTGATGTGGGAGCTCTCCTTTGATGGGTCGAAATCCAAGCACGTTTCTAAAGAACTCTTTTTTAAACTCAATATCAGAAGGTTAAGGGTTTCAAATCTGTCCTTCTATGCCTAAGATAATCTTCAAATCCTTCTCTGAAATTCTTCTCTTCTATTATGTTCTAGCTAGCAGAGGAATAGGAAGGTGATCAATTTATAGTGATGGAGCAGGGGACATGAATCCACTTAATATGGGAGAAAGGCTTATCTCCTTGGGTGGTTCCTCTTTTGTAGGAAAAAGAGACCCAAAGGAGGAAGATCAGCCATATCCTAATCAACAAACATCCAACTCTCTACTCTCAAAGCTTCTAGTCCATGAAGCTTTTTTTCCATTTTTTAAAAGCTTCCAGAAGTAGATTGGTACAAGTATGGGGTTCATACCGACGTCGATCGACACTATTCATAGGCTAAGAATTTTCCATAAGCACTAGAGAGACACTGAAGGGTCGCACTACTCCAAAAAAGTGGGGTTTTAGGGAGTTATTTCAGGAATTACTAAAATAGGTATTGATCTTCAGATTGTATGGGACCTAAAGGCATGTTTTCCATGAGGGGAAAAGTACAGAGGGACCACTGTAGGGGTTCTCCAAGATATGGTAATAGGGAGTACAGGTACAATGACAAAATGTTGTGTAATAGATGCCCCCTACAACATGAAGGAAAAATGAGAGTGAGGGTTTAAATGCTTTAGGAGTATGGGCTAGGACCAGTATGTCGTCATTGGAAAAACTGTGACTCAAGCACATATATACACAATTGAAATCTCTGATATAAATACATGAGCATAACACATGGACGTAGCCATCCATAAAAGAGATCATGTAATAGGATCCATTATATGCACACAACCATCCAACAATCAGAAGGATCACAAATATGGACTCAAGTATGGTCGCAGTCATCCATCATAAAGAGTCATGTATACAATGATGAATAACTCATATCTCCTTGCAAGCTAGACTTTATAAGACAAAATCCAGGTACTTTCACTTTGTCATGACCTAATAAAGTAAAATTAGGGCATGTGAATGAGTGAGATGAAGTCGAACATGCAATGAAATCACCTGATTACCATCCAATGATGTAAATTATTAATAGGCGCAAGAGAGACCACTAATAATGAAAATGGCCCTCAAGGTACTAACAGTACAATCCACGAGATGTGAATGAGGAACTGAATTCAGACACTCATGAAATCACTCGATCAAAGGCTAATTATGTGAACCTGTCGTCGAATACGAATAACCTACCTTTAGGGCATGAAGACTCTAAGGTACTGAAAAGGAGTCTCTATATCAGCTTCTAGGAAAATGAGCTGAAGTAGACAGTAAGTGATCCGTCGAAGGAGGTCCATGATGTATACCACATAATCTACGTGAGATAGAGGAAAAACTATGGTTGTGAATCAATACTGAACATAGAATCAGGTAAGGAACAAACTGCAAAAAGAACTACTCTTGAACATATCGGTGACACGACTCCAGAATATGGTAGGATTTGATTCATGTAGGATAAGAGGTCATGTTGACAATATTGGTGATTGAATGAGAGGCAAACGGATTTCCCAAACCCATGGAGGAAAAGTGATGAATGTAGGATATCCCCAAACCGACACGAACTACAAATAAGTGTCATGTTTGAGAGTGACATACTATTGACACGACTAATAAAAACTTTCATTCTTCCCCCACCTTTTCTAGATACTACCCCAATTAGTTTTGAATCCAAGCTTGAAGGGGATATAATATGCTTTTCATATAATTTTTTCCTTCAGATAAATCCATCCTAATACATTTTACGAGCCTTAGGAAGGAGGAACTCGATATCATCATGGTGACGAGTCCAATGTTGTTGAGTTTTAACGAGTCTGAAAAAGGTGAAACTCGACGCCTTTTCATGTTTAGAGAGTTTGAAAAGAGGCTGAAAAGAAAAATCCATAGGGCCCTTTTATTATATAGTCCCTCGAATCCTAAAAGGTAGAAAACAAAGTTCGAGAGAACCTCTTAATCATGATTAACTTATGTATTCATTTTTCGTAAATAGTTTATCCCAGCTGTAATATCCCTATTTTTCTGCTTTTATTAGATAGTTGAAAATCCTAAAGGTTAAATGGACCTAAAGGAAAACTATATGTGTGGACATATTATATTTTAAAATTAATAAATATGGAATTTTAATTATCATGCAAAGACTAGAGTATATTGGAGACCAGGATTTCAAGTCCATGAGGATGGAATTAAATACAAATACTTTCACAAATTCTCCAAAAAATCCTTGGAGAAAATAAAATAAATTAGAAAATACTAGATTAGAGATAATGATCTAAAATATATCTTATTAAAGTGAAAATTTACTGAGAAGAGGTGAAATAAAAATAAAAAGAGGAAAAAGCTAGTTTTAAAGAGCTTTTATGGAAAAAAAAGAGTAAAGCCTAGGCCAAAGGAAAACAACATCCTAATTTAACTGGATGCAGTTATGCAAACATGTTGAAGGGAAAGAACGCTTAAATAATCCATTCCAAGGTAGAAAAGAGGTTGTTTACACTTTGGAGGAATTGGTCTCTGTTCCGGGGGGGGGTTGTGGATGAAATCTCGAGGTTGGGTGGCAAATAGTCTTTACCAGAATTGGTATGCAAAATTAATTGAATTTTTGCTTATGATTATGTTGTTATAATAAGAATTATAGGATAAGAGTAATGGTTTTTTAGGTAGAAAGATAAGTGGAAAATTATATTTTCTGAGTTATTAAATAATATAATGAAATTATGTTATTTTTAAATGTACAGAGTCTGATGTATTTAAAAGAACATAACTATAGTAGACATAGTTTTACTAATTAAATTAGTAAATAAACAAGCAGAATGTCTAAACCCAATTAGCAGGGTTTAAATATGTTGTTAGGTTGTAAGAATTTATATATTAAATTCAGAAATTACATCATTACAGATGGAACAGATGTCAAGAGAAATATTTAACATAATTATTCTGTAAACAATAATGAAACAAAAATCTAGATACAATAAGAGATCATTGTCAATATAGAAGAAAACATGAGCGTACAAATTAAATCTAAAAACCTCTACTATACATAAAATATAAAAGTTGCATATATCTATTCATTTTATGATCACATAAGAAATTAAATATCAATAGATATTGAAGTACTAGAGGATAGTACAATTCTACAAATATCATTGAGTAGAAATCATGCTCAAATAAGAATGTATTTGAAATACTACAAATAATGGGGAAAAACATGTATAAATTCCTGATAAAGATGAACTCTTATCATCTTAATAAGAACAAAAAATTTATTCAAAAAATTATAGGATATGTCATCATAAACTATCATTATTATAGTGAAGGAAGTCAATTGTTATGACTATTAATTACTTATATTATACATGAAAAAATATCCTTTAATTCAGTGGATTGAATTATGTGCATGATATTGAACAACCTGTAAATAGAAAGCATAAAATTAATTGTCAAAAAATGTGCGAAGGAATGCACAAGTTGGCAAGTGGTAAATAGCGAGAGCTACAATACATGTGCAAGAACAACATAGACAAAAGGATTAACATTTGAATATAATAATTTAAATAAGTATATAAAATAAAGAAATTGACGATGGTAGTTACAACAGAGAATTACCTTATTAGTCAATTTGAAGTAGTGAAATCCTTTCTATTCATAAAGAAGAAAATTAATTAATTCATTATGTTAAAATTATAGAGAAAGATACTATAGTATCAGCACTGAAATTATCAAAATAAATTTACCTGTATTCAGACATACTAGGTAATTAATGAAAACCAAGAATGAGCAGGAATCACGAAGAAAAATTTATGTAACACAAATCATTTTATTAATTGAGGGAAATTAATAGAATGAAAAGTAACTCCTAAGTGAAAAACTTAAATATATATTACTAATTTATTAGTTATTGTTCTCAATAATTATGAATGTAATTATGTGAACTGAAAAGGAAGTAAAAGGTATATATATATATATATATATATATATATAATTCATGAATATAACTAGCTAAATAACGAGACTCCTGTAAATAAATACATCGTTCTTAAGGCCCCAACTTTGTGGTAAGCTTTGTGAAAAATTGTGTCCACGACATTCTGCTATGAGTATGAGCTCATTATTACTCATACTTCCTCCTTTTGCAAGTCTATCATATCAGTTCCTCATGTCAAGCTTTGAAAATCAGAGAAAAGTTCCTAAAAATCCCCTAAACTTTGGTAACGCACTTTCTCTATTCATTGCTTGCGGTCCTGCACCTAAAGTTCAGCTCACCTGCGGAACCATACCGCACGTTCTTTGTGTTATAGGTGCGGACCTCTGTAAAATTCAAAAAAGCGAGAAAGTAAAGTTAAAAAGTTGATTTCAGATCAATTCTAGAAGATTCTAGATGGGAATTTTCGGGAATGGATACGCTTTGATAAGGTTCATGTATCCCTTACCTTATGGAGCTAACCCCTTGATGTAAGGAACTTATCCCTTTGAAGGAGGATTCTATCCCTTCATATTTGGAACAGAAAAACCTCCTCTTTTCCATTATAAAAAGAGGCATTGGGTAGCCTCAAAGGGAGTTGGAGCTTTAGAATATTTGAAGATAAGTGTTGTTGAGATTCAGACTCAGTTAAACAAGACTTTTGTGAGGAGAGATCACATACCTCTATTTGTCTTGATTGAAAGAGTGTAGAGCTTGTCAAAGTAGAGGAGACTCCTGCTTCGGACCCCAGGAAGGCCTGTGCAACATCAAGGCTCAGGTTGTAAGGTTTTCTTTCTTTGAAATTAATACAAATATACTCATTTTTCTCAATAAGCTGTTGTTCATGGTTTATTTCATAGATTCCTTGATCACTATGATAAGCATGGTTTATGATAATGTCTATACAGGTGCTATGTAATACTTTTCTTGTTTGTGACTGCAGGTTTACAAACGAAACTCCTTCAAGCGTGCGAAGGACAACAACAACTTCAAACAAGCACTGGACATAAGGTAGGTCTTTTAACACCTATATAGAGCTTTTCATATATCACATATGCTTAGAGAAAGATTAGTTTATTTGGCTGTTTGTTGCTAGATACTTTTAGTACTAGGGAGATCGGTTTTGTCCACAATAACGATTTATCCGTACAACAAATTGGCGACTCCACTGGGGAAGAACTTGTTGTGTTTTTGGTTCTCTTTTACTTTGATTCGAGGAAACATTTTTCTTAGTTTTTGATTGATAGACATCTGCCTGGTTTGTTTAGGTTTTCTCTGTTTTAGAAAATTTTCAAATCTTTAGTGTTTTTCTCTAATTTTTCTGGGACCGCACTCTGTCTTCTTTTGACAGTGCGGGCAGTTTCGCATCTTCTTTTGGTAAACAGTGCGGTACCGCACCTAATACTTATCGAAGCCTGCGGACCCTGTTTAAATTTTAGAAAAACTCTAGGGTTTTTTCTTTAGTTTATCTTTATTTTGATTTAGTATTTTTGATTTCTGCCCAGATTGATTACTCTTTCTGTCAAAAACTTTCTATGAATGAATTCCAACAGTGTTGATATTTTGATGATTTTCTAGAAGATTTTGCATTTTGGATTGTTTTTCACTTGGTCTTTGTAGCGATTTGAAGCATCTGACATTTTGAAATACCACAGATTACATTGGTTTTCTTGTCTTTTTGCTGAATTTGACCTGTTTGTGAAATCATCCTTTATTGAGAAATAAAGCTACTTGTTTCTTTGCAAATCTTCGAAAAAGAACTTTGTTATTGGTTTTTGAATTTCATTTTTAAAAAACATAATTGAGTGTTTTTCATCTGTTTGTTATTCTGGACGAATAGATCCTTAGTTTGCTGAACAACTAAGTAAAACATTCTTCAAAAAATCTTAAAGCTTTTACTCATTTAGATTGTTTAAAAATTTTAGATCTCAAGATTAGTTTTGTAGTTTTGAGTGCAAATTAGTTAGTCTCAAAATTAGTTTTTAAGTTTTGAGTGCTTTTTAATAATTTGTAGATCTCTTTTGAACGAAAATTGTTTTTGTAGCTACAAGTTTTGAAAGAAAAGAGATTTCATTGTGAGCTTCAATCATTTATTGGAAAAGACAAAAATATTTTCATTCAATCATTCTTTATGTTTAAAGGAAGAATTGTTTATTGAAAAGATTGCATTCTCCAACTCTTTCTTTAGATAGAAGTTCATTTAAAGAAAAAGAATTGATTATCATTCTTAGGTGCATTTTTAGTGTTTTTGGAAGTTGAGTCTTCACACCACCAAAGTTTCATTTCCGCACCCATTGACTTAAGGAACAACTCTTAAAAGTAACGCTTAATTAAAATTCATCTAGCAATATTTTATTTTCTAGGGCTCTTATCACCAACATAGCTTAGGCTAGTATCTTGGAGTAGGGAGTAATTAACTCTCCAAGATAGTAAAAACAAACAAGTAGACAAATCTTGCGGTAGGAAGAAATTCCAATTGTTGCATCTATGCTCTGGGAAGCTCCTCCTAAAGGAGTTAAGCACGAGATCATATTTGAACCAGTGAGGTAATCAATCCTTCCTCATTGGGAACGATAGAAGATATACACGTATTAACAACGGTAAACCTCGGATAGACCATTGTCGAGGAGCCAGGGGTCACTTGTTGGCATACCTTGGATTATTTCAAGGAGCCTTCAAGGGGATTGAGCTTTGTTACTCTGCCCTTGCATGTGTGTCGGATCGTAGACTGTTCCCCCAGGTATATTTGTTTCTGTTGGTAACCTTAGAGGCTATAATCTTTAGGATTCTTTCCTAAGGTGACGGTGGAGGGAAGATCCCACTGTACCTGGAGCAGACGTCGGCTAGACTCACTTGGACTCTCCGGAGGGTTATCTTCACTCGAGATGGTATAGTGAAGAAACTTGCACCGGTCTGTTTCATTAAGCAGGTTGTTGGTGTAACTGTTCCAACCGCCCTTTTCGTATTAAATTTCTACTAAGTTGGATTTCATCACCAACTAGTGTTTTTAGTACGGAAAGTTACTGTTTGTGTGTGGTTTGGACTCTTAGATTCTTTTAAGCGTATGATTCAATTGTTTGTTTCTTAGAGACTTTAGGTGTTTTCATTGAAATTTTTCTTTCTTTGCGTGTGATTAATTAATTTTTAATCGTGGCGGACTTGCCAAGACAATCCCGGAGACTACAAGGGAAACCCCCTGAATATACACCAAGTCAACTTGAAGGGCTACGTGCTCTGGTACCATATAGCAGCAGTAGGATTAGATCAACAGAAATTGGAACATCATCTATTGTAATTCATCCTGATTATCAAACACCTACAATAGAGTACATTCAAGAGCCGATTTTAGTTTCTGAAGTTACTGGTTATATTTCTCCTACCAATGAACTAGTTGATGAACCTGAAATCTCTGAACCTGAAACTGAACTTTCTATTTTAGAAACATCTTCAGGATTTATTTCACCAACTTCTAGCGATCTTGGTTCACCTAGGGTAAGAAATATCGTCACTGACGATCTTCCAGCTAGTCTTATTTCTATTGAAGAACTTACTAATCCAGACGAAGATATATCTCTTCCCGATTCCCCTGAATCTTTAAATCTTAGGGAGCGTGAATCTATTTTATACAGCCCTATTCGAACTAGTGCTTGGTATCTATCCTTAACAAATTTTTTAGAAAATCTGGGTCTTGCTTTTCATCCACCTCGAGTTCCATTTCATCCTACACCCAGAGGTTACTATCCGCCATCCATTATGGCAGGAGAGTCATCGATGTTTTCTCAGACTCTGGAATCATTTTTACATGGTGGTCCTTCTGTTCCTTCGGGATACCAGGCACTATCTGGTACTTTCTCGGGAGCAACTCCTCGACCCATTGAAAACGTGTTATCATCTGGTCTTAATGGTCTTAAAATTGAAACGTCGAACGCAGAGCAATTTTTTATGATGTCTGGTAATGTTCCCAATCCTCAACCACAAGGCAGTCAGTTACCGCTTGGGGGGCAACCTCAAGGAAATCCGTTACCACTTGGGGGGCAACCTCAGGGTAGTCAGTTACTGCCTGGGGGGCAACCTCAAGGTAGATTTTTCCCAGAACAAACTGTGGAATCATATTATTTTGGGGGACAACCCCAAGGACAGTACATACCTCAAGGGTATCAACCTTCAGGACAGTACATACCTCAAGGTCAACCCCAAACTCAATATGCTCCTCAGGGTCCTTATCAACCCCAGCCTCAGTACACGCCTCAGGGTTATCAACCTCAAGGTCAATACCCAATTCAAGGTTACCAACAGCCTTCTGGTCAACCATCTATTCAAGGAGCCGGAAATTTACCTCTTAATTATCAACCCTACGTTCAACCAGGTTATGGTTCTTATGTTCAACCTTCTACGGGACAATACCCCGGAATGATGGTGTGGGATCCATCCCAATATCAACAGCCTATGCAACCTAACGTGCAGTTACCTTATTAGCCTGGGCAGCCTTTAATTTCTGGTCCAACCCAACAACCTGTTCAGCCAGCTATTCAAACTCCTGCACCTAGTTCGGTTCAGCAGGACGGGCCTAGTTCACCTCAGACTCCGCCACAAACTGCTGCAACCGCTGCAACGACTGTCCAACCTGTAACACCTGTTTCTGGAGTATCTGTAACCCCGAGTTCGGCTACCCCTGTATCCGTACAAATCCCTCAAGTCTCTGTACCTCAGTCAGGACCTTCAGTTCAAACTTCGGTTTAGATACCTACAGGACAAACCAGTACAAGTACAGTTGTCACAAGTCAACCCCAATTCACGTATCAACCGTACTAAGGACAGCCGCAATTCGGTCCCTATACACAAAATCCAAACTATCAGTATCAACCGTACCCTGGCTATACTTATCAACAGCCTCAACAACCCCAGTTTGGTACGATTAATCCTGGTTTTCCGGGAGGTTACACAATTCCTAACGCAAATCCGATTCCCAGCTATCTTGGGTATCCACCTCCTGGAACTGCTTTGGCTACTTAAGGTTTTCGTGATCCTAACCGTCAATTACCATTTATAGCAACTTTAGACTTACCTGATTTGACGTGTCTTACGAATGATCCAATTTTTTATTATCAGTATTGGCCGCCAATGCCACATAAGTTGCCTAGTGATATACCAAAATTCGAAGGTAAGTCAGGAGAGGATCCATCAAATCATGTCATGACTTATCACCTCTGGTGTGCGTCTAATTCAATTATTGATGATTCGATTCGCTTACGTCTTTTCCAAAGAACTCTTATTGGTCTTGCAGCCAAATGGTACATTGAGTTACCACGAGGCTCGTTTCATAACTTTAGTCAGTTAGCAACTGCCTTCTTGACTCATTTTTAGTTGCCAGTCAGATACGACAATGGCACGGAATTATTAACTTTGCTGAAACAATCCACGTCTACGTATATTTCTGATCATATCCATGAATGGCGACGTAGGAGACGTTTGGTGAAAGTTTATATTCCGGATCAAATTTTGGCGGAATGGTTTGTTAAATCATTGTTACCCAAGATTAATGAAGATGTAGCTAAAGCTGGTGTTGTTACTGAAGAGCAAGTAATTGCTCAAGCTCAGTACCTTGACCTCGTTTATACGCAGTCAGGTACTTTACATGAAAAAATCCCAGACCTTCCAAAACAAGGTCAAATAGCTGCTGCTCCTTCAGGGTCTCATGCCGCTGACGGTATGATTGGTACAGTCAATTCTAAAAGTAAGAAGAAATCTTCAAAGAATTCTTCTCCTATTATCACTTTACCTGATTCCCCGAAAGGAGAATCTTCCCTCGAAGTTTCTGCCGATATTCATGTCGTAGAGACATCTACGACCAAATCGAAATCTGGTGGTAAAAAGAAAGGGAAGAATAAAAACAAAAAGAATTCGAAAGAGAAAACTGATAAAGATGAATCCAATGACGAAAAACGTAAACCTCGCTATCCTTGTTTCATTTGTGAACAAGATCATTTCACGAAAGAATGTCCATATCGAGCCGAAGTTATGAAATTCGTTAAAGGATCACAACAACCTGCTGTCTTGAAGGATCCTTTTCCAATTCAAGATAGTAAGATGGTTGGTTCTACCTCGACTACTTTTGAAGAACCTATTATGATGATGTCTCATGTAAGGATTGAAATGCGATCGCAAGATTACGGTAGTAAGAATCCTGTTGATGGTAAAGAAGCAGAATCTTCTAATGCAAACGCATCAACTACACCTCCTCCTGTTTCTGGTCCGCTACAGATCGAGAAACAAAATCCAGACTTAATAATCAAACCGCCTGCTAAAGGTGTTCTTTGTAAATCAGCTTTCAATCCACATGCGAGAGCTGCTCAGAATTACAACATTGTTGAAGACTTAGCTATTTCTCCTTCAACAATGTTGGCTTTGGAAGTGCTACAATCATGCCCAGCACAGCGTAAATTGCTTTTTTCTGCTATAGGAGCTGTTGATATTCAGGATTCCAATCTTATAATCTTCGATTTAGAAAATAGTACACCTCGTCTACCTCACCAAATGGCTTTCCAGATTCCAGTGTTAGTAAAAAACAGACCAATCTTTCAGACTGTGATTGATGAGGGAGCTTCAACGTGTATTATGTCAATTCAGTGTTGGAAATCACTTGGTTCTCCTACACTTAACCAATCTCCAACGATTCTTAAGGCTTTTGATGGTCGAGGTTTTCAACCTTTTGGTATTTTTCAGGATTTACCCATAGGGGTCGAAGGTAAAATAGTAAATCTAGATGTGGAAGTGGTTGATGCCCCTCTAGATTACAACCTTCTCCTAGGTCGCAGTTGGTCTTATGCTATGACTGTTGTTGTTTTTTCAGTCTTTCGACTCATAAAATTTCCATATCAAGGAAAGATCGTTACAATAGATCAGTTAACTTATTTCTCTTCCGACCCAGCCTCTACAGAAACAATCCAGCATGTTGGTAAAACGGCTATCCCTTATAAGGATGTTGGAGTAGGATTGATTAAAGATTCTGGTTTACTAGGAACTTTTTCCTTTCCTCCTCCTAACATATCACCTGTTGTTGCAAATATTCACATGATTTCATCAGACACTGTAACGTTTGATGATCCTTGGATCGTACCTTCCGAGTCCGAGTTAGATTCAATTGATGGCATGATGCCTTTGAGTCCATTTGAAATTGCATATCAGGCTGTACAGTCACTTTCCAACCCCTCTTCAACCGAAATTGATCCAATGAATGGGATCCATGAAGAATCACTTTCTATATCTAGTTCAGTTACAACGACATTTCCTGAACTTGTTCATACTGATGAACAAATTCGTGAGTTTTTGTCTGTTGACGATTTACCATGGGAAGATCTACATCACCGATCTTCTTTTTTACCTGAGCTAGATCATTTGGAAGATGATTTTGCTTCAATTTTTACTGTTGAATATGTTAAAGAACCACAGAATCCTTTGCAAAATCCTGATTCTGAGTTAAATTTGGAAAATATATCTCGAACGGTTCCCATTGACATTTCAGTAAAACCAGGAATAATTGAAAACATTCATATAGGTGCTTGCTGTACAGAAGATGAAATTCAAATTTATAAAGCCCTATTTCAAGAATTCCGTGATGTGTTTTCCTGGTCTTATGAAGAAATGCCAGGAATTGATCCGTCAATTGTTGTACATGAAATTAAGACTTACCCGGATGCTAAACCTGTTCGTCAACGTTTACGTCAAATTCATCCTAGAAAAGCTGTTGCTATTAAAGAAGAAGTAGAAAAATTACTTCGTGCATGATTCATATATCCAATCCCCTTAACGGAGTGGGTATCAAATATTGTTCCTGTGACTAAAAAACAAGGAACAATAAGAGTATGTATCGAATATAGGGATATTAATTGAGCTTGTCCCAAGGACAATTATCCAACCCCCTATATCGATCAAATAATTGATGATTGTGATGGCAGTGAAATGTTTTCTTTTATGGATGGCTTTTCAGGCTACAATCAAATAAACATACTCCCTGCTGATCAACCGAAAACAGATTTTATTTGTCCATGGGGGACGTTTGCTTATTGCAAACTACCTTTTGGATTAAAGAACATTGGAGCAACTTTTCAACGGGCTATGTCTTATGCATTTCATGACATTAAAAACATTGTGCAACCTTATCTCGATGATTTACCTGCTCATTCGTTGCATAGGGCCGACCATCTCACTCATTTACGAGCCATCTTTATAAGATGTCGGCATTATCGAATTAGGTTGAATCCACACAAATGTGTTTTCTGTGTAGAATCGGGTCGTTTACTAGGATTTGTTGTTTCAAAAGCAGGCATTCGCTTCGATCCGTCGAAAGTCGAAGCTATTGTTAAATTGCCTCCTCCTTCGATTTTACGCCAACTCCAAAGTTTGCAGGGGAAAGAAAACTTTTTACGTCAATTCATTCCTAACTATGGCAAGCTTACAAAGGGTTTTACCCGATTGTTGAAACAGAACATTCCATTCTTTTGGGATGAGATCGCTGATCGATCTTTTGATGCACTTAAACACGCATTGACCCATGCACCGTTATTGCATCCTCCCAACTACAATCAAGATTACTTTTTGTACCTCGCCGCTTCTCATTCCACCATTGGGATGGTATTAGTGCAGGAACATGAATCTCACAATGAACATGTGATTTATTATCTTAGTCGAAATCTGCATCCGACTGAGATCAAATACACACATGTGGAGAAATTGGCCTTGGCAGCTGTTCAAGCTGTCCAACTTTTTAGCACAGTAATTTCTAATTGTAACCCTATGATGTATATTTTAACCAAACAATTGCTAGGGGGAAAATATTCCAAATGGATAGTTATCCTGCAGGAATTTGACTTGGAATTTGAAAAATCCAAGGAAAATAAATCTTTGGTCTTTGCGGAACTAATGTGTGATTTCCCCTCTACTGATACTGAAATAGTGGCAGAAGAGTCCATTGCCGACGAATCGTTGTTTCTTATTAGTACTCTTGATCCATGGTATGGAGATATTATTTTTTATCTCCAAACTCAAACTTTTCGGCCCGAAATCTCACAATCTCAGCAACAGAAAATACGTTTCCAATACCAACAGTATAATATTATTGGTGATACACTTTATCGTCGTGGAGCGGGTTCTGTTTTTCGACGCTGTCTTACTCATGATGAAGCTGAAAATGTTTTAAATGATTCCCATTCTGGAGCATGTGGCGGTCATATGTCTGGGTATGCCACTGCCCAAAAGATATTGCGCGCTGGTTATTTCTGGCCATCATTATTCAAAGATTGTATTTATGCGGTCCGGAAATGCCACAATTGTCAACTTTTTCATCATAAAATGCGTGTGCCACCCGCTCCTCTTCACCCTATAATTGCTATTGGTCCTTTCACAAAATGGGGTATCGATTTTATTACATGTAACCCTCACTCGGCCGGGGGGCATGCGTATATTATCTTGGCAGTAGATTATTTTACTAAATGGGCCGAGGTGATGCCTACATTTTCGGCTGATGGCAAGACTGCTGCAAATTTCGTATTCAATCACATAATTGCTAGGTTCGGTGTTCCTCAAGCTATTATTACGGATCATGGAAGTCATTTTCGGAATGTCATGATGACTGAACTAACAGACCAACTTGGCCTACGACACGATAGTTCCACTCCATATTATCCACAAGCCAATGGTCTGGTTGAAGCCATTAATAAAGTTTTAGTCACCATGATCAAACGCATTATTGGTATTCACAAGACGAATTGGCATTCCATGTTATTTTCAGCACTTTGGGCATATCGAACCTCGGTAAAAACATCAACTGGTTTCACTCCTTTTCAACTTGTTTACGGTTTGGAAGCTGTGTTGCCGATTGAATGCGAAATTCCGTCATTGAAATTAGCCATAGAATTACTCCCAGCTACGTCTGAAGAGGAGAAACGTTTCTTGTACTTGGCTCAGCTAGATGAGAATCGACGAAATGCTGCAATAGCAAACGAGGCTCATGTTAAACGAATTAAAGCTCAGTATGATAGAAGTGTGACCCCTCGAAATTTTTCAGAAGGAGACCTAGTTTTACTTTATGATCAAGCTAACGACAAGCTAGGAGCTGGGAAATTCGTGCCTATGTGGCATGGTCCTTATATTGTTAAACGAAAGTTAGCAAAAGGGGCCTATGAGTTAATAGATTTTGACGGTGTCCCTTTGGATAAACCCAGAAATGGGCTTTATCTAAAGCGATATTATGCTTAAAACGTGGTGTGGAGATTTTTTAGATTAGATTTCTTTACTGCTGGTGTGTTTTAGATTAGAAAAGTGTGCCTAATTTAGAAGTGTGTTTTTATCACTATTCCTGCTTATCTGAGTTTTACTCTTGATATTGCAGATGTCGACGGCTCTTCAAACTTACATTGGTTTTGCTGATGGTGCTTGTCGTAGTACACGGAACATTTCTTCCGCAGCTTGGGTTATTTATTCACCCGCTGACGAGTTAATATCCATGCATGAGGTAAGCCTTGGTCAAACAACGAATAACATTGCCGAGTATAGTGCAGTGATTGAGTTATTGTCTAAATCCATATCATTTGGAATTCGGAGTTTGATTGTTAGGTTGGATTCTGAACTTGTTGTATTACAGCTTAACAGGGTCTATACCATTAGGAATCCAGTGTTATTACGGTTATTTTTAAGAGTTCGTCTCTTGGAACATGAATTTGATTATATCGAATATCAACATATTCCAAGACATTTAAATACATTAGCAGATGCAGTTGCTTCTAGTATGATAAATCAACATTTGCAATAATCAAAACAGTAAATCAAACAGCATCCGTAATATGCACACAGATAGCCGGTAAATAGTGATATATCATAATATAGGAGTGTTTTAAAAAATATACATCGTCTTCGATCATAGGTTGAAAAACACCTTATGATCGGTAAAATGATAACACAAAAAGTCAAAATATGAGTCTACAACACGATCATCCCATCACTGATGATGATCACGATAAGAGACCACTGCTCGGGCCACCCTACATAGGAACCTCCTAAAAGGTCCTGGAACACCAATCACGTATATCTGCAACCTGAGTGGAATATCATCTATGCTCGTCTCTGGAATATCTAGAGTCAAGCGCTCTAGATGATGCTCTAAATCAGTCAAAATCTCCGCTGATTGGCCTGCTGGGGCTGGTGCGGCTGCAACTGGTTGTCTTCTCTCATAAGGTTGGAGATGGGTTGGTCGCTGTGGACCCACATCTGTATTCAAAAAAATTTTGGTTATTAGTTTTCAAAACGATAAAAAATAAAATTATTAGAATTTAGCAAAACATTGAAAAATGATTATACCTGAGTCATCCCATTGTTCCCCTGCTGGGAGAGCCATCTCTTGGTCACCGCGGAAATCTATCTCGGCGTATGGAAAGTCCTCTATCACAAAAAGTTGGTGATCCAGCCAACGAAAATATGCAGAAGGAAATCGAACAATCTCAGTACCCTCAATAGCATGACGAGCCATTAATGCGGACCAACGAACCATCCTAGGTTCTCGAAGTCGACCGGCATCAACAAAAATACTATATGGAGCTAACATGGGGATCCTCTCTAGAGAAAAAGAAACTACGATGGATCCATATCCAAAGTTATTTAATTTTCCATTTTTTTCTCTAGTTAGTTGGCCTTTTACATTAGCCAACACAGCTTCACACCAGTTAAATATGGTGCCGCGAAAACAATCCACAGCAATACGCATTTGGGAACCAGTAGCTACATGCAGCGCAGCACTCCCACACAGTTTGGTAACGGTAAAAGCAATAACTTTCAATTCAGGATGGATGATGTGTTTTATGTCAATCCGTTTGTCCCTAGGGTTTGCCTAGTTATTGCAGAATTCTAGTTGAAGACTAGCGACAGACTGGCCACCTGGCCTAGTCCCAAACAAAGAAACTTATTTGCCCCTCTTGGACAAACTAGTCAGAAAATATATATCCTCCAGCTCAATTTCGAGCCGGTGGCCACCAATAAAGAAGCACTGGTCCTGTACATTCCATCTGTTTACCAACCATGTCAGGAGTTCTACTTGTGCCCTCATGCCTGAGATGGCCCAAAATTTGTATAAATCGCATGCTCTTAATGCCTGCTGTGTAGGCAAATGGAGTATTGTGGCTTCATCCACGTCTTCATGTTCACGTTCTCTCCAAATCAGCATCTCTTTAATCCTACAATGCATAAAAAGGCAAGTTAGAACAATCTTATTTGAAAATTTTTGGGAAATAAATGAGAAATGAGGGTTTTTAATTCAACCGCGTGGGTACCGCACCCAAGCTTTGTAAACAGTGCGTAGATACGCACGCGTACTATGTTTTGGGTGCAGACCTTTGACTTTTTTCCTTATAGAAAAAAGTCGGGGTCCGCAGGTCATGTGTATCTCACCTGCGGACCCCCACGAGCGAATTTTTTAACCATATTTTTCCCTAAAAAAGAAATCTAAAACCTAAAAACGAATTTGAAACGGATGAAATACAAGATTAAGAGGTCGTGGATTACCTGGGACTGACGGTTTTCGATTTCGCCGAACGGATTTTCCAGAACCTTCACAGGAACTCTCTTACCCAAAAGCTTTTTAGTTTTCACTCTGAAGTTGAACGGTAAAAATGAAATTGAAAAAGTCCTTTTTATAAGTTTTTTCGAATAGATGAATTTTAAATTTGTTTATTTTTTACTTTAAAAAGGGGTATTTTTTAGAGCATTTTTTACTTATCTTAAACAGGTATGTGTAATGTTTCAAGTTTTTGTGCAGAAATTGGATTTTTCAGGAGAATTGATCATTTTTTAACAAAGAGTACATTTTTATCCCTTTTTCGAACTCGTTAAAACTTACCGAAAAAGTGAAACCTCCGAGTTCTCTTTTAAGCCCTTTTCAGACTCTTTAAATATGAAAAGATTGCCGAGTACTTGATTATTCGAACTCGTTAAAGTAAATGAATGATCGTCCCTTCAGTATAAGTTTACCCCTTTTACGGACTGAAATGGACTATTTACGAAAAAGGTATACGTTGACTAATTACAGTCAATAGAGTTCTCTCCCGCATTATTTTATCCTTTTTCGGGCTCGAGAGACTAAATTTACAAAAAAGTACACCCATGGAGTTTTCTTAAGTTTTTCTTCTGACTCCCTAAAACTGAAAAACACCGAGTTTCTCCTATACTGGACTCGTTAAAATTTAACAGTAAAGGACCTGTTTAATTTTCAACAGGAACGAACCACTCCTTCTTAGGGTTCGAATTTTAAATTAAGTTGGACTCATCCGAAGGATGAGCTTATAATCAAGCAAATGTTATCCTCCTCAAGCTTGTCAAAAATAAAGAGGTACTTGCCAGAAATGGTGGGGGAAAAAAGAGAAAAATGGGCGTGTTTGTTGTATTTTAAATTTTTCGAAAATCCAGTCAACCACTCTTGAACACGACACTTTTTTTCCACCTGGGTTGGGAAATCATTTTCCTAATAGTTAATCAAACCACATTGAAAGTTTTCAGCCGGTTTCTGGGTATTAGCTTTGGGTCAATTGTCACCAACCCATCTGCAGTGTCGTTATGTGTTCAAGAGAACAGTTCAAACAAACCATTCATCTGCAAAATAGCTGTCATCCATTTTGACCATCCCTGAGTCAGTCCTTGCTGATAATATTTTCAAAACTTGATCTATGATTTCGTGTTGTGGGCTTGCCTACGAAAGATCACTTTCTATCGACATCAGCACATTATCTAGGAAGTTGATCCAAAAATTGTCAGTACCTTGAAATCTGCATGCCTCAATGGCAGGTTTCTCGCC
>JAXQQM020078321.1:0-161515 GCA_034641835.2 Pinus albicaulis | reverse complement strand
TTCCATGTATATGCACGCTTCTCAGGAATCAAACCTGTGTAAAGATCTCAACATATTGCAGAATATATATGCTACTGCTTAGAATAGAACCTGCGTGTGTACGCACCTTACATGTGAAAAACTTGCATAAAGCTCTATAATTTTCAACTCACAATTGCGTTGCACATCAAAACTTCAGTCATACTAGATAATGAAATACACAGTAAAAAACATACGTCAAAACCGAGATATAATCAAACCATAAGCAAATAATACAATGTCTATTCATTTCAGGTCTAATGATTCTGATCCATCATTATATTCATGGGTGAATATTTATTTCATATCAACCACTCATCTATAGCCCATACCATGCAATCATACTTCAGAACGAAGTACTCATGAAACTGCTTTACTCATGCAAATATTAACACTTTGATCTTCATCTCCTCATATAGCTTGAGCCTTAACCAATACCATGTGTCAAAAACACACTAGTGTTGATGGTAATATTTGAAAAGATAAAATAACCATTATTTTGCTCAATATTATGGTCTAATACCATGGTAAATACCCTTGGTATTCAGTAAACCATAGTGTGCCAACTGTATGCGCCTTTTCCTCTTGATACCTGCGTGTGTACAAGACTTTTCTTTACCGAACCTGTGTATACACTACTTGCTTCATTAAGCACGCGTATACACTACTTCACTTCATCAAACCTGCGTATGTACACAGTTTTTCTTCATAGAACCTACGTATACATGACTTCTCTTCATCAAGCCAATGTATGTTCATGGCTTTGCTTCACAGAACATGCGTATATTTCCTCAATATTTACCTTCAACATGCCTCTGTCACTGACTGGTATTTATTATTCTGATACATACGAACTAGCCTGTAGATACATCATGTTTACATCTTCATCAAGTAGGTTTCTATCAAAAGACAACTCATCGAGTAGGTTTCCATCAAGTAAAATACATTAGTCATTACTATTATTAGTATTATTATTATTATTTATTTGTTATTATTATATTTTCTTTATTATTTATTACATATTTATTTATATATTATTATTATTAGGAATTACATACTCTCCCATTTTAAGGAACTTTGTCTCGAAGTTAAGTTAAGGTTAATCATTTAACTTTCTATTTTATTTTATTTAGTTATTTATTACTTCATGTTTTCCCTACACCCTTTGTTGAACTAGTATACTAATAGGCATCAAAAGTTTACACATCATTGGGAAAATCCAAATGAAGCTCAAGTTCTTTTTCCAAACTTTAAGATCTAGGAATAAAGCCTCATCGGTCTATACCATAGCCCAAGGTTGTCCTCAAAGCTCGTGCCTGAGGCCAACCTTGACCTCATCTACTACAGGGTATGCACTCAGCTCAGTACTACAATAAGTAGTACTCCAGGCATCTCGAAAGGTTGGCCCACTCCCTCCACAGTCACTAAAGTGCACATCCCAAGGTGTCAAAGTCCTCATGCCCTTTAATAGCATCAACATCCCAATCAAATATTAGGGACTCATCCTCCTCAAGATGGTCCCATAGCCACTCAAGAGCTATCCATCAATATCTATAAAATACAAAGGAATCACTAGCATATGTAGTGTTGATTGAGTTTGTCTCTAGCCCATATGGTGTTACATATTCTCCCTCACAGACATGAGCTACCATGAGATCATCAAATAAACTAACTCTCTTAGCCCATTTTCATTTCATGTCAATCACCACATCTCAACATGAAACCAATGAATTAGTTATAATCATAAAATCATAATATCATAGAAAATACTCCACATGCTAACTATTGAATTCCATCATGAGAAAATATGACATTTTAATTAGTAAAAACTACATGCTCATGCATGTCATAAAATTTGCATGCAATAACCACATGCTTCACATCTTGAAATAAGTTACAACATAAACTTATCTGTGTGGAGAATATATATGCCACCACATATCCTCATATCATATCATCATAAATATGAGAATCATACATATCAAATATAGATAAATAATACAATATATCACTCTTATCGTGATTCATCAACAAAAATAAATTTCGTTGCCTAAATAATCAATGAATATAAACTATGAACAATATTATTCAACATTCCTTGAGGATCTCAGTTATCTCATCAATACCATGAGTAATATGTTTTCATCAAGATATCAATTACTTTTCAATAATCATTCCCTCATATTTTAACTAGGAAGTTGGCGATTTACCTAGGGTTAAAGACATCATTGCTCAATTTCAAGGATTGACATCCTTGGAGCAATGTTGGCCAATAAAATTTTTGATACGCTTTAATGACTAACAATTCAATCATGTATGTGTGTGTGTGTGTGTATTCAACCATACAAATTACGTATGTATCATTATATAAATGATAATCCCAACCGTGCATGACAACCCAAAATCACACAAATGTACACCCTTGTGAGGTCACACTCTTACATCAATTCCATCAAAAGTTAAAATCCTAGTAACTAGGATACAACATAGGCACATGATCACATTATTTCTACAAACTCATAAATAAATATAGCGAAAATTATCAAAATAAACAATAAATTATATTTTAAATGACTTATTGTGGATGAACACTATGAGAAAACTTGGTACATCTATAAACAATTGATGATATCAATTCATAATTGACACAACATAAAAAATCACATAATTTAATAAGGGATATTGTTATTATGAGTGATCTAAAAATGGAACTATTTGTAAATGCTATGCAAAGTATCCATTTCCATTTAATTAAGTGTGCAAAGTGTTCTCCATGTCTTGCATGTTAAACTGTCAAAATAGTTTTGGCAATGTTTCTGAGTTTTATGTGTGATAATTTGTTATTTAAATTTACTGTATAACATATATTATAAAAAATACACATCAAGAAAAATTCACCATAGCATAACACATCAAACTGATGAGGCAGTTCACCCCTCCTGGGCTACATCTGCCGGTCCAAGGCTCCCAAATGGCATGTCCTTGCTCTATTAATTTGCTAAAAAATGGTTACACAGTGAAATATATGCCTAAACATGAAACAAATGTTGTGAATTTGACTTTAGAATACATAAATAAGCTAAAAATGGCTTTGTTTCACTTCAAATAGTGAAGTACAACCCAATACAGCTCCATCTCCCTGATGGTCCTGGTGGCTCTTTCCTCTTCCCTGAAGAAAAAATGGATGTAGAACACCTCTTTTCACTATGCCACTTGTCCAAAACTCTCCAGAATTCTTAAGAAACCCAAAATTGACTAAAATTTTGTCCACTTTTGTTCAATATTGAGGAAGTTATGACCTCCCAAAGAAAACTTCCCAATGTCACTAGAAAACCCCACCAAATGTGGGATAACTCCAGTTTAACTCGAAAAATTTGGCAAATGCCGCCGAAATTGGTGGAACGTGCCATTTTTTTCGGAATGTTAGTAGTTAGCATTAAATGTGAGGTAAGGTCAGTCACATGACATCTTCCGTCGAAACCGTCGGATTAACTGCGGACTTAACGTCTTTAAAACCATTACAATAAATTATAACTATGCGTTGTCACATGAGTTCTGTAAACTATGGCCATACAGTTAGTGTCAAGCTTAAGCCCCCGGTGATGAAGGATATGGTCGCATGCCAACGGGGCTAGCCCTGAGGGGCTAGCCTTACGTTTTCCATCGGTTGTAAATATTTAAGCCCCGGGTCACTGCATGAGGGCACATGGCCTGCAAAATTTAGCCCTGAGGGCTTAAACCTTTCTCTGCCAGTTCACAACTATGCTTAGCCCATGGTCTTTAGACCCGGGTCTTATTGCAATGGTGTTGGCCCTTGAGGGCTATACCCAATGTTCTCTACACGACCCGACTCATTTTTTAATCCGCCTGACTTGCCCACATATCAAACTTGCCTCTGTTGTCATGTTGGTAGGTTCGACCCTACTTGAGGAGTCAGGTCGAGGGTTCGACCTTCATGACCTCCAATATTTTCATCACATTTTTAAACCAATGGCCTGGGGCCATGTGGCAGCCTCCGAGTAGGCCACATGGCACCCACCAACATGCCCATATAAACCTTAAAAAAATGAATTTTTTTCCATTTAATTTTTTTTTAAATGACAAATTCTTTTGGTCAAAAAGTCTTGTTTTGGAGGTCATTGGGCGATTTCAAACCTCAGTAAATTTCACATACGAGATCGGATTTGAGTCTTGTTTGCGGTGCCAAAATTGCAGCAACGAGGCCTTTCTGGTCATTTAGATTGCAACCATTTCTGAGCACTTCCATTTTGAGCATTTTTTCAACTTGGACATGATCACCTGATCACACCTCCCTAATGGGAAGCTTTTGGACCCCAAAAGATCTCTAAATTATAGACACTAAAGATGACCGAGTGTTAGTATGAATCTTTCGACGGAAAAATACCACTTTAGCTACGCATAACAAATATCCCTAACATCAATTATGGCTGCCAATATCTTTAAATCTGCAGTTAGTTGATCCAAATAAAGTTGCACAAATCTAGATCTATGCATAAAATACATTAAGCAGTGAAAATGAAATGTTGCTCCATGCATCCAATAGACAAGACAAGAACAATATGTTTGAAAGAATTTTTTATATTAAAGGGGCACCTGAGAGGAAAACAAGAAAGATGTTTCCAATTCTCCTCAATGGGATGGGTTCTTGAAAGTCCTCAGCATTTCAGATCTAAAACTTCTCTCTCTTGTTGGTGTAGAAAACCCAGACAAACATAGAACTCAAAGGGAGTTCACAAAGCAAATGATGGAGAATGTGACAATGATGATACCAAAGGCGTATTTCAAGAGTATAGATCCAGAAAGTGATCTAATGCACAATGAAAGGTCACAAATGATGGAAAACCCTTCTATTTATAACAAGATATTAGGGTTATCTAGAACTTGGTGTATGAATAAAATATTATTAGTCAAATTCTAGAACCACCCTTTAGGAATATTTTATTATATTTGTTGGAGGGAAAAGGTCTTTTGACTTGGGTCAATTCCTTTATTTATAAACAATAAATAAATAAATGATTTATTTATTATTTTAGGGAGATGGTGGGAATATAATTAAATAAATAATGATTTATTTAAATATTTAAAAATGATTTAGTCAAATTTAACTAGGAATATTATTTAAATAATGATTTAAATAACTTATTCCTAGGAAATAATTAAATAAATAATGATTTATCTAATTAATCCCCCTTTGTTTTGGGTTAAATAGACCCAGTTATTTGTAAATAATAAATAAATGATTTATTTATTATTTTAAGGAAGTGGTTGAATGATAATTAAATAAATAATGATTTAGTCATATTTAACAAGGAATATTATTTAAATAAGATTTAAATAATTATTCCTAGAAAATAATAATATAAATAATGATTTATCTAATTAATTTCCTTGTTTTGGGTTAAATATAACCAGGAATAATAATTAAATTATTGTTTAATTAATTATTCCATGAGGAAAATCAAACAAATATAGATTTATTTAATATTTCCTTTTGGGGGTTTCTGTTTAGACCATAAACAACCTAATAAATGTATTTTATTAAGTTATTTTACATAGTGAAAGCAATTTTACTTAGGGTAAAGTTGGTCTTACATGGTGTACTTGGGTCCATCTAATGATAATAGGTTAGATGACCAAAAAATGGTGTAATAGATTGCCCCCTAGCGTATGAGTGTTAGGAGCAAATCGTATGACCGAATTACATTGTAAGAACTCAATCACCAGACATCAAAAGGGAAGTCAGAGAGAGAAATGTAAGGTAGTCTAAAGTGCTAAAGAACTAGACCCTGAGAAGATGAGACTTACAAAGTAGTCTCTGCTTTTTAGTATGAATCTTTTGTCAGAAAAAGACCATTTTAGCTACGCATAAAAAATAGCTCTAACATCAATTATGGCTGCCAATATATTCAAATCTGCAGTTAGTTGATCCAAATAAAGCTGCACAAATCTAGATCTATGAATAGAAAGACATCAAGCAGTAAAAATGAAATGTTGCTCCATGCATCCAATTGATAAGACAAGAAAAATATGTTTGAAATAATTTTTATATTAAAGGGGCACCTGAGAGGAAAAAAAAAAAAGGTGTTTCCAATTCTCCTCAATGGGATGGGTTCTTGAAAGTCCTCAGCATTTCAGATCTAAAATTTCTCTCTCTTGTTGGTGTAGAAAACCCAGACAAACATAGAACTCAAAGGGAGCTCACAAAGAAAATAATAGAGAATGTGACAATGATAATGGCTCAAAGTCAAACCAAGAGTATAGATCCAGAGTGATCTAATGCAATGAAAGGTGACCAATGAATGGGAAAACTCTTCTATTTATAACAAAATATTAGGGCGGTCTAGAACTTACTGCATGAATAAAATATTATTAATCAAATTCTAGAACCACCTTTTAGGAATATTTTATTATATTTATTGGAGGGGAAAGGATTTTTGACTTGGGTCAATTCCTTTATTTATAAATAATAAATAAATAAATGATTTATTTATTATTTTAAGGATGAGGTTGAATGATAATTAAATAAATAATGATTTATTTAATTATTTAGAAATGATTTAGTCATATTTAACAAGGAATATTATTTAAATAAGATTTAAATAATTATTCCTAGAAAATAATAAGATAAATAAGGATTTATCTAATTAATTTCCTTGTTTTGGGTTAAATATGACCCTGAATTATTTGTAAATAATAAATAAATGATTTATTTATTATTTTAAGGAAGCTTGAATGATAATGGAATAAATAATGATTTAGTCATATTTAAGAAGGAATATTATTTAAATAATTATTCCTAGAAAATAATAAGATAATTAAAGATTTATCTAATTAATTTCTTTGTTTTGGGTTAAACATGACCAGGAATAATAATTGAATTATTGTTTAATTAATTATTCCTTGAGGAAAATCAAACAAATATAGGTTTGTTTAATATTTCCTTTTGGGGTTTCCTGTTTAGACCATAAACAACCTAATAAATGTGTTTTATTAATTTATTTTACATAGTGAAAGAAATTTTACTTAGGGTAAAATTGGTCTTACGTGGTGTACTTGGGTCCATCTAATGATAGTAGGTTAGATGACCAAAAAATGGTGTAACAGATTGCCCCCCAGCGTGCGAGTGTTAGGAGAAAATCATATGACCGAAGTACGTTGTAAGAACTCAATCACCAGACATCAAAAGGGAAGTCAGAGAGAGAGATGTAAGGTAGATTAATGTGTTGGAGAACTAGACCCCGAGGAGACGAGACTTACAAAAAGTAACAAGTTTCGTTTTAGTATGAATCTTTTGTCGGAAAAAGACCACTTTAGCTACGCATAAAAAATAGCCCTAACATCAATTATGGCTACCAATATCTTCAAATCTGCAGTTAGTTGATCAAGACAAAGCTGCACAAATCCAGATCTATGCATAAAAAGACATTAAGCAGTAAAAATGAAGTTTTTCTCCATGCATCCAATAGACAAGACAAGAACAATATTTTTGAAAGAATTTTTTATATTAAAGGGCACCTGAGAGGAAAACAAGAAAGGTCTTTCCAATTCTCCTCAATGGGATGAGTTCTTGAAAGTCCTCAGCACTTCAAATCTAGAATTTATCTCTCTTGTTGGTGTAGAAAACCCAAACAAACATAGAACTCAAAGGGAGCTCACAAAGAAAATAATGGAGAATGTGACAATGATAATGGCTCAAATTCATACCAAGAGTATAGATCCAGAGTGATCTAATGCAATGAAAGGTGACAAATGAATGGGGAAACCCTTCTATTTATAACAAAATATTACGGTAGTCTAGGACTTGGTGCATGAATAAAATATTATTAACCAAATTCTAGAACCACCTTTTAGGAATATTTTATTATATTTGTTGGAGGGAAAAGGCATTTGACTTGGGTCAAATCTCTTTATTTGTAAATAATAAATAAATAAATGATTTATTTATTATTTTTAAGGATGAGGTTGAATGATAATTAAATAAATAATGATTTATTTAATTATTTAAGGAAGTGGTTGAAAGATAATCAAATAAATAATGATTTATTTAATTATTTATGGGTGATTTAGTCATATTTAATAAGGAATATTATTTAAATAAGATTTAAATAATTATTCCTAGAAAATAATAAGATAAATAAAGATTTATCTAATTAATTTCTTTGTTTTGGGTTAAACATGACCAGGAATAATAATTAAATTATTCTTTAATTAATTATTCCTTGAGGAAAATCAAACAAATATAGGTTTGTTTAATATTTCCTTTTGGGGTTTCCTGTTTAGACCATAAACAACCTAATAAATGTGTTTTATTAAGTTATTTTACATAGTGAAAGCAATTTTACTTAGGGTAAAATTGGTCTTACATGGTGTACTTGGGTCCATCTAATGATAGTAGGTTAGATGACGAAAAAATGGTGTAACAGATTTCCCCCCAGCATGCGAGTGTTAGGAGCAAATCGTATGACCGAAGTACGTCGTAAGAACTCAATCACCAGACATCAAAAAGGGAAGTCGTGAGAGATAAATGTAAGGTAGTCTAAAGTGTTGAAGAACTAGACTCGAGGAGATGAGACTTAAGGTGTGCAAATAAGTCTCGTTTTAGTATGAATCTTTTGTCGGAAAAAGACCACTTTAGCTACGCATAAAAAATAGCCCTAACACAAATTATGGCTGCCAATATCTTCAAATATGTAGTTAGTTGATCCAAATAAAGCTGCACAAATCCAGATGTATGCATAAAAAGACATTAAGCAGTAAAAATGAAATGTTGCTCCATGCATCCAATAGATAAGACAAGAACAATATGTTTGAAAGAATTTTTATATTAAAGGGGCACCTGAGAGGAAAACAAGAAAGGTGTTTCCAATTCTCCTCAATGGGATGGGTTCTTGAAAGTCCTCAACATTTCAGATCTAAAATTTCTCTCTCTTGTTGGTGTAGAAAACCCAGACAAACATAGAACTCAAAGGGAGCTCACAAAGCAAATGATGGAGAATGTGACAATGATAATGGTTCAAAGTCAGACCAAGAGTATAGATCTAGAGTGATCTAATGCAAATGAAAAGGTCACAAATGAATGGGAAAACCCTTCTATTTATAACAAAATATTAGGGTAGTCTAGGACTTGGTGCATGAATAAAATATTATTAACCAAATTCTAGAACCACCTTTTAAGAATATTTTATTATATTTGTTGGAGGGAAAAGGTATTTGACTTGGGTCAAATCCCTTTATTTGTAAATAATAAATAAATAAATGATTTATTTATTATTTTTAAGGAAGTGGTTGAATGATAATTAAATAAATAATGATTTATTTAATTATTTATAAATGATTTAGTCATATTTAACAAGGAATATTATTTAAATAAGATTTAAATAATTATTCCTAGAAAATAATAAGATAAATAAGGATTTATCTAATTAATCTCCTTGTTTTGGGTTAAATATGACCCGGAATAATTATTTGTAAATAATAAATAAATGATTTATTTATTATTTTAAGGAAGTGGTTGAATGATAATTAAATAAATAATGATTTATTTAATTATTTATAAATGATTTAGTCATATTTAACAAGGAATATTATTTAAATAAAATTTAAATAATTATTCCTAGAAAATAATAAGATAAATAAGGATTTATCTAATTAATTTCCTTGTTTTGGGTTAAATATAACCAGGAATAATAATTAAATTATTGTTTAATTAATTATTCCATGAGGAAAATCAAACAAATATAGATTTTTTTAATATTTCCTTTTGGGGTTTCATGTTTAGACCATAAACAACCTAATAAATGTGGTTTATTAAGTTATTTTACATAGTGAAAGCAATTTTACTTAGGGTAAAATTGGTCTTACATGGTGTACTTGGGTCCATCTAATGATAATAGGGTAGATGAGGGCTTAAACCTTTCTCTGCCAGTTCACAACTATGCTTAGCCCATGGTCTTTAGACCCGGGTCTTATTGCAATGGTGTTGGCCCTTGAGGGCTATACCCAATGTTCTCTACACGACCCGACTCATTTTTTAATCCGCCTGACTTGCCCACATATCAAACTTGCCTCTGTTGTCATGTTGGTAGGTTCGACCCTACTTGAGGAGTCAGGTCGAGGGTTCGACCTTCATGACCTCCAATATTTTCATCACATTTTTAAACCAATGGCCTGGGGCCATGTGGCAGCCTCCGAGTAGGCCACATGGCACCCACCAACATGCCCATATAAACCTTAAAAAAATGAATTTTTTTCCATTTAATTTTTTTTTAAATGACAAATTCTTTTGGTCAAAAAGTCTTGTTTTGGAGGTCATTGGGCGATTTCAAACCTCAGTAAATTTCACATACGAGATCGGATTTGAGTCTTGTTTGCGGTGCCAAAATTGCAGCAACGAGGCCTTTCTGGTCATTTAGATTGCAACCATTTCTGAGCACTTCCATTTTGAGCATTTTTTCAACTTGGACATGATCACCTGATCACACCTCCCTAATGGGAAGCTTTTGGACCCCAAAAGATCTCTAAATTATAGACACTAAAGATGACGAGACTGATTCTCCACTCTTCCAACCTTGAACCACTAAAATCTCCCTGAATTCATCAAATTGAGCTTCTCATAAAAAGACAAACTCTTCCTTGAATCTGTTGACCGACTGTTACTCACCTTGACTGTGTCATGCTGTAAATTTTTGAAACTTGCAGAACAGAAACTGAAATTTGTAGAAATAATACTATTCCTACAATGGTCTACCTTCAAAGGAAACTGAAAATAAGATTCACCTTGCCAATAGTCCTCATGGCGAGTTTTTTCCAAATTAGCCATGTACTTGTGTCGATTCCCGACAAAGTTTTCTCGCCATACCAGTCTACCATTCTGAAACCAACTTTGATCCATGCTGAAACTTGTGTCCTCTTTTCTTGCATGCTTTTCCATTTCTTGGATTCTTGCACCACTTTTCACCAATACTTTGTTCTCTGCACCGATTGACACCAAAGACACTTTCTGCAACATCTTGTCGTCTTCTTCCAAGGACGACCTACTTTCAAACTGAAACATATCATCATTTATATCAGCAATAACATGAAAAGGATTATGTAAAAAATATTTTTTCTTAATCATCAGCAAAGTCAAATTTTGACTTGCATTGACAAGCCTTTTCAATTTCCCTGCATTGACTAAAGAATATTCTAGGTTCTTCCAATGTGCTGTCATAATAAACTCCTTGCCATCCTTGAACAGATGATACTTGTTCTCATGGCGATGGAAGATCGCTTTTCTGTCATATAAATACGGACTACCCAACACCACACCTTTAATTTCAAGCGGTACCACATCTAGCTCAACCATGTCAACATAATGAGCTGTTATGGAGAAGCGGAACATGCACTTCATTGAAACTTGTAAATTAGCATCCTTGCAAATCCAACCAAGTGGTTATGGCTTTGGATGTGGAATGGTCTCAAGTTTCAGCTTCTTGACAAAGTCTTCTGAGATGAGGTTTTCTTGAGACACATTGTCAAAAAGTGTGTCTATCTTTGTGTGTTTGGAAATTATTCTCACATGAAACATCTCAATCCTCCTCTCTTCATTTGGAGCTTCTCTGTGACAGTTTGAAGTGCTAGAATTGGGATTTGTTTCCTTTACAATCTCTTTCCCCTTTATGTTCTTTAGTACCATGGCTATGCTTTTAGTTTCGTCTCTTGATTCAGACCCTAAGTATTTTTCAGTTATTACAACCATTCTGCCCTTTTCTTTGGCCTTATCTTTCCTTTTAAATTTTTCTGGTTTCAGCTCCAGATGAAGTTTCCAACAATGGTCTTCATCGTGGCTTGTTTTGGAATATTTTTTAGAAAATAATTTTCCTTTTTCTTTCCTAGAGTTTGCATTTCTTTTCCTCCCTTTGCCTTTAAATTCACTATCCATGTTCCCATCAAAATATTGTTTCCCTCTAGCCTCTAAATGCGTGGCTTGGACACAAACCTCATCTAGACTAGTAGGATTGAACATAAGGATAGTATGTATAAGATAATTGTGTAAACCACCTATATGTTTTAGAAAAATATCTTGACTATGCAAATCAATTCCAAGTAATAAAGCCCTTCTTCTAAACTCTTGAGTGTAATCTTGAACACTTTGTCCCTTAATTTGTCTAAAACTTTGCCAATTCATGATAGACTTTTGTAAATGAGCTAATGGATAAAATTGTTGCTTAATTGCGGAAATAAATTTAGCCCATGATAAAGTGATCTTACCATGTTTTTTAATTTCATCCTTGGTCTTGGCTTCCCACCATACCAATGCTACTCCTTCCATTCTAAAAAAGGATAACTGAATCTTGGTGTCATCTTCATGAAGGTTTTGTATCCTCAAATAAACTTCCAACTATCTTATCCAATTGTCAATTTTCTCTACATTGACTTCACCATTAAACATAGGCAACTCAAATTTAACATCAAGCTTTAAAAATGGAATTTTACCAGTGGTTTTGGAATTGTGAAATTGATTCACCAAAGTAGAGGATGACGATGTAGAGGAAGAGGATGAAGATGGGTATGGTGGATCACCATTTCCTCCATGTCCTTTCTTTGACTTGTCATCACTTTTATTTCCTCCTGAAGAAACCTCTACTTATTTTGGATGTTTAGACCCTTCTCCAACAAGCCTATCATTCCTTTCTTGGTAGAGTATCCTCACCATCTCAGTCATGTCCAAAAAAGCCTTTTGGAATACCCGTTCTTCTTCTTTGGGATCAATGTCTTCAGGAGCTTCTCCTTCTCTTGAAGACATGCTTAAGGCTTCTTCAGTAACTCTTGGGGGTGTAATATAAAGTGGAGTTAAATTCTCTCTAGCCCTCCTTGGTTGAGGATTAACTTGTGCTCTAACCAATTGTCCTTCCCCTCTCTTGAGTTTAAGCCTATTAAGCATCAAAACTTGCAAACAATCAACTATACCTTTTCACAAGAACAAATACAGAGTAAAACTATAGCTCCGATGCCAACTGATCTGAGAATGGAACTATTTGTAAATTCTATGCAAAGTATCCATTTCCATTTAATTAAGTGTGAAAAATGTTCTCCATGCCTTACAGGTTAAACAAAGTAGTTTTGGTAATGTTTCTGAGTTTTATGTGTGAGAATTTGTTATTTAAATTTACTGTATAATATATATCAGCAGAAATACACAGCAAGGAAAATTCACCATAGCATAACACAATAAACTGATGAGGAAGTTCACCCCTCCTAGGCTACATCTACCGGTCCAAGGCTCCCCAATGGCATGTCCTTGCTCTATTAATTTGCTCAAAAATGGTTACACAGTGAAATATATGCCTAAATAGGAAAAACAAGTTGTGAATTTAACTTTAGAAGACAAAAATAAGCTAAAAATGGCTTTTGTTTCACCTCAAACACTGAAGTACAACCCAATACAACTCCATCTCCTTGATGGCCTTGGTGGATATTTCCTCTTTCCTGAAGATAAAATGGTTGTAGAACACCTCTGTTTGTACTGCCACCTATCCCAAACTCTCCAGAATGCTCAAGAAACCCAAAATTGACTAAAATTTTCTCCAATTTGGTTTAATATTGAGGAAATTATGACCTTCAAAAGAAAACTGCCCACTGTCACTAGAAAACCCCACCAAATGTGGGATAACTCCAGTTTAACTCGACAAATTTGGCAAATGCCGCCGGAATTGGTGAAATGCACCATTTTGTCTGGACCATTAGAAATTAGCATTAAACGTGAGGTAAGGTTAGTCACATGACGTCTTCCATCAAAACCACCGGACTAACCGCGGACTTAATGTCTTTAAAACTGTTACAATAAATTGTAACTTCGCATTGTCACATGAGTTCTGTAAACTGTGGCCGCGTGGTTAGTGTCAAGCTTAAGCCCCTAGTAATGAAGGAGATGGTCGCATGCTAAGGGGTCTAGCCCCGAGGGGCTAGCCTTACGTTTTCTCTTGGTTGAAAATATTTAAGTCCCAGGTCACCGCATGATGGCACATGGCCTGTAACATTTAGCCCTGAGGGCTTAAACCTTTCTCTGCCATTTCACAACTATGCTTAGCCCGTGGTCTTTGGATCCAGATCTTATTGCAATGGCATTGTACCTTGAGGGCTATTCCAATTTTTCTCCACACAACCCGACTCGTTTTTTAATCCGCCCGAATCGCCCACATATCAAACTTGCCTCCGCTGCTGTGTTGGTCGGGTCGACCCTACTCGAGGAGTCGGGTCGAGGGTTCGACCCTCATGACCTCCAATATTTTCACCACATTTATAAAACAATGGCCTAGGGCCACGTGGTAGCCTTCGGGCAGGCCATGTGGCACCCTCCAATAGGCCCATATAAACCTTAAAAAAAAATGAAATTTTTTACATTTAAATTTTTTTGAAATGATAAATTCTTTTGGTCAAAAAGTCATGTTTTGGAGGTCATTGGGTGATTTCAAACTTCTGTAACTTTCACATACGACATCGGATTTGAGTCTCATTCATGGTGCCAAAATCGCAACAACGAGGCCTTTTCGGTCATTCAGATTGTAACTATTTCTGAGCACTTCCATTTTTGAGCATTTTTTCAACTTGGACATGATCACCTTATCAATGAGTTATTCAAAAACTAATTCCAGCAAGGTCCATAGAATCCTCCCTAAGGAAAATGTAACTTTAATCTATTATTATCAACAACGTTAATAACTATAGAAAATATACCCAACGGTAAGTAAAATTGACATATTAAATTAATACACAAGTATATATTAGGGAATAAATTAATAATCAAGAAAGATAAACATTATTAATGCTTAAAAAATGCTTTTAAAAATAATTACAATTGCAAACTATCTACAATTCAATTTGTTTCTATATAAATGATCTAGTTTAATTTCCAAAAAATAAATGAAATGCTCAGATTCTTTTATACTGAATATAAACTCAAACTTCTTTATTAAATTCTATCAATAACCAATCTACATTCAAAATAAAATTATATTCAATAACTATTGTACATTCACAATTCTTGATATAATTTGTCAACTAATTAATATATATATATGTATAATATTCGAAAAATAAATTATCAAATTTCTTTATATATACTCAATTAACCCACTTATAATGTCACATAAAATAATTAAAATTTAAGTTTTGCATTTAAAATTTTTACCACCATTTTATTAATCAATAAATATGTAATATTTATTAATATAAAATAATTTTTTTCTCCCACATTTTTATTTAAACTTAACCGCTTTCTATATTAAAAATATAGAAACATTAAAATAATTTCTATTTATAAAATCAAAACTTCATATATTAAAAAAAAAATTATAATACTATGTAATAGTTCACTTAATGTTAAGAAAAATATTATCCTTTCCACTAATATAAAGAATGTTTAGTCATGCATGAATTTCGGGTTGTATATGAATTTTGAAAGAGAGTGTTGTTCTTTTTAAAAATTGGAGAATTTTTGGAAAACAAAATGCCTTGTTATCATATTTATGTCTATTCTTTCATGTGCATGTGCATATTTGAGGAAGAAATATTTTTCCTCATTTTATTTTCAACTAATGCACTATTGTATTAGGGAAAAAAACTAGAGTTTTTTGAGAGAGAGTTTGATTGTAGTTCTAATATAATATCGTCATCTATATTATACATATATCTTAAAAAGCTTTATGAATCTCCAAATGTCGGGGATTTTGAAACCCTGCTCACAACGAAAGAAGTTTTCTCATTAGAAGACATTGATTTTGGGGTTAAACGCCTGGCAAATGGGAAAGCTAAAGACATTGAAGGTTACCAGGCGGAAATCTTAAAAATTGGAGGTCATGTCCTCATCCCCCACATCCACAAGCTTTTCAACCAAGCGGTCAAGCAAGGGTTCCCTAAACCTTGGACTCAGAGCCTCATTATCCCTATTTTTAAAAGTGGGGATACAAATAACCCCTCTAATTATCGAACAATTATGATCAGCCCTCTCGTAGCCAAGTTATATGGTATTATTTTGGAAAAGAAGTTGAGCATTTGGCTTGAAAGTGAAGGTAAGCGGGCTAAAGGCCAAGCGGGTTTTAGAAGGCAGTACTCAACAATGGACCACCTCGTTACACTTAGGATCATTGTGGAAGAATATGGCAATGATAAATCCAATCTCTTTTGTTGCTTTGTGGACTTTAGAAAGGCTTTCGATACGGTTCCTAGAAATAAACTATGGAATAGATTAGAAGAGTTAAATGTTCCTTTCGAGCTAAGAGCGACCACTATAAGGTTATACGAGAATGTAATTTCCAAGTTAAAAAGCAATGAGGGGTGGTCGAAAGATATCAAGTGTAATATTGGTGTTAAACAAGGTTGCCCCCTCTCCCCTACCCTATTTGGCATTTACATCGACAAGCTTGAAGGTTGTTTAGAGGAAGCAGGATGTGTTGGCACGATCTTAGCTGGGATAATCGTCATCCTTCTTCTCTATGCTGACGATATTGTTCTTCTCGCAAGGTTCCCATCTGATCTTGATAAGCAACTTAGACTTCTTAAAAATTTCTGCTCTACCATGGGTATGTATGTTAACACTGACAAAACAAAAGTTATGATTATCAAATCCAAGAAGGACACTTACGCTAATTTTATGTATGACAATAGTAACTTGGAGGAAGTGTCTTCTTACAAGTACCTAGGAATTGATATTCATCACAAGCTCAACTGGAACTGTAGCATTCAGAAAATGATTAATGGGGGGTGGAAAGCTTATTTTGGTCTTGAAAATAATTGTAAAACGGAAAACCTCGTAATGTGGGATAGAAAGAATTTCCTCATTGAAACTTTAGTCACTCCTGTTATCTTATATGGATGTGAGGTTTGGGGTTGCAGCATCTCTAAAGAATCCTAGAGAAATATTGAGCAAATACAGAAGCGTTTTATAATGTATAACCTTAAAATTAAAAGCAATACACCCTATCCTATTCTCCTTATAGAAGTGGGTCTTTCCCCTATCGAGAGCCTAGCTATGACTAGGCTTCTGTTATATAAGCACAAGATCAATAGCATAGGAGACCATACACTTCCTAAGCTAGCTTTAAATTCCATCCAAAACCACCTAAGGCTTAAACGAGGTTGGTATAAAGACACCAGGGCCTGGTTAAACCATTGGGAGATCGACAAGAATTTTGCATTGCAAAACATCAATAACATTAAAAAAATTGTTACTTCTAAGTTCAAAGAAAAATTGTGGTGTGAGAAAGATCTAGCATCTAAAAGAAAATTAAGATATTATAAGGAGGTCATCAACCCCACCTTAGAAGATCAAAAGTATCTTTCTGTTTTAACTATCTCAAAGAAGAAAATTAAAATAGCCAAGATTAGAACAAACTCTCATGAGCTCCATAGTGAAACAGGTCGTTGGAGAGTTCCTAAAACACCATGGATGGAAAGGATCTGCCATCTCTGTGAGAATATGAACATCGAGGATGAAAATCACTTCCTCTTAGAGTGGCCCATGTACAACCACATTAGAGCTCAATTTCATAATCTTTGTTGCAATACTGACCTTCCTAGCGTTTTAAGATGTCAAAATTATAGTGAGCTCGGGAGGCTTCTCTCCAAGCTTTTTGAGCATAGGAATAAAATCTTAAATCAAATTAAATAACTCTTTTCTTTAGGCCCGATAGACCAAATATTGATCTCAGTGGATGTTAACCATCATCATCATCATATTTTCATCAAAAAAAATTATAAAATAATTTTATTACGGTTATTTTTTCTAATATTTTTAAAGTATTTATAATACAAAATATGGTTAGAAATACATTTTTCATATTTGAGTTATGTTTTATGCATTATTTATGTTTATTATGATGAGGGGATACAATTTTTATACTTTACAAGGGTCGATAATAATAGATGACTTATCGATGACTTACCGTCTTAGTATATCTATTAATCAGAAACATTAATGCTCTACCAATTTGTGCAAGTGTTGAATACAAATTCAGTGCACTCAAGTATGAAAAAGGGACCATGTTTTACATCTCTTGTGCCAATTATACATGATATAGTTTCAGTATCACCACCCAAACAAATGGAATTTTACTAACCAAAAATACATCCAATATTTTTCATTAACTCCATTGTTTTTCATTTCTTTCCTAATTTTATCCCAAATATTTGATTTAATTAAACCTTAAATATGTCAAAAATTTCCCTCAATTTCCAATAAATTCACTTTTTCATTTGGATTTTAAAAAGAGATCCTGAAAACCAAAGTATATTTCTCTCTCTCACATGCATTCCTGCATTCCTCTATCTTTTCAAGAACCCTTGATATGAAGATAAGAGCACACACATTGCTACAATCATATGTCCTTTCACGAACCTCTCATATGTAAAAAAGCTTCAATAATCGTACCTTTTTTAAATGTTATATATTAATTTGGCTCAAATGTCAAAAGTTCAATTCCAGTGCAATAACTCATTGTGTTATTCAACAACTCCTATTATTTCACCACAGTTACTTCAGAAAAATAATGGGGACCCTTTTCAAAAAAATTTAATGTAAAACAAATAAGACCCTTAAGTGATTAATTTAAATAGAAATAGGAATCAAAGGGGTTAAAAACCTTGAAATTTAGCCTTAAAGAATGTAAGCGGATAATGTTAAGAAAATCACAATATTGCAATGAAAGACAGATGGCTCCTAAAAGCCCCTCAACACAAATTATGATGTGAAATACATCAAAGTCCTTTAATAAAAGAAAAAGACATTTTCCCAAACAAATTATATAAGAAAGAGACTGTAGGGGCCACTTACGCCACATAAGCAAATCGTAAATCGCATTTCACAGTTTTATCCGGACATTCTTAAAGTCATCCTCCACACTTCCCCGATGCTATATACTCTATCGCATCACACTTTGGCTTCAGGACCACTCTTTCCCTTCATTCATTTTCACCGATATTGCAATTGCGATATCACAATCAGCAAAATGTAGCTGATCGGAATTTTATAAAGATTCACACACGAATAACATCTTGATGTGACATATCTCGTTTAATTGTTGGAATGATTACACAGACACATCAACCCATACTGACCATTAATTCCATAACTTAAACGATTTTATAGTCCATACCTCCAAAAATGATTCGATTGCAAGAAGCATTGAATTTATGTATTAACCACGTGCCAAGTTTCATACGCTTGATTTTTTCCATTATTACGGTACTTTTGTATTTTGTAAATCAAAATTGCATCTTTCTACTTACCATTCTTCATTTTTCATAGGCGATTCAAAATAAACAGAGCTCTTCGAAGATGTCAAAATTTGTGAAAAATGCTAAGAAACCTATGGCACCTACAAATCCTACACATATTGTAAGTGAAATAACACAAATGCTTCCTATATTTACAGACAGAACATGCGGGCCGCAAAGTGGTTCTTCCTCCTGGGAAGTGATGTATAAGTTATTTGAGGAGGAGAAACCCCATAAGGTTCAATGAAAAGTTATTGATGATGCTTTTGATTCTTTAGAAGCTACTATAGAAGAAGTTGCCAATTATTTTATGCACCGAGTAGTTCCACGCGCCAAAATTCTACCATATACTGATATGGTAAGATGGATAATCTACAACCTCAACATTAGGGATAGAAATTTCTTAACCAGCAGAGGAACGATGATAGGTTCTTTTAAAGTAGAAGACTTAGAGTCAATGTATCACATTCGAGACCCAAAAAAGGTCTACGACAAGAAATTTATAGCGCAATTCACTAGCGATAATGAGATGAAGTCAAATCCTATCAAGCAATGAAGAAACAACCCGAATAAACACAAAAATGATGATAGTTTCTACAGTGATGTCTAGTCTCTTTATTCAGCCTCATACTACCAAATTTTCAGTTGAATGGGTTCCCCTAATGGAAGAAATCACAGATTCTTATATTATGGATTGGGAGACCATTTTTTCCAACAATATTGCCACTCGAAATTATGGAATATAGAAAAAATCATTCTTTTTCCTCCAAAAAATTTCCCCCATTTTATATGAGTGCTTATATAATGGACGTTGTATGCTTCACTTCAGATTTTCCAACCATGGGTTGGAAATGGACTACCGAGGACCCTCTCCCCATTCATGCCTATCATAACATGTTATGGGAGTCAAAATATGAAAATCATTTTTATAAAATATTCGATGTAGTTATGCTCCCTTTAGTTCAAGCCATGTTAAATGAGAAAGCCCCGAGGTTGTCTAACGAAGCTCAAGTTGAATTCTCCTCCAATCGAAAATGGTTTGGAGAAGAATTTTTTACCAATGACAGAGTTTTTGGGAGCCTGACTCGGCCACATGTTTTACCATTATATGTTCTGGATAAGCTTCTCTCAAGAGAAATAGCTTATCAAACTATTGGCAATATATTAACTAAGTTTCTAAAGGAAGCTAAGAAAGCATCATGACCCTCCTTTCCGATTCACTGTGGTGTTTAGGCCTTGGACAAAAATAAACACGCTGGATTAGAGGTCAACCAAATTGAATTTTTGAACCTTTTTACAATTTCAAACAGATAATATTTACCCAAATCAATTTGCCATTGATTTTACCACTCAATTTAAAATTATACCTTTTTTACATGAAAATTATGAGTTTGATAGCTTGTTTGAGTTAGTCGACACTTACTCCGCAGTTCAGAAGTTAGCAGTGCTACGCCTTCATCCACAGCAGTTGTTAAAGTTTAAGAAGTATATGAACAAAATATTGGAAGGTATTTATTTGAAAATGCTAGAAGTATCCCAACCCATAACACAGAAGGAAAAGGAAAAATAACATGCACCTAAGGATGCTAAAGTCCTTAGTAAAACTAAAGAAGATAAATATGCTGAAGTTAAAACCATGGATTTATATTTCCCAAGTAATTTTAATGATGTCTGGAAGGAGTTTAATCAAAATCTCCAAGGAGACCAAGAAGTGATGATTATTGGTCATCAATGGATAGTGCAAACTGCTCAAAGAAAAAGTCAAGACCCGTTTACTGTTAGGCCATCTGACAAGTTAGTTAGCACAGAGCAAGTGGAATTCATCCCAAAATTCCCTACTATAGAAATTGTATTAAAAATTGAGGAAATCTCTCATGTGAATATTTTCTATAGTCCTAAACATAAATTCTTTATGAGCAGGAAAAGAAAAAGAAGGAGAAAAAGGAAATATCAACTCCTTGTTCCAAGAGATTTTGCAGTTTACTGTTGAGAAATTGAAAGATAATCCAAAGATATATGAATTTAGAAAAGAAGAACTGGAATTGAATACCCTACTAGCACAACAACAAGTTATTTTTTGTCAAAATTTGTCAAATATCATTGAATTTAGTGACCAAAGAGATTCACTCATGAATTGAATAGCAAACCATAGAATCAGTTTCGATTAGATTGATGATAAAGTATCACAATATGTCACCTGGAAAGATTTTACTGATGGCCGAAAGGCTAATCTTCCCAGGATTGCGGGCTATAAAAAGGAAATCTTATTTACTAACTGGGACATACAATTGAAACATGCTAAAAGGGCCATTTGCAGAGCTATAGATGTGCCTAATGATATTATTGAAACAATCAGTCAGAATCTCATCGTTGCCAATATTATTGATATAGGCCCTCCTCGTTCTCTTCCTATTGTTAGATATTTGATAAGGAAATGGCAATAAGTTTCCAAGATCAAAGAGGAAAACATCAGAATGTTGGAAAAGCTAGATTGGGATAAGTATTGGAAATACTTGGTAAAGCCACATAGCCAATGGCTCATGTTGCGTTGTCTTCAAGACAATTCTTCCTATATGTTGCCTCCACTTTCAGATGTGGTTTTCACTGGACAGTTGTGCATCAGGTCAGGCCAACCTCCCAAGGTTAAGCTTATGCCTAACATCCTTCAACTGAAGGAACCAATGGGTATGAGACAGTAGGACAACCTTCAAGCAAGTCACCCCATTAAATATAGTTTATGTTTTATTTTCACTCAGTCTAAGGAGAGTTTTTTAAACCTCCTTAGATATTATTGTAATTAATATTTTGAAGTCTTTCTATTTTATTATATAAACCCCTTCATGTCTTTTAAGAAGGGGTCGTAAAATTTTGAAAGGGAGACTTTACAAAAGTCACACTTTTCGACTCTTAAAGTTTTATTAATAGAAAGGGCTGGATGAAATACAATTTTTCAAATGAGGAGAGTTAGCGTATACATGGTAATTTTATCCTATATGTATTTTTTTGTTCCAAATGAGAAATGGTTAAGTTTTCTTATGGTGCTTTGTTCTATGTATCTTTTTGAAAAACAATCAGGCATTAACTCAATTTTGAACATGTTAGATTCCTATATTTTGATACATATTCAATACATGCAGTAAACAGATGTGATATTGTCTTATCCAAATTATTTAATTATCTATTTAATTAAATCAATTATTTCAAATTGTTTTCATATCTCTAAGTCTTTGCATAACCTTTATTTTCATTCACTGAAAGATCATCTTTATAAATCACACCGAGAGAATAATTCATCATGGGATAGATATAGATAGGTATATTTATTTACTTCAATCTTGTTATCACTCACATCTACCAAGTTACAGTTAGTTATAATACCATCCATTTATCCAATTATATTTCATTGGGAAACTAATCCCATAAATCTAGTCAGAGCCACCATATCAAACGAATAAGGGATGGTTTTCAAGTCCCTAACTGGGTGGTTTTCCCTGATGTTGTTCCACCTATTTTTTGGGCCTAGACATTTTTGGTGCCATAAGTAGGGCCATCATACTATGAATGGCCCCAAAGCTCCATCCAAAAATAAAATACCATCAAAAGATTCGTTCTCCCTCCAAGTTTCCTACAACTTCTAGTACTTGTTCAAGATCTCCTAATCTTAGATCATAAGTTGTTTAATCTCCCCCCAAGTCTCCTAGTTCTACTCCTAAAGAAATATCCTCGAATTATACTCCATAATCCCTTGAATTACAAACCTTAATAAAGAAAGTGGAATAGATTTCAATTTCGGCAGAGAAGCCTATACTTTCTGAAACCTCATAAGGAAGTGTTACTTCAATATTTGAGGGCACTTATGTCATAACTCGTTCTAAGAGTGAAAATATCAGAATAATCCCTTTTAATTTTCCTCTCCATTCTCAGCATAGGAAATATCTGATATCCGAGACTACATCATTTACTAGTGAGATTCAATCCTCTTCTACCCCCCAAACTCCATCATTTACTCCTCCTTCTTTTACATCCTCTCAAAAAATTTCTTCATCAATTCATATTTCTTTGTCTTGCTACGATAAAAGTGTTGCCTCAAGGAGTATTAGTTCCACAGTTTTTTCTTCCACACCTACATCCACTACTGGAACTACTTCTTCCACTCTAAATCCCTCTTCAGGGAAAACTAATCCTCTGGTTCACACAATGGAAGCTATACGTTGGACGAATCCTAGAGCTGTTCAATTACCAGGTCCTCTTCATCCTTTACCTAAAAATATAGAAAGATGGTTGCCTAAGTATAATCCAGATGATGGTCTACCTGCGTAAGAACATGTTATCACTCTATAATTTATAATATTGGCAAGACTAAATTATAAATAACAACATCAAAACCACTTGAACCCTAGGATCTAGCCCTCCTAGACTCAGAGAGGGATCTCTCTATATAAGATTAATATTTTCTTTAAGCTTCCTGATATTAGGTCAGTTAAATTAATTGTGAGAATTGTTTTTTATTATTATTCGTGGTTGGATTTAAGGGATTTATTTAAATAGTTTCCATTGGGCTATGGAATTGAAATAGGCTGGGTGCATGCATCAATTTCCAGAACAAATGCAAGGCAAGATAGTTGTGAATACTGGTGTTTTATAACTGAGTGAAATTATGAAATGGAGAAAAATGTTTTGAGTAATGATTTAAGAGAAACTAAGAAATATTAAACCATACATCAGCAAGAAAACATTAAAATTGTAAGAACATCCAGAATTAAGGTACTCTAGACAGTGAATCTTAACCTAACTTTCATGTTTTATAGTTATAATTTTAAACGATGCACATGCAAAGATGACGGTGGAAAAATATTAAATCTGATAAAGGAAAAACATCACCGGGAAAACACAACACATGAATATTGCAGATTGATATTTTTATTGATGCTCCAGGTTGAAAATTACAAAAGCCCCAAATCAAAAGTGCTTACAAACAAGGTTCCAACCCCTAATACTAAATAAAATTATATATTTAAACTATTTGCAACTAATTTCCGTATCAAAAACGACAATCTGTTCATTATTACAAAATAACTAAAATTTGACAGGTGTGTCTCATGCATGGACCCGTTGTAATGGACCTTTTAATAGATGTCTAAAGTCAATATAAAGCCATTATTCAGTGTAATAGATTTTTTTAACAGATGTCTAAAGTCATTATAAAGTCATTATTGAGTGTTGTAGTTTTTTTCTGTGTTGGTAAATTTGATACTGCTGAGCTGTTATGATACATTGCATCTATTGATGTAGATAATTCGCTGAGCTGCCTGTTTTGTCATCATGCTGAATTGTCATCCTCCTTGGAGTCCACACAAATTTTACCATTCCTTTTGAGTCAAAATCATAGTTTTGTTCAACTTTCTATACACTTCATCAATCTCGGTGTACTTCACAAATGTTGGCCTCAACTGAAATATGTGCCTAGTTTCATGATGTATGAAGACATCATTTCTCATAACTTCATAAAATTCTTTCCCTGTCATAGTGATCTTCATATTGGTATGCTTGGATGTATCATTTGAAATCTCTATGATATTTTTGACATAATCTATCCTAGGCATCAACTTATCATTGATAACAAATAAGGAAGGAAATTCCTTTTTGTTCAATGGCTCAATCCTATTGAAAAATCTACTTACTCCAATATCTAGCTAATGACATCTTTCTTCTAGCTGTGTAACTAGACTCTTCTTTTTCAACACCTTTTTTACCTCAAGTATGGTGGTTGTTCTGTCTGCTACTTGCAGTTGTTCCAATTCATGACTACTTTTAGAATTTAGGAATCTGATGATATTTTTGCAGTTTGGGGCTCTTCCCCAAGTTCATCATTTTCCTTTTCAATGGAAACATTCACTAAATCAATTAAATCCCTTCTTTCAAAAATTATTTGAATTGATGGCCATATATAATTCATACATTCAATTATATCCAACCAAATAATATGTTTAACTCTTCTTACCATGCTTCCAATTGAGGAATCCTTAAGTTACTTATGCAAACCTTCATTTAACCTTTTTTTGATCTGAAACTCTATGGCATGTGTCGAATCTTCCCTTTTAATATGATCTTGTAGGTCACTGACTTGATCTTGAATTTTTATTTATTTATGTTGTCTGTAAGGACATGTTATCCATTCCCTTAGCTAGTTGCTTAGTGCCTTCTCATTATGTACCTGTTGTTGTTTTAGATGCTGGAATCACTGTAAGAGGGACTACGTGTAATGGGATCATGGCCTTGGCTGCTTCCTTTGTTGCTTCCTTCACTGCTTCTCTCACTGCTTTTTTTCTCTCTTTTACGATTTTATCCATCTCATTCTCCATTTTCTTTATCTTCTCTGCTTGTTCAAGAATCGATTGCATCATTTATGCTTTATGTGTTTCATTTTATTCTATCTCCTTTTCCATAGGTTCTTTTGTTACTGGCATCTTGACCTGTCTCTTCAAAGCAACTATGTCTGCATTCTTTTTCTTTACAAGTGTTTCTGCCACTACTAGGTTTGATGGATCATATCCCATTTGTATCATTAAATCCTCCAGAGATTTAATTCCTTATTCTTTGGCCATGGAGGAGATATTTTCCATCTTAAATTGCAATTATGTGTTGGATAATGTAACCTGCAACTTTGAGAGACTCATATATGTACTAGTTAAAGTGGAGGAGATCACTTCTCCTGTCTGCTTATGCATCTCCATTTGGTCAATTGGATGAATGCTCTTTATATCAAACTCAAAAGAGATCTTATTGTAGTCTTCTGCACCTTTGGGCCAAGGAATTTGTGCTTCCAAGAATTCCATCTTAATTCTTCCCTTCTTAGAGTGAAATGTTAATAGAAGTCTACTCTGTGAGCTGCTTGTTTGTTTACAAAATTGATTATATGTGTTGGTATTAAGGACCTCATTCCTTCTTTTGATTTCTTTAAAAGCATAATATATATCATCCTCATTTTGGCCTAGTAGATGTTGGACTCTGTATATTTTGTTGTTGGAGTCTGTATATTCCGTTGTTGGAGTCTGTATATGTCGTTGTTGTAAAGGCACAGTGGCAGAGGATGTTAATAAAATTTTTGGCCACCTGATGGAGATGAGCTTGGTGAATCTCTGATTGTGATAATTGTTTGCTGATCTTTCTCACTCCCTTGGTCGATGTCCATGCAGACTCTGGCCCTATTCTTGTATTTCATTTTGAATTCTTTAGTGGAGGAATCAATATCCATGTTTGTTTGATCTTCCCTATTCCTCTTGCTTCCTACTTCCTTTTCTGGTTCCTTTCCTTTATCATCTTGTGCTCCTGCAAATTTTCTTTCTTATGGAGTAGGTGTTTGATTCCTAAAGTAGAGATGGCGTGCTCTTCTGTCTCTTGGAGTGTGTTAGCTACCCATTATTATTTATTCATATACTACTCTATCTCCAATCTATTGGTATGAATGTAGGGTGTGGACTTACTCTCCTCCCTCTTCTTAGAAATGATTCCCATGGGATCATATGACCAAGTGAAGCTGTGAGTGAAATTCATCTTCTTCAACATTCTATCTGCATCATCTCCTACTGCTATGTTGTTGCAAATAAATGGACCAATATGTGATTTGATCCTGAATTGTGACTTCTTCTTGGCAGAGACAAAATTCACCTCATATGAACTTATCATTTGTCTGATATATTCAAGTGAAAATATAGAGAGGTACTTGGGCAGTTTGTATGGGGCCAATTCATAGCCATAAACCCTGATTTATGTGTAATTTTGGTAGAGGTACCAGTCTGTTGTTCTAATCTTCTCTTTCAATTACATCACCTTCCTGATTTCCTCACTGACCCTTGGCTCTTTGGCCCCGCTAAGTGCACTAATGGTTGGATGAATAAAAAATCCTACAAAGCTCTTGTAGGAGTAATTCTTATGCCCCTTCATCAATAAATAGTCCAGAAAATAACTTATTGTTGTTGAGAATAATCATTTAACTTCATCATGTCAAACTAAAATCTGCTGGACTGAAAATAGGTAAACATGTACACCAACACAAAGGTGTATTTGAAAACTTCTTCTATCTAAAAATTTAGGAACTATTCATGAATTTCATCTGCAAGAAACTGTGCATAGTTGAACATGATTTTAGGCTGAGCATCAGAGGAAAGAATAGAAAAGAAACCAATCATGGCTTCATCTACCCACTGATCATTATGATATACTAACAAATAAGAAAAAACAGTGATAATTTGTTTGGTCTTATCAATAAATATGGATGAAGGGTATGGGGGATTCTTTACAGGCATTGGGGCATTGGTGGCCATGAAAATCTCTAAGGTTTTGGCCTGGTAGAAAAATACAGCTTCTGGTATAACTCTGTAAGGACCTCATAAGAAAATGGAATGGTACTCTCAACAATGGGGGCCTGCAGCATCTCTTGAAGGGATTGGGAATTAATGGAAAATATTATTTCTCCTGTAGGATTCATTATGGCTCTCTGGTTTATGTCATAACATGATTGACATTTTCTGATCAGTTAAGGGTAGTTATGAGTTATGGGAAAGATGAAATAAGGAAATTTGGTCTCCCAAAGGCCTATATCATCTACTTCTTGAAGGAATTTTTCCTCAAGCCACCAGTAGCCATCGAACGAGTCAAAGTCAGACTCTATCTCATGGATCTTGTAATCTCTATCATCGAGGGGTACGTGACCTAAGTCTACCTGAGGATAGACCATGGGATTGAAAGGTTGTTGATCTACCTTTGGAGGCATGTTATGTCTTTTGTAAATGAGTTCTTGATCTGCAATGAAGAATGGGATGATAGAAGGGGGAATAAAGAAAGGGAAATTCCCATCGAATAGGATTTGGGGAAGGAAAAAATTAAAAAGAACAGGGGGAAGAGTTATAATAGAACCTTGATTGAGACTGTGGAGACCTAATGATTTATCCTTGATAGAGATAGTCCTTTATTCAATTGTGGTTCTCTGTGATCTATCTTCGAATTCAAAAAATGCAAAAATTTGACAATAACAAGTAGAGTAAACTTTGTCGTGAAGCCGAATTTGAGCTTTAATACTGTGATCTCATGGTCGTTGATTAGGAGCGGGTCCATTGGATAACAGAATGGCCATTAATGGCACAATGACTATGTTGGTGGGAGGTGATGTGATTGGATGGAGGAGATAGGTGGGAGCGGGCGTGGCGTTAACGGTCAGTTGGAAGTTCGAATAAGCGTGATGGTTTGGTCAACGGTGAAAACCAATTTTCAGAGGGGGGCAAGAGCGGTGAATGGTATCGGAGAGGGGCAAGAGCGATGAATGGTATCAGAGTGGGGATGGTGCCAATTATCATAGGTGCACCACGTATAGGGATTAGCGGTAATGGATACCACCCATTTCAGAACCCCACCCCCCCCCCCCCCACCCCCCGCTATTGTTAGAGTTCGGAGGATGAGGGGGGGCTGAAAATAAATGAGGACCATTGTATGTGGGGTGATGGCGGTGAGTGGTGGATAAGGTGGAGGTCATTTAGCACAGATGGGACATGAGATGCATTGTATGATGAGATGGTAGGGTCGGGAAATATGAATGTCGAGGGGTAGTGTAAACTTTAGGATAAATGAAAAATACGAGAGTTTGAAGCTTAGGAATAATGGAATATTAACATTTTCAGGACTTTGGACAACATTGTGACATAAAATATGTCAAAATGACTTGGAATTTAGTTCCCAAACTTAGAACATAATCCTCTTTCTATCCTTTTGAGTATAAACACTTTCTATCTTGATTTTCTTCTTGCAGTAGAGGAAACAATTGAAGCTTTGATGTTGCACCTTGTAGAATAAACTTCAAATTTTCCTTCCATTCTTCCTTCTCAACATATCTACCTACCCAAAACTACTCATCTAACATTTTTTCTTCTTTTTGAGGGTGCATTTGGACTAGTAAACCCTTAAATCATTTTTTCTTTTGAATTTCTAACCTAACACCTATCCTTATTTCAACCATCGACTTGGTTTAAACTGTTGAGCCAATTTCATTTTCTACCTATCTACTGATACGCCAATATTAGACAATTTGGAAAATCTTTATTTTCTAACCTATCAATAGAAATTGAAAATTTTCCAATGATGATTAAACTGTATGACAAGACAATCCTATCTAATGAGTAGTGGCATTTGAACTTGCAGCACTTTCAGTTTTATTTCTTTTTGGGGTTTTTATTTATTTTTCCTTTTTTTCTCTTTTTTATACCCTCTTTTCTTTCTTTTTCATATTTTTTTATTTGAAGTCATTTGAATTTTGAAAAATTCTTTCAATAATAAGAACTTGCAATAAATATGAAATATCCAATCACCTTGAGATCCTGTAATTTATATGGTACTAACATAACATCTCCATAATTTTATGCTTTCCATGAATCTTAATGATTTCACTAAAGAAGATTGTGTAATTAGGTTATTTCCCTATACTTTTCAAGGCTCAGCCAGATCATGATATTTTTCACTACCATCAGGCACTATTACTAGTTGGGATATTTTTGAAGAACAATTCCTTACTAAATTTGGTGATGATCATACTATTGCTACTCTTTTCAATGATATTTTCAATCTCAAAGCAAATACAAGGGAAAAGATCAAATATTTCAACTCCATATTTAATAAGATACTCAATAAAATCCCAACCACATCTAAGCCTGGGGTATATGTACAAATAAAATCATAAATATCCTCTCTTCCTTATAATATTTATATTTTTGTATATAAATCCAATAAGGCTACACTGGTAGAAAATATGAAAGAAGCTCTTTCTGTAGAAAAGAGAATTCTCGCATTAGAAAAGAAAAATGCACAGGAGGAAAGAAAAACTAAAACGGTTTCATTTAAGGATGTATACAAAAGGAAAACATCTAAGGATCCTTATGATCTTGAGGGATTACAAAAGGTTCTCAAAACTATGCCGAATGACATGGTTGAAATAAAGAAAAAAGTAGTTGAATCTTCTTTGAAGAAACCTTTTAGGTCTTTTAAGAAAACTCAAGCTTCCCGACCTCCAAATGTAATCTCGAATCCTGAATGAGATCAAGACGAAGATCAAGATGAAACAATATCATTGGTAAAAGAATCAAAAGATGAGGAATTAGTCAAATTTCATGGATTATGGGACTTTATTCTTGCAATGTATGACAATGAAGATGAGCATGAGGCACTTCCAGTTAACACTAGAAGTAAAAATTCCACTGATCTCCCTAAATCTTGATGCAGGGGCATCAGAAATTTAGCCAGCAATGTGAAAGATTGTTCACATGTTGTGGTTAGATGGGTTTAAAATCCAAAAATGTTACAAGCAAAGGTGTTAGTGCCTTTAGATATCAATTACAGTTGTAATAGATAGGCTTGGACTAGTATTTAGGGAAGGTTGAACAGTTTTTGATTTGTTGAGCATATATAGCTTCAGTTGATAGAAATTAGGGATACATTAGCTAAATAAGATTTTGTCTAAAATTGAATAATTCGATCCTCAGAAAAAGGTCGATTTCATTGTAAAAGAACTATAAATGTAACCTCTGAAGAGGAGAAAGGCGGAGTTGGCCACAGAAGAATTGATTGTGAGAGTTTTTTATTCCTGTTTTTAATAAAATTACAGAGTTTATTTATTTGTGTTTACACTTGGAAATCCTCGAAGGATTCATTCCTTCGAATTCATGAATTTTTTTGTATCAATTAGAATTAATTGATCTATGTGTTAAAGAGGTTTTTTGAGTCATATATGTTCTTTGTAGAGATTGAGCGGAATTTAGATATGTATTAAGTCTCTATGTAAAGAACTCTGGAGAATCGAGTAAAATTTGTTTTCTTGATTGAGATCAAATTTGTAATGAATCCATACTGTTAATTTATAAGCAGAGAAGGAATGTTTTGAGATGAGCGAAAGATAAACGAAAGCCCAATCAAAATCATGTTTGAATGCAGATGGAATTGAGAGTTTAAAGGTTGGTGGTTTTTGAAAGCCAAACCACTGGTCTCACGCAACATTTGAGCCGAGAGTGGTTTTCACCTTTTTGAACATGATCAAATTATATTGAGCCATGTCATAAGTCCAATACCGTCGGTATCGCGTGAAATTGGAGTGTTAAAGTACGGGGGTTGATTAAATGCGATTATCGCCCGATTAAGAGTTGTGGAGATCCAACGGTGATCACTTCGCGTGATATGTGGAGAGTTAACAATGGTATGGAACCGACGAGTTATGAAATGAAGTTTTATTAAAATTTGAAGTCCGAATTTATGGCACAAGTGGGTTTTAGCTTTGGTTTGATACATTATAATGTCCAAAGTTTCAAACATAAATTTTGAAGAAGTTTGTAACTATGTTTTAAAAGCTTGCGTTGATATATTTCTGAAGGTTTAAGTTGTGAACAGATAAGTATTAACTCCTGAAGGGTCTTAACATTGGTTTTAAGTGGGGTTTTGAATGTTTTCGAAGACTTTGTAACATTGTTATAAAGTGTTAATATTGTTTAAAGAGATAAGAGAATTTTAACAAATGTGCATTTCGTTTATCAAATTTCATAAATTTGATGAATGAAAATAATAATAAGGAATTGGATCAAATCCCTCTGGAGTTAGAACATATTGTAAGCAAGTTTGAACAACTCTCCTTAACGCCTGCACCCACACTGCCATCAACTGTAGTATCAAAGTAGACTTTAGAGCATTTATCAGATATTGAACAGGCTTCCAAAAGCCAGAAGAAGAAATCCAACATGGTTGTCTGCATTGGTAGAGGTGCTGCTAGTAGAAGAAGAGGTAGACCAGTTTCTAATGCTGAAGTACTGAAGACTATGCAGCAGATTCAAGCCAAATTGGAAGCAATTGAAGTATGACATCCAAGAGATCCTGAAGATGTCAGTGAACCTGAAGCTGAAGAAGAGGAAGGAGGAAATGTTGATATTACTCCTGAGATGAGATTATTTAAATCAGTTTTAGGATCTACATCTAAGCCTAGACTTTAAGTATCAGCTTTTGCAGGAGGATTGAATCCAAAAGAATTGATAGACTGAATCAATGAGATGAACAAATTATTTGATTATGAAGAGATGGGTGAATACAAGAGAGTTAAATTTGCAGTCACAAGGTTGAAAGGACATGCAGCACTTTGGTGGGATGAAGTGCAAGCAGAGAGAAGGAGAGCTGGTAAGCAACCAATCAAAAATTGGAGCAGAATAGTGGCAAAGCTGAGAGGTAAGTTTTTGCCTAGTGATTATCAGCTTTCTTTATTTATACAAATGCAAAATCTTAGACAGAGATTAATGACAATGAAAGAATACACAAGAGAATTTTACAAAGTGAGCATAAGATCTAAACAAATCCAAGACACAACAGAGAAGATTTCAGGTATGTAAATGGTCTCAGAATGGAGATCCAAGATGAGATAAGTATATTGTCTCCTAAGACAGTAGAAGAGGCTTCTCAAATGGATTTAAAAGCTGAAGAAAAACTCATGAGAAAGAAAATTGCCAAAGGAAGAGGTACTTTCTGAGGAAAGGGAAGTCAAGGTGGTAGAGGAAGATCTACAACACCAAGAGATGGAGCTAGCAACAGCTCACCTCAGCATGCACACACATAAGGTGATGCAAGTGGCAGAAGGAGTTCCTATAGAGGAAGAGGAGGCAGAAGAAGAGGAAGAGAAGTGAGATGTTATAGATGTAACAAATTATGACATAGATCCTATGAATGCCAAGAGAAAGAGAATGTGGCTACAAGTCAGAGAAATGAAATTGCTGCTCAAGCTAGAGAAGAAACAACAAATTTGCCTGAAACAGAGAAAGAAATTATGCCAGAGAAAGGAGAATCCTTGGTGATTAACAAGGTTTTGTTGAAACAAACAAAGGAAGTTGCTGAGACAACACAGAGGAAAACTTTGTTTAGAAGTGTATGCAAAGTTCAAGGGAAATGTTGTCAATTGGTCATTGATAGTGGCAGCATAGACAATTTGGTCTCTACAGAGCTGATAGAGAAATTGAAATTGAAGACAAGGGAACATCCAACACCCTACAAGGTGTCATGGCTTCAGAAGGGACACCAACTGATTGTGAAAGAACAATGTGAAATAGAATTGCAGATGGGCAGCTACAAAGATAAAATCATGTGTGATGTAATTCCTATGGATGTGTGTCACATACTGTTGGGTATACTTTGGCAGTATGACAGAGCAGCAGTGCATGATGGTAAGAGAAACACTTACAATTTTTTCAAAGACGGTATGAATCAAACATTGTTACCTATGGAAGAAGGAGATGCATCAAGAAAAATTTTTGATCCTAAGACTTTATTGTTGAGTGGGAAAGAATACTTGCAGCAGATTGAAGATGATGAGGTAAATTTTGCTTTAGTTTGCAAACCTAAGGTAGTATTTACTTCTACAAAAATTTCTGATTTTCTAATTGAAATTCAAGAAATGTTGGAGAATTATTGTGATATTATTGTGGATGATTTTCCTGATAAATTACCACCTGTAAGAAGAATCAGCCATCAGATAGATTTGATTCCAGGATCAAATTTTCCAAACAAAGAAGCTTACACAATGACTCCTACAGAAAATGAAGAAATCAGAAAGGAAGTGCAAGAATTGGTTGACAAAGGTTTGATCAGAGAAAGTTTGAGTCCTTGTGCAGTACCTACAATTTTGAGTCCGAAGAAAGATGGAGGTTGGAGAATGTGCACCGATTCAACAGCAACCAACAAGATAAAAATCAGGTATAGATTTCCTTTACCCAGAATTGAAGATTTGATGGACTGTTTGAGTGGAGCAAGATTTTTTTCAAAATTAGATTTGAAAAGTGGGTATCATCAGATTAGGATAAGGGAAGGTGATGAACGGAAAACATCCTTTAAAACAAATGAGGGATTGTATGAGTGGATGGTAATTCTTTTTGGTTTATCAAATGCACCTAGTACTTTTATGAGGCTCATGATGGAAGTATTAAAGGAATTTATTGGTAAATTTGCAGTAGTATATCTAGATGATATATTAATTTACAACAAAACAAAAGAAGAACACCTGAGGCATCTTAATTATGTCTTAAGGAAGTTACATCAAGAGAAGTTACTGGTTAATTTAAAGAAATGTTCACTCATGAAGGAAGAATTGGTATATCTGGGTTTTGTTGTTTCTGTTGAAGGATTAAAAATGGATCCAGAGAAGGTAAAGGAAATTGTGGAGTGGCCTTCACCAAAAAGTGTTTTTGAGGTAAGAAGTTTCCATGGACTTGCTAGTTTTTATAGAAAATTCATAAGGAATTTTAGCAAGATTAATGCACCTATCATTGAAACCATAAAGAAGGACAAACAGCCATTTAAATGGACTGCTGAAGCTGAAATAAATTTTCAGTTTTTGAAATAGAAGATAACTGAGAAACCTGTCTTAGTTTTGCCTGATTTTAATAAACCATTTCAAGTGAAGTGTCATGCCAGTGGAGAAGATATTGGGGCTGTATTAATTCAAGAAGATAGGCCTGTAGCATATTTCAGTGAGAAGATGAATGAGACAAGAAGAAAGTACTCTTCTTATGACAAAGAATTTTATGCAATTGTACAGTCATTGAAGAAGTGGAGACATTATTTAATGTCTAAAGAATTTGTACTATATTCAGATAATCATGCTTTACAGTATATTATGTAGCAGCCTAAATTGAATAAAAAACATGCTAAATGGGTTGAGTACCTTCAAAGTTTTAACTTTGTTTTGAAGCATATAAGTGGTCAGGCAAATAAGGTAGCTGATGCCTTGAGTAGGAAAAACATTCTTGTTCAAGAAAGTCAAATTGAAGTGGTAGGTTTTGATTTTCTTAAAGAACTCTATAAAACAGATTTGGATTTCAAAGAAGCATTTGAAGCATGCTGTAATCCTATTTTGATAGAAAAAAGTCAGTGGTTAGATTATTTCTTGCAAGAGGGTTTAGTGTTCAAAAGAAATCAATTGTGCATAACAAATTGTTCCATGAGAGAGAATTTAATCAAAGAGAAGCATAGTGGTGGACTTGCTCAACATTTTGGTGTTGATAAAATTTATGAGCAACTGAGTCATTTTTATTTTTGGCCAAAGATGAGATCTGAAGTGGAGAAGTATGTGAAGAACTGTAAAATTTGTCAATATGCAAAGGGGAGAAGCCAAAATGCAGGTTTGTACATTCCATTGCCTATTCCAGACAAACCTTGGGATATGGTAAGTATGGATTTTGTTTTAGGATTGCATAAGACACATAGAGGGAATGATGCAATTTTTGTTGTAGTTGACAGATTTTCAAAAATGGCACATTTTATTCCATGTTATAAAACCAGTGATGCTACTCATGTTGCCAATTTGTTTTTCAAAGAGTTTGTTAGATTACATGGGTTACCTAAAAGTATTGTTTCTGATAGAGATACCAGGTTTGTTGGCCATTTTTGGAGGACATTGTGGAAAAATCTTGGTACTAAACTAAGTTTCAGTTCAGCTTATCACCCTCAGAATGATGGGTAGACTGAAGTAGTGAACATAAGTTTGGGTAATCTTTTGAGAAGTCTTGCAGGAGAACTTCCTAAGTAAGTGGGATCATATTTTATTACGGAAAGAATATGAATACGATGATTCACCTCATGAAGTATAGGATGGAGTCCATTCCATATAGTTTATGGGATGCACCCAAGAGGAGTATCTAAATTGAGGAACTTGGGAAAAGCAGAAATGAGGAGTGCTGATGGAGAAGAATTTGCTTCAGAGATTCAAGCAATACATGAGAAGGTAAAGCAGCAGCTACAAGATACCAGCATCAAGTACAAGAACAAAGAAGATTTGAATAGAAGAGAAGTTAATTTTGAAGTTGGTGATTTGGTTTTGGCACATTTGAGGAAAGAAAGATTTCCAAAGAAGTAGTATAACAAATTGAAATTCAAAAAGATAGGACCATGCAGGGTATTGAGAATTTTTTTTGCAAATGCCTATGAAATTGAATTTCCATCTGACATTGGAATATCTCCAATATTCAATGTTTCTGATTTGTACAGGTATGAAGATGATGGCGCAGATGAAAGACCATAAGATAGAGAATAGATTGACTGGGTAAAACAGTTACCTACAACAAAGCCATTACAGCCAGAGAGGATCTTAGACAAGAAAGTGTTCAAGAAAACCAGAGGACGGGAGTATTTCCAATACTTGATCAAACGGAAGGAACAACTAATTGAGGATGCTACTTGGATGATAGAAATTATGTTGCAGAAACTAGGCAGTTCTGTGGAGGAGCTCATGGACAGGAGCCCATGAAGATTTTTGTCCTCGGGAGTCTGATGCAAGGCCATCAGTAATTTAGCCAACAATGTGAAATATTGTTCACATGTTGTGGTTAGATGGGTTTAAAATATAAAAATTTTACAAGCAAAGGTGTTAGTGCCTTTAGCTGTCAATTACAGTTGTAATAGATAGGCTTGGACTAGTATTTAGGGAAGGTTGAACAGTTTTTGATTTGTTGAGCATATCTAGCTTCAGTTGATAGAAATTAGGGAGATATTAGCTAAATAATATTTTGTATAAAATTGAATAATTCGATCCTCAGAAAGAGATCGATTTCATTGTAAAACAACTATAAATGTAGCCTCTGAAGAGGAGAAAGGTGGAGTTTTCCGTAGAAGAATTGATTGTGAGAGTTTTTTATTCCTGTTTTTAATAAAATTACAGAGTTGATTTATTTGTGTTTACACTTGGCAGTCCCCTAAGGATTCATTCCTTCGAATTCATGAATTTCTGTGTATCAATTAGAAGTAATTGATCTCTGTGTTAAAGAGGGTTTTTGAGTCATATATGTTCTGTGTAGAGATTGAGCAGAATTTAGATATGTATTAAGTCTCTGTGTAAAGAACTCTGGAGAATCGAGTAAACTCTGTTTTCTTGATTAAGATCGAATTTGTAATGAATCCATACTGTTAATTTATAAGCAGAGAAGGAAGGTTCTGAGATAAGAAAAAGATAAACGAAAGCCCAATCAAAATCATGTTTGAATGCAGATGGAATTGAGAGTTTGAAGGTTGGTGGTTTTTGAAAACCAAACCACTGGTCTCACACAACATTTGAGCCGAGAGTGGTTTTCGCCTTTTTGAACGTGATCCAGTTATATTGAGCCACGTCATAAGTCCAATACCACCGGTCTCGCGTGAAACTAGATTGTTGAAGTACGGGGGTTGATTAAATGTGATTATCATCCGATTAATAGTTGTGGAGATCCAACGGTGATCACTTCGCGCGATATGTGGAGAGTTAACAAAGGTATGGAACCGACGAGTTATGAAATGAATTTTTATTAAAATTTGAAGTCTGGATATATGGTGCAAGTGGGTTTTAACTTTGGTTTAATACATTGTAATGTCCAAATTTTCAAACATAAATTTTGAAGAAGTTTGTAACTTTGTTTTAAAAGCTTGCGTTGATATATTTCTGAAGGTTTAAGTTGTGAACAGATAAGTATTAACTCCCGAAGGGTATTAACATTGGTTTTAAGTGGGTTTTTGAATGTTTCTGAAGACTTTGTAACATTGTTATAAAGCATTAATGTTGTTTAAAGAGATAAGATACTTTTAACAAATGTGCATTTCATTTATCAAATTTCATAAATTTGATGAATGAAAATAATAATAAGGAATTGGATCAGACCACTACGGAGTTAGAACATATTGTAAGCAAGTTTGAACAACTCTCCTTAACGCCTGCACCCACACTGCCATCAAATCTCCTTGTTTTATGGAAATCAAACCTATGAATAATTATGCTTTCCCTATGTATGGTGGCCGAACTTAGAAAAAAATAAAGAAATATATTCAACCTTTTCCTTAAAATGAATATATAAGGGATGAAAACCTACTTGTAATTTGTTTTCTTTTCCTCGCCTCCCTTCGTTGCTTCCGTCGCTCTCAATGGAACTAAATTCGCTAGATTGGTACCTACAATGGAAAATAGAAGACAGAAAATGACATAAAGGAAAATGATCTACTGATGTTAAAATAATTGAATTGATTTCATTTGTAAATACACATATAACATCATTGACACATGTATTAGGAAAGGAACAAATGTCTTTATTATGAAGTAGAATGAGAATTTACAACCAATTGGATCGATTCTATGTCAACCCGCTCCAGCTTCAGTACCATCCTCATCACATCAGCATCGTCACTCCAGCAACATAACATTATATGCATACAACACCTCCAATATTTGTGATCTCACTTGCATAACTCTACTTAATAAAAATTCTTGCTCTCTTGTGCACTATTCTCAGTGCTCAATTTATAAGTAGATGAAGGCAGTTTGACACTAATTAATCATTTAATGGATTTTCAAAAAATGGATGAAGATGTTTCGTTGTTCATGGGAATATGAGGATAAGAGGGTCAATGGCTCCATGGTGTCCATATTCGAAGCTATCAGATGAGATGAAATTTGGAACAACTAGAGGTTGGGAAGATTCTCATAATCCAATGAAAAATTTTCTCCCAGTCAACCAACACACCTTAAAGTGGGCCTAGAGCCTCTCCAATGCATCCTTGCATCAGAGTAGATGCTCTGCAAAGCACTTACTGTAGTATAGGGGTGAGTTGATGGCTCAATGGGGGACTTCAACTGGAATCTAAGCAGTGAAACTTTCATGAAGGAAAAACATCAATGGGATGACTTGTTTAGGGCATGTAGTAATTAATTTAGAGTATGATAGACCCTAATGGATACTGATCTATGTTTTGGGATGATGCCCAAATTGACCTGTAACAGCTGCCCCCTAAAGCATGAAGTCAAAAGTGATAATGTTGATTGATATGCTTTACGATGTGATGAGTAGGATCTGAAGGGGATGGTGACTTGCGTCAATTACAATACATTTCATCATGATATCTTTTCATCTTGGACATGAATTGATGAGGGAGGCATACCCATACTCAACACATAAACTATCATAATATCATAAATTCGTCTACAGATATAGACCCATGATAGGATGACCATATGTTTAAAGACGATTGTACAGATGATTAGGTACTACTCCTGAAATCGTAGCCTCGATGGATGAAACTAGATCGAGGGTCTTCTATCTCATTCACTCAATCGCTTTAAGTACGAGTATAACCATGCGAATATGTGATCTAAATTTGAGCATGGGAAGACATCGTCTGATTATGAGCCAATGATGTAAGTCGTTAATAGATGCGAGAGAAACCACCGTTGATGATAATGGCTATTAAGGTACTGGAGTACATTTTGCATGGTGTGAATAGATGATTTGATGTTGAAGACCATACAAATTATTTTTGTCTAAGGCCTTTGATGTCAACCTGTCGCTAAAAGCGAGAAATTTGCTATTGATTTATGCAAGCTCCAAGGTACTAAAAGGTTATTTCTAAGTCAACATCCTGGATGACGAGCCTATGTCGACAGTCAGCGATTCGTCACAGGAGGGCCTTGATGTATCCCCCATCAACAACACAAAATGGGAGTAATGATTTTAGAGACAAAATGTAATTGATGAAGCAATGTTCAAGAATGGTGGTCATGAAATGAAGGTTTATGAGTATTTCAATGGATGAGGAATAACTGAGTGACTTTTCTTGAACATATCAGTGACACTGAATGAATTCGCAACATTCACCCAAAACCGAAGTGATGGATGCCATGATAGACCATAGGTATGATAGACCATCAAGCAAATTACCCAACCCAAAAGTCACGGAGATGAAGTGAATAAGTGTCACGTTCAAGAGTGAATTTCTACCATAAAGTTTTTTATCCCTTTCCAATTTTCCCCAATCATTGCTGACCATAACCTCTTTATTTTTTTAAGAAGCTTGAGGAGGATAACATATTCTTGATGTATAATTCCACCCTTCGGGTGATCAATCACTATGTGATGATTTAACGAGTCTAGCGAAGGTGAAACTTGATCTTTTCATGATGGACAAGTATGTTTCTATTTGATGCTTTAATGAGTCTAACGATAGTGAAAACTCGGTCCTTTTTCATCTTTAGAGAGTTTGAAAAAGGGAAGAAAAGAAAACTCCACAAGTTTTTTTTTCATATAATAGTCCCTTAGATCTGAAAAAGTGTAAAATAGTACCTCAGAGAACCTCGTAGCCATGTTCGACTAAGGTTTTCCTTTTTCGTAAACATGATCTATCTCAGTACAGAAAAGGGCTAAACTTATACTGAGTAGATGTCGTTTCAATTCCTTTTACAAGCTTAAAAGCACAAATGCTCGACAATATTTTCATATTTTGGGAGTCTAAAAAGAGCTGAAAGAGAACTCGAGGGGGCTCATTTTTTGTTTCTAAGAGAGCTCAAAAAAGAGATAAGGTGTACTTTGTGGTCAAAATTCATTTCACGATCATGCATGACGAAATTCATTGTATTTAGTTGTAAACCTACTCAAAGAACCACCAAACGGATTAAAAATACCTATTTAAATAGTAAAAATGGGTAAAAAAAATATTCAAATAATTAAATATGCATAAATTAATTAAAAATACTATTAAAATAATAAATTACAGATTCATTTTTACCATTTCACATTTACCATTCAGATTTTAGTTCTCTGAGCCAATTTTACGCTCGAACTTCAGCAGCTAATTGTGACAAATTATGTGGACCATTTCTCATGCCGTTCAGACCAAGTAGAAGATCTTACCTTCCTCTTTCTATTGTTTGCATTCTTGTTCAGTTTCATGCAATTGTTTTATGGTTTTGGGGCTCCTAGGGTAAATATACAACACCCTAGGACCAACGCACCCTTGGATGTCGAAAAGTGTGTTGCAGAGAGGCTGGAAAGAAGGCCAGTTCCATTGTAATGCTCTGTCTTCCACTCAGGGGTGCGATGGGAGAATTTCAGAAACTTGCATCATGTTTTCTACCCAAAATTTCTCTAGTTGTTTGCATGGAATGGATGCTCACTAAGCCTATGGTTTTATTTCAGACTTTTATCGGATCAGAATGTCGATTACATGGAGAGAAAGAGAACATGGAGAACAAGATATGGTTGACCTAAATGATCCTGGCACTGTCAGAGCCCTTAGAGAATGTGGGTTTCTCAAGTACTTTATATTTTTAGGGATGAGGCAACACATGGAACTATTGCAATTCTTGATCCATTCATGGGACCCGACACTACAGGAATTTCACGTCGGGGACAAAGTGCTCCCAATATTTTTTGATGATATTTACATTCTGACAGGTTTGTCGAGACGTGGTGGCCCCATTTCCCTTGCGACATCCATCCGTGGAGGTGAAATAGTGAAGTACTACATTCGACAATTTTGTTGGCCAAGAACTAATCCTAGGAAATATGGAAAGATAAATATCAAAGATGTTCACGATATTCCTTTTGTGAATGCTTCTATTTACTATCGCAGAACTAGCTAGCAGTGTGACACTTCATGTCATGAACAAATCATACATGAAGTATGTGCTTGAGTGTCTCGAGCCAACTGTGTTCAACTGGGCTAAAGCAGTACTCGTTCAGATGAAAGAACAATTTACCAAAGTAAAATGTGGAAAGACTATGGATTTCATCTATGGGTCGATCTTGATCACTTTCGTTTTGGAGCGAGATCCATTGATACATCCACAACATGTGACATTTTGATTAGATGGTCCTAGATATCCATAGATGCAATGGTGGGTCAAGCTAATGGCTAGACATGTTGATCAATCATCAATCTTGTTTTCCATTGCATTCTTCAGTTGGCTCCGAAGACAAAATATCTTCATAGAGCAGCATCCATATGCAGGGATGGATTTCTGTGGATATAGAGATTTTATTTTACTAGCTGTGCTCAATGGGGTTCTATAGGTAAAATGTTTGACCATGTTTTTGATTTTTAGGTTTTTTACATAATTTTGTGTTCTTTGATGTTTCCAAGGCTAAAATAAAGATGTTTTATGTATGAAGATGTGGGTATGATCCGACCAATGGGTCTTGCACAACAGGTGGGAGAACCAGCAAAGAGGATTTTCGGGAGAACAGTCCCTCGAGATTTGGATTTAGCCAAGACTCTTGTTGAGTTGCAGAAATATGTGGAGGGATTGAATTTTGGGATACCGGATGTCTGGATCGAAGAGTTACCTATGAGGCTACATCGCCATACCATTGGTGTGCCTAGCCATTGGATCAGGCTATTGCGCATGATATCCCAAGCAGTGACCTGCTATTATGAGCATCACTAGGTCTACTTAGATTATGCTATGTCTATATACCTTTTGAGCATCACTAGGTCTACTTAGATTATGTTATGTCTTGGATACAATTTTTGTATAAAACTCAATATAAATCTATTTTACTTTCAGTGTTTTTCTATGATTATGTGCAATCATATTCAATTGTGTGATGTGAATTGAAAATCTATCTTTACATATGTTAAAGATGTCTATTTAACACATATTTCTCTAAATAATTAGTTAAAGTTTTAAAGTCTATGGAAATGTGTTGATATTGGATGTAATCAAAATATCTTTCCAAAATATGAACTCTAAGTAACATGCGATGAATAGTTGTATTTCAGACAGAATATATGCTAGTAAGCTGTAGTACGACAAGTTGTGAGTCCAGCCTGATGATGATGTGGAGAATGCCAAGTAAAATGGAATCAAAGAGTAGTTCAATCAAGCTGCTATACTCAGCGATGTTGTTGTCCGATAGACCAATACAAATCCCTTGCAAACTCACTAACTCGCTAATTGGAGAGAATATGGCCCATGATGCAGAGGATAGATTCTGAGTACTATGACTAGCACCATTGGCATATCCAACAAATGGTTCTGAAGATTCTAACATCTGCAAAAAATGCAAAGAGGATTACTAACCACATGAAAAAATCTAAAAGACACACTACTACACACACAGAATCAAAGCATACAATATAGTGTTTACTATGCAAAATAAATCATAGTAACGCTTAAGATACAACCCATTTCAAGGTTGCACGAATAGAATCCCATCATAATCTACCAACTTGTATGCACCCTTAGCCAGAATGTGCTTGAAAACGTAGGGGCCATGCCATAATGATTCAAATTTCATCGTCCCTATCTTATCAGCTTCTTGATCATAAAGCAAGGCCAGGTCTCCTTTCGAGAAGGTGCAAGGCTTGACATTACTGTCATATTACGCCTTAATTCATCTCTTACGTGCTTCATCTGCCAATGCGGCTTCACGATGAGTTTCATCTAGATGGATGAGATCTAAAAGATGTGCCTCTTCATCAGAAGTATGAGGTAGTAGGTCGGTCGTGAGTTTCAACGATGGTATTTCTCATTGGATCGGTAAGATAGCTTCCAAACCACAAACCAGATGAAAGGGAGTAAATCCGATTGCATTTCTCACAAAGGTTCGATATGCCCACAAAGCCAAGTACAAGCTTAAATCCCAGTTTTTTTTATGAACCCCAATCATGTGTTGCAACATATTCTTAAGAATTGTTTTGATATATTCAACTTGTCCATTAGCTTGGGGATAATAAGGGGTAGAACCATCATGCAACAATCCTAACTTGGCAGTCAACTCATCCATCATGTGATTGCGAAAATGTTTTCCATGATCTGTGACTATGGCTCGAGGCACACCAAACCGTGTAACCACATGGTTAGAAAAGAACAGTGAAGTTGTCTATCATGTGTTGTTGAATGTAGGCATTGCCTCGGCCCACTTGGTAAAATAGTCAACGGCAAAAATAATATACCCATGCCCCCCGGCTGAGCAGGGGTTACATGTTATGAATTCAATGCCCCATTTTTCAAATGGTCCAATAATGACGACATGATGCATTGGTGCTGGTGGCAAGCGGGTTTTATGATCAAATATCTGGCAAGAATGACAACTTCTAACTGCGATAATGCAGTCGTGAAATATGGTAGGCCAAAAGTACCCAGCACAGAGAATCTTCTATGCAGTAGCAAAACCAAACCAATTTCCACCACAAGAACCAGCGTGGTAATCATTTAAAACTTTCTCCGCCTCCTCATGCATGAGGCACCTACATAAAATCATATCGACACTATGATGATAAAGTGTATTGCTGACGATCAGATAACCTTTTGCTTGGTATCGAATACGTCGTTGTTGCATGTGAGAGGTATTGGGCTGAAAATTTTGGGTTTGGAGATAGATAATGAAATCCCCATACCACAGGTCAGATGACTCAATCAGAAACAAAGACTCATCCAGAATTGATGGTTTCATAATATACTCAACGCTACTCGAGGGAAGGTCACAGATAAGCTCAAAAAACACCAAAGACTTTTTTTGACTTGGATTTGATTAATTCCAAATCAAATTCCCACAAAATGACGATCTATTTTGAATATTTCCCCCCCAGAAATTGACATGAAAGAATGTATTTCATAGGGTTGTAATCAGAAATGACAATGGTCTTCCCGAGTAGGATATAATGGCGAAATCTTTGTACAGCTTGACTGACTGCCAAAGCGAGCCTTTCAACATAACTATACATAACTTCTGTATCATTGAGATTACGACTGAAACAATAGATCATATTTTCAATCCCATATTCTTCTTGGAATAAAACCATAGTTATGGTTGTATCTACAGTAGCGAGATACAGGAAATAACAACTATGATAATTTGGGGGATGGATTAATGGTGCTCAGATGAGGATATCTTTAAGAACACCAAAGGAAGCTTATGCAACCTCATCCCAAGGGAAGGGAATCCCGTTTTTCAAGAGTCGAGTAAATCCTTTAGTCACTTCGGTGTAGTTGGGAATGAACCTCCTTAGAAAGTTAGCCTTCCCTTGGAGTCTTTGTAATTGAAGTAGATTGGAAGGATCAGGAAAATCAAGAATGTTCTGGACCTTCAATGGATGAAGTCGAATTTCGTCTTTCGACACAACAAATCCAAGAAAATGACTAGAACCAACACCAGACACACATTTTTGTGGATTGAGGCATATTTTGTAGTGACGACATCCTAAAAAGATCGCTCCCAAATGTAGCGGGTGGTCAGCCCATTTCCGTGAATGTGCAGGTAAGTCATCCAGATATGGTTGAAATATGTGCTTGATGTCATGGAAATAGTAATTCATTTCCCTATGGAATGTTTCCCTAACGTTTTTAAAACCAAAAGGGAGCTTTCGATAAATGAATGTGCCCTAGGGATAGATAAAATAAGTTTTATATTGGTCCTCCAGGTGAATATTGATCTGATTGTAACTGGAAAATCCATCTAAGAAGGAAAATATTTCACATCCGACACATTCATCAATAATTTGGTCGATAAAGGGGGTGGGATATTTGTCTTTTGGACAAGCATGATTAACATCTAGATAATCGACACGCACTCTAATTTTCCCCTATTTCTTCATGATAGGAACAACGTTAGAAACCTAATCAATAACTGGAATGGGGTTAATGAATTGAGCATGCAAAATTTTTTCAACCTCTGCTTTAATGGAAACAACTTTATTAGGGTGAACAGGATGAGGCACTGTCATATCGGCTTGACATCAAGATACATTTTAATATCATGTTCAATAAGGATGGAGTTGATAACTAGCATCTCCTCATATGACCAAGCGAATATATCTCAGAATTCATGAAAAATAGCGTAGTAAGTGTCAAGTTCAGATGGAGAACAAGACGCACCAATACAAATTTTTTCTACAATACCAGATTTGGTCGAAATATCGATAGAAATTATTTCTTCAATATTTGATGGGTTTCACTCAGAATTGATGGCATGGATAGGAATATAATTTTTCAATAAATCAAGGATTGTAGGGTGATATAGTTCAGATGGATTATCTTCATCGTAGTATGGAAGATGGGATCGTGGATGTGAATCTTCCCATGGTTCTTCTTCCGACATCGTGTATTCCATAATGCTCTCATTGGTCGAGAATACACATGAAAAAGCATCAGAATAAGTACCATAATCCAAAGAATGATCAACCCAAACAGTCAATAACAAATGATTTGGATTGGCCACATAAGCCAAAAAGGTTGGTTGCTATGCTAGCTCAATTGGACTTAGTGGGATGATGTCGCCCAACCTATCTATTTTGGAATCAATGGGAATATTCCTTAAGTCAGATGAAGTGGAAGATATCATATTGCAGGTCTCTATATTTACGATTTCCGTCGACTTTGTAGACGACAATAACAAAAGGTGCCCATTAGGGAAGAATCCTTAAATATTCCTACACCAATTTCCTGAAGAGATGGTGGGGGTCTGTGAATAAACGAAACACTTCCAATTGCCTGGGAACCAGAGGCGAAGTAAGGGAGTTGATCAATGACTATGATGCTTCCCTTATGGGGGAAGATGATCATAAGAAAGTAAGTATATACTACCACAACCGTAGCATAAACCCACAGTCTTCCAAGTAATATATTGGAGTCATGGGGTCTGTCAATGACCTCAACTTCAATAGTAACTATTTTTCCTCCTAGTTCGACTTTTAGGTTAGTGAGAGTTCCACAAGGCTTATATGTACGACCGTCAAAAGCTTTCAAATTTGTTGGTGATTTTTACTTCCAGCAACTCATAGACATGGTACAAGGAGATGCGCCTTCATTAATGATATTGCGATGAATGAGGCGATTCAGGATATGTACTTGAATCAAAAATTCTAATTGTGCTGGTAATTGTGGCACATAGCCCACGTGATTAGAGACTACAACATTAGAATTTGTTGGAATGATTCCACCAATTGTCGACAACAAAGCCTTCTTTTGGGAGGGAAAATTCTGAAGAACCTAAAGCATTGACATAACAGAAGGTGACTGAGCCAGATATTCTACTACTTTATAATTTTGAGCTACACGAGCTCGAAGGTACAAAGTCGATTTATGAATGACTCCCTTCAGCAGCTTTATTGTTAACTCATGAATAATAGGCGACAAAACCGTATCAGATGAATCTGAAGTCGAAGTAGTAGGTTGATATGTAGCCTAACCATTCGACGACGACAACAGATTACTGTAATATTTACTTCAAGTAGACACGAAAACATCAGTTTTGGGCTTAGTGGTAGAGAGCATAGGCACTTGCAAACTAGAAGTAGGATCCGTAGCAACCATATGTGTTTTCGGGTTCGCAAAAGGATTTGTCAACACTACTGTGTTGGCGGATTTGGTGCACAATTCTACCAAATGACACTTTCTTAAGAGGAGTGGTCACTGCCTCTTAAGCTTTTGGTCACAGGAAAATATACAAAAGAGTTATATGTTAGTGATCATGCTATAAAACAAAACATAGTAAATAATCATATAGTATGCATATGTAGAGAAAAAACAAGTCTAAACTAAACAAAAACACGAAATCTCACATAGAGTTAGAAAAAACAATAATACTAATGGTGGCATAAATGTCCCCTCTTATTGTTTGCTATTAAGGAGAAAGATAGTACATTTACACACTTGCCAAGGGGCCCTTATAACTATGGAGTTCTAAGACCCGATGCAAAGAATTTTTTACCTCCTAGCTGCTTGGTGCAAGGTCTCTCTCTCTACTACAAAGGATTGGAGTTTTTGGATGGCCAACAACTAAATCCCATCTCTACTTCTGCTCCGGATTACACATTACTAGATTTCTTTAAAGCAATTTTGGCTAGCATAATAATGTGCTCTCCATTTTTTCATCTCTTGGTGGCCTTTTATAGATGAATTCAAACTCTCATTCCCTCTCTTGGTACATTGATGGATTGTGACCCAAGAGAGGCGGTTGATTCCATTGTATGCCACTTGATTCCATGGTGTGCTCCCTTGAGGTCCCAAGGAGGCTTAGGTGGTTGCCCTTGGGCGGACTCAAGTGTGGGATCATTTTCCTGGATTGTGCCTTGTGGTCCCGGAAAGTGACTTCCACCACTCCCTAGTCTGCACAGCTTTTTAAGGGAAAGCAGTGAAAAGGAACGCCTGTTGAAGAAAAATGTGCACGAAGGTGCACTCTGCTAGTATCTTGAGTGCGCAATTTGATTTTTCCTATGGACCTTAGATATTTTTTAAAATTTTAAAATTCTCTAATGTGCCTCAGCCCTATAAATCCTTCTCCCTGACATTTAATAATGTCATCTTTTCTTGTCATACTTTCCAGTGATAACAGCTACCCCATAGTGTGTGAGGTCTAGGAATAACTGTATAGACGAAATACATTATAGTTTCTTTTTTGTGTACTGTGTGGAGAGAGAGAGATACATGCATGTAGCAAGAAGTTGGAAACACCTTACAACCGGTCGAAGAGCGACCATGTCCTGTGGGAACCCTGCAAGAAATGGTATGATACAATAAATAAAAAATTTCTATGAGGCGGGGATGTCCCATGTTCGTGATGCTTTTGCTAGCTAAAAAAATCTATTTGACAAATGCATATTTAGTCTGTGTCACTAGTATGGTAGTGATCTGCTAATTTGGTTGATGACGACGATTGTTGATGCCATTAGGGGCATTTTTTCTTTGACGATAGGTGGAATGTGGTACGCATGGGTGTATGACTAGGACCTTTCCGTGTAAGCATTGCTGACAAAGATGCTTATAATGACACATTCTTTGATGAATTTGATCAAAGTGCAATGGTTGTAAGGTACGATACCATCTTGACATGAAGTCTTGTGTTGTAGTCGAATGTCACGAGGATCGATGACATCTGTGGGCAATGATGATTCCCACAGTGCCACCCGAGGATGTCCCTATTGTGGTGAGGGGTAATCCAAGGTACCGCTTCCTTTTTGGAATATAGGATTTGAAGTCGACAAAAAGGAAGCCTCAACCAAACGAGAGAGTCACTTATTCAAGGGATCATGATCTTGGATGCGATAGGTTTTACATAGGCATGATGGCGATGGGTGATTGAAAACTGATGATGGGGATTCAGTTGCCCAAGGCTGAAGTATAAAAATAAGTTTGGCAGTATTCATAACTATTTCTAATGGGGAAATCCCTAGAGTCGGTAGGACATCCAGGGTGGGTATATGTCAGTTATGAATGTAATGGTGGCTTATGCGTGAAAGGTGCGATACTCCGACCAAGGGTGACCAGGGACTGCTACCATGGGAGAAAAAATGGATGAATGAGTGGGGGACGTTGTTCACCATTTTTGGTCTTTGTACACTTACCAAAAGAATGAAACAATGGGATTTGGTTTCTACAAAATACAGAGATGGGAGCCCCAAAACATGAAAGTGCTCGCCCACCGATCATGTGAGGAGGGTTTTTTTGCTGAGGGTGGGGGGGACTTTGGTTGGTCTCTTGTGTGAGGGTGATGAAGCATATGGAAAGTATTGTAGATGGGCTATGCTGATGGAGGTATGGTATGCCAAATGCAAGACACAGTGATGCACTTTCGATCTTCTTGCAAAATTTGGTAGTCCGGGAAAGGGGTTTTATTTTGATATGGTAAAACCTAACTTGATTCATGGTGGGTGAATGGGAATGAAGTGCTTCCCGAACTATATTGGTATGGCCATGGCGTCATGATTTTTCTGAAATATGCTCTACTTTGAGTGACGGGCGCCATGGAGGGGAGGCTCCACTGACCAACGAGGATGTTTATCATGTGCAAGGTGGGGAGATAATAAACATGGTCGGGTGTTTGGAACCTATGGTTATTCTTTCAGTTCCATGATCAAATACTCTGAGCTCTAGTTTTCCCTTGGGAGTTGTTACTTGGCTCCTGGTTTTGATTTCGGTTGGGGTTGCCCCCAAATCAAGATTGCAGGAGGCATTGCTGGTTACTGCCCCTTATCTAGGATCTCCCTTTTATTTGCTCCTTGGCTTATTTTTGCAGCATTTGGAGGATATTCATAATTCTCTTGGTTGTATAGTTGTTGATGAGCCTGGGACAGTTGCACTAGATTGACCAGTACATTACACTGTGGCAGTGGTCGATTCTATGCGGGGAATGGGGGATATTGGTTCCCTTGTTCCTGGTTGGTATATGAGTGCTTGGGTGATTTTCATGATAGCTAGGTTGTGATATGTTCTGAGTAGAATCGTATGAGTATCTAGGGTACTGGTTACTGCTGCCTAGTTTTCCTTGGGCCAAAGACCCGATCAAACAGTTTGCAGTATCAACGTGCATGGTACTACTTCTTCCTAGGTGATATTGGGACGAAGGCCTGATCAAACCGTCTGCAGTATCGATGCGCATGGTACTATTGTTTCCTAGGTGATCTTGGGAAATATACTCGATCAAACCGTTTGCAGTATTGATGCGCATGGTAATATTATTGCCTAGGTGATCTTGGGCCAAAGACCCGATCAAACTGTTTGTAGTATTCGACCTACCTGGTAACTCCCTGAGTATCATGGGAACTATTGTTGCATAGGTGATCTGGGGCCAAAGACCCATATCAAAATATCTACAGTATTCATCACACACGGTAACTCCCTGAATATCCTAGGTACTGATTACTATTTCTTAGGTGACCTTCGACCAAATACATGATCAAACCGTCTACAATATTCTATGTGCCTAGAAACTCCCTGGGTAGAAAGTTTGACAACTCAAGAGATTGAGGCAACCATGTTCCCCTATCCCTAGTTTGTGAATTGTTGTGGGGGGGGGAGCTCTTCTATTAGTATTTCTAGCTGTGTACTAGGTCCCCTGAGCTGGAGGATATGGACCTCCTTGCTGATGATGGTACGAATATGCCCTATGGTCATATTCTACAAAGGTGCACGATGAATTTCATAGCCGGGTTGGGGGATGTTCTGGTTAGAATCATACACGTAACTGAGGTATTTACTACTGCCGCCTAGGTGATTTTGGGTTAGTGACCCAATCAAACTGTCCGCAGAGTTGGACATGGCTAGAAATTATTTATAAGTTTTTAGGCGCGGGGCGTTAGGTAGGATATTGTAAATATATCCCGACTGTGTGTAAATTAGCTCGAGTTTTTGGGCCTTAATGATGGCATCCTCTTCGAACGTAGGTTTTTGAGTTGCTACGTCTTTTGAAATCTCTATAGTGAGAGTTTTCCGGAATGGGTCTAATAGAACTCGATCATCAAGTTTGGCTTTGCATAAACTACGACGTCGTCACCATTCGTGGAGATGGTCCGAGATATGGACAACGGGTGTCAGCCTACAATGGGTCTGTAATTCCATCCTGGAATCATGGTGGATGGGTAACTAAAAATAGGTAAGGAACGCAGTAGCGAGGGCGCTAAAAGTTCCATGTGTAGCGGATGGTTTATCCACATACCATTTCGCAACTAGTTTGGTTAGGGTGTACTGAAAGAGTCTTAGTCGAATAGTATCTTCAATGATGATGTTCGATGAACACCACACGTGGAAAGTCATAATGTGATTTCTAGGGTCTTCCACTTACTTCCCTTCAAAATTTGGAATGCCTGAAGGGAGCTTCGTGGGCATGCGTGGCCATGTTGGCTTTTGTGCAATAGGGTCATTTGTTAACTTCGTTAGATCAGGCAAGTTTAATGATGCTAATAATGGTGACTACGAGTTGAGAGTCATTGTACACTGTGAAGACACGGTTTTCTGGTTATGTATAGGGTTTGTCTGTGACGTACCTGACTGTAAGTTCACTTGGCTTCCCGAGTGGGTAGCGCTCCTCTGCCCCCTAGGGGTTGTGGGAGGAGAGGAATGTGGTGACCCTATGGGGGTGTCCACTGGTGTGGCGTTGGGTGACCATCGAGGGTTCCCAACTAAATATGCCTCAATAAAGGATGAACTGATAAGGGTGGCAATGTTCTGTCTTTGACACCTAAATGGTGAAATACCTGGAACTCCTCTCAGTAATGGGGGGAGGTCCAAAAGACGTCTAGATTGACGAGGTCCTGTTGGGTCCGTTATGGTGTCAAATAGGTATGGTTTTGGAAAAAAAAATCAGTTCTACAAGAGGTGAAGTATCAAAGCAACAATAGTGGCCACATACATACAACAAAGTGAAAATAAAAGTTAATTTCCCTTTAAATTATCTCTATGTGATCAAACAATAAAAAAATGGTTTTGGTTTTCCTCCCGTGTGATACTCAAAATCCTAGAGACTTGTACGTCCTCAAACTCTCAATAGTAACTAGGCCTTACGAAGATATCTTCTGATGGGTACTGGGACTAACGTCCCGAAAGAACTGGGGACGCCTTCTAGCAGCCGAAGAATCGACCAAGGTAATGGGTAGAGGATCTAGTGTTGCCTACACCATCACCTGTAGGGAATGATGCCCTAGATTTGGTCACTAAGTATCATCGTCCCACGTGAACATTCGAGTCTTAAGCTTCTTGGTAAATCAGCTACCAGTATTAAGTATTAGACGGGTCACATAGCCCCAAATAATACCACACGCACTGGGCCTAAGCTTAACCCCCTCTCAATCAAGTCTATATGGTGCTTGGGTTTTCTTTTCCATGGTCAGATAGATCGGTTTTAAAGCTCCCTAAAAATTCAACTTCTATGTTTTAAGATGTAAACTGACCTAGGTGACTGATTGGATGCCTAACCCCTTGGTCCTAGCTTAAACCATAATTTCTCTTGTGGCCCCTATGGCGAGAGTTAATGAGTTTAGTTAGGTTAGTTTTAAGGTGGCTTTGATTCACTTATGGTGTGAAAGTGTGTGAGAAAGAAGTGAACAATCGAATAGTTTTAACATGTGGATATGCGGTGATCCTTTACACGTCCCCTATTTAATCCATGTTTGGTTGTTCCTTGCTATAAGAAAATCATCTGCAGATATGGACTGCTTACAATGTTGCCTAGTTAATCTAAGTGATCAACTAAAGGGAGATGGAAAATGATCAGAAGGGATCTTTCATATGCTTTCCTAGGGTCACCAAAAGGTGTAAAGGCAGCAGAGATTACTTTCTCTCTAAGGATAATTAAATCCTAGTCCCAACTCCTAGTGCCAAAAAAATAAAATAAAATTAATGACTTTAAACTAGAAAAATGAAAAATTTAGCTAAGCATGTGTGGAATAGGGCCACTTACTTGAGCTAATTACCTATTTGTTTTTGGTGTCTATGTTCGCAAAAAAAAAAAAAAATATTCTAGATTGCAAGTAAATTTCCCCCTACTTATACTATGTGTTCTTTTGCAAAAATAAACTTTGAAATTTAAAACTAGCACCTAGAACTACTCAAATGCAGCCAGCAATGAGTTTTAACCCGTCATGGGACACCTCACATAGTGCTGACAATTTTCTTATGGGCTGCTAGTCACTTTACAAATAGGAAATGAAGGAAAATGATAGAAATTCTCTGCCTTTGGTTTCTGCATGCAAATGTCTCGCACAGGTGTGAAATCTATTGTGCAGGTCAGTGCAGAACACACACGGTTGGGCACGTCTATCTATGTAAAATGTGCACGAATTTCCTACAAATTTTTTTTGGGCGATTCTGAACTTTGGCCTATCACTAAGGGTGAATGGCCATAGAAGAAGAGAGGAAGGGCTGCTCAAGCTAACCTCCAGAATAGATAAAAAGGTCCTTGTAACAGGTGCAACCACATTAACTAGAAAAAGTAAAATCACTCGAGTCCCCAATCCCGTGTTGGTGGATTTGGTGCACAAGTGTACCAATCCAAACTTTCTTAAGAGGAGTGATCGCTACCTCTTAAGCTTTTGGTAACAGGCAGATAAACAAAAGAGTTAGCAGGTTAGTGAACATGTTATAAAACAAAACAAACTAGATAATGATATAGTATGCATATGTGGAGAGGAAACAAGACTAAACTTAAAAAAGAAACACAAAAGCTCATATAGAGTTAGACAAAACAATAATACTAAAGGTGGTATCAATGTCCCCTCTTATTGTTTTCTATGAAGGAGAAATATAGTACGTTTACACACTTGCCAAGGGGCCCTTACAACTATGGAGTTCTAAGACATGATGCAAGGACGTTTTTACCTCCTAGCTACTTGGTGCAATGTCTCTCTCTACTCCAAAGGATTGGAGTTTTTGAATGGCCAACAACTGAATCCCCTCTCTACTTCTACTCCAGATTACACACTGCTGTATTTCTTCATAGCAATTTTTTCGAACATAAAAATGTGCTCTCCATTTGTTCATCTCTTGGTGTCCTTTTATAGATGAATTGAAACTCTCCTCCCATCTCTTGGTACATTGATGGATGGTGACCCAAGAGAGGGGGATGATTCCATTGTGCGTTACTTCATTCCATTGTGTGCTCCCTTGGGGTCCCAAGGAGGCTCAGGCAGTTGTCCTTGGGCGACGTCAAGTGTGGGACATTTTCCTGGAGTGTACTTTGTGGTACCGAAAAGTGACTTCCGCCACTCTTAGTTCCACGTGGCTTTTGAGGGAAAGTCGTGCAAAGGCGCCCCTACAGAAGAAAAATGTGCACGAAGGTGCATTCTGCTAGTGTCTTGAGTGTGCAATTTGATTTTTCCTTTGGACCTTAGAGATTTTTTAAAATTTTCATATTCTCTAATGTGCCTCAACCCTGTAAATCCTTATGCCTCACATTTAATAACGTCATATTTTCTTGTCCCATTTTCCAGTGATAACAAATACAGATGCGGCAGAAGTCCTAAGAATCTTTGAGACTTATGAGCAGTGAGGAAAATCTCACGTAAAATGCTCCTCATTACATATCAATCAAGGGTAATGAGGTTTCCGAAAAGGACGGGATGAAACCTATGATTTTTCCTGCGGCGGTGAATTTGATTTCTTATTATCTTTCCCCTTCTTCTTACTTCCAGGTTACTTGCCACTTTTCCCATTTTCAGATGACACAGAATGAATTTCAGAAGAAGACGCAGGGTGAGATGCAGTAGTGTTTTGATTTTAAACAGCAAGTGTAGAACCAGATGTTCGACTTGCTGTCGGAGTGCTAGCAGAACCAATCACACCATAGCTGGCATGAATGGCCTTACTAGATGGAGAAGAAGGAACAGTAAAATTTAGTAGTGACGCATTTGTAATCTTTTCATAGAGTGTGCCAGACTGAGTATAAATCAAATCCAAATACTTGGCGCGAGAAATTACTTGCTCTTCAGTGACAACACCTCCTTTGGCCACATCCTCGATGATAAATGGAAACAAGGACTTTATAAACCACTCATCTAAAAGCTAATCATGAACAAATGTTTTAACCATTTCGACGACGACGATGCCACTCATGTGTATGACATAGTTTATGAGTAGCAGTGGTCCATTTAAAGCTGGTCAAAAGTTTCGTTCCAGTTTCATATCTGATGGGTAGCTGGAAGACTGAAACGGGCTAAAAACATAATGGCTAAAACTGTAAATTTATCGAAAGAGGCACGTGGTAATTCAATGTACCACTTCGCAGCCAAACTAGTAAGTGTTTGCTGGAAAAGATGAAATCTAACAGAATCATCATTTAAGGAATTTGATGAACACCATAAATGATAAGTCATGACGTGTGTAGATGAGTCTTCTCCATAATTTCCATTGAATTTTGGAATGTCAGAGGGTAATTTATGAGGAATCACCATCCACCAAGGTAAATAATGAATCGGATCATTAGTGAGCTAGTTTAAATCAAGTAACTCTAATGTTGCAAAAAACAACAACTATCAATTTAGGTTGGGTTGAGCATAACCAAGATAAGATGGAATTTTCTGGGCAATAGGCCGTTGTGTACCAACAAATGGATTATGTTGTTGGTAACTCAGATAAGGGTAAGTTTGATGACCAAACCCTTGACAGTCTTGTTGACCAGGTATTGGATAGGCTTGATACTATTGGAATGGTTGTTGTGGCTGCCATGGAATCTGAAAAAATTGTTTCCCGCCAGGATAATTTGTACTCGGTTGTGAATAGACGAGACCAGTAGAAGCATGTGACAAAGGTAAACTAACCTGCGATTGCGAAATTCCCAATACAAGTGGTTGTTGAATACCAGCCTGGGAAGATAGAGTCTGTAGACCTAAAACTTGAGGGTTAGAGGTTGAAGGACCCGCTTGACTAGACTAAGAAACATCCATAGAAGTAATAATAGATCTTGGACCCAAGATGGACGGTAATTGGATGGACCAGCCTGATATTAAGATGATGATGTCAATAAAGGATCAGGTCATTCACTACTCGTAAGAGAGGAAACAGATATAATTCTAGATGATGACATGGGTGAAGTCCATGGAATAGAGGAGACACCATAGTAGCTTCCATTTAAAGCTTGGTAACCTAGTGGGATAGACAGACCACCGTAAATATGAGACTTGGGTGTCATAGAAAACAATGAATATGAAGCAATAGTAGATGTTTTCACAATTGTAACAGATGGTACAGTCTAAGATGTTGTCTCATCCATGGTTAAATAACCCAAAAATACTCTAACAAACCTACAGGAATTTGAGAGTGAAAAGTATCAACAGGAGCACAATAGGTCAAACAAGGAAAAGATGGATAAAAAAGAAGCCACGACCCAAAATGAGTGGGAGATGAAGGGTTTGTCTCTTCCTGAAGTTATTCCTCTATTAAAATCAAACCAGGTGGAAGTACTTCACTGCAAGGCCCGAGATAAATTTCAGGTGTTAAACTCTATGGTAAAGAGGAAGTCTCAATAGTTACAGATGACTAAGGATGAGATGGTTGCACGGGAACAAATTCTTGTTGTTCAGCTTTGGGATCAAGATGTTCTGGTAAAATAACAATATGTTTCGGATCGACTTCCAATTGAACAAGCTCAGGTTATGGATTTACTGTTTCACTGGATTTAAATTTAGTGTCCTCGGGTAGCTATGAGGGTTCCATCTCGATAGTAGCAGATAAACCGGGATCGGTCAAAAAGACTCGAGACTCAGTACTCAAAGGATTTGACGACTCTCGTAAATTATATGAAGATGTAGCACCAAAGGTTCCAGAGGTACCAGACTCGGTAGGACTAGCTCGCCCTCGTCTACTAGGTGTAGCTTTGGGCAGTAAAGGTGGTTTATTCACTTTCCTACGCGAACGACGGGGAAAATTTTGATCGTCTTCCACGATTGTTTATTGATTTTAATGATAAAATAAATAAACAAAAATAGGGTAATGCTAGGAAATTTTCTTACCAAGCTACTATGAACTAGAATATACCACCCCAAAAAACCAAGGACTTATGTACATGCAGGCAATCTCCCCGAATTATGTGTTTAGTGTATCATAGTGTACAAGGTGATGGACTCGGTCACCTATGGATGGTAAGTAAACTAAATTTTACTATAATTTATAATTTATAATTTATGGTACGTGGAGGCCCGATCCGTATTAGTGTTGTCTAATGTGAAACCGCACAGTGAGAGCATCCCCTTATACTTTTCGGACTAGAACACCTCCCGATATACTCGAAAGTATGTGGACGAGCTCCGATATACTTACGTATGTGGAATGAGGTATCAAACTCAAAACGTATCGTAGAATATTAATGAAAGTTTCTATTTTTAACGATGTTAGAACACGACTCTAGCCTATACCTCTAAATGTTATCGTTAAGTTACAATGATTCCTTAGATAAACTCAGATAAATTTTATGTTGATCTTTCTTATCTTTTTTTCTTTTAGGTTCACTGCGAGATGTATTTGACATTCATATAATGCAATTAAAATGATAAGCATTCGTTTCGATTTGATTTTTGACAATGAAAAACTAGCTACAAAGGATAGAGCAATTAGATTATATGCAATCAACAATGAGCACACATCTAAATGAAAATTCTCTAAACTATTTCTATGGAGCACTCACAATCCCTATATGAAAATGCATGTTTTTCTTTCAATTTCTTTTAATTATAGATGAACGAAAAAGAAACTATGATTCACAGGCAGTCACTCAAAACTTTCAAGAGAAATGAAGAGTGAAACGAAAATTCCTCTTTCCAAAAATAATGGATCGATCAAATGTAAAATTAAATTTGGAGCTATTCAACAATGAAAAAAAACAACAAAAAGAAACATTGATAAAAAAAATATGCAAAGTGAGGCAAGAACATTAGAGGCAATCTGGTCTCTAGAGGCAATCAGACAATTGAAACTTCAGCAAACAGAACACTGAAATGAATTGCAAAAGACAAAATATGATAAATTTTGGTTGGTCAGAGGAGCAACACACCCCTGAGTGGGAGACAATGCGTTGTAGAGCACTGTCCCTAAGCCAACAGTGCTATGCAGGGCACTTTGTCAAGACCAACAGTGTGTTGCTACTAGAGGAAACTCTAAAAAAGCAATCAAAAACACTATTTTTTCTAAAACACATTCAAATGACTAAAATTAAGCTAGTAAAGTCTACTAGAGGCTGATGTATAAGGATAAAACCACCAGGGACGAACCGTCTTATCCCTAATAGGGTCTCCAATTTTTTTTACAAAAATCAAACCTATGGATAAGTATGCTTTCCCTAAGTGTTGTGGTCGCACTTAGAACAAGAAAAAGAAATATATTCGACCTTTTCCTTAAAATGAATAGATAAGGGAGGAAAACCTACTTGTAATTTGTTCGCTTTTCCTCACCTCCCTTCATCGCTTCTGTCACTCTCAATCGAACTGAAATCACTAGATTGGTACCTTCAATGGAAAACAGTAGACAGAAAACGACATAAAGGCAAATGATCTACTCATGTTAAACAAATTGAATCAATTTCATTTGTAAATACACATGTAACATCATTGACACATGTATTAGGAAAGTAACAATGTCTTTATTATGAAGCAGAAGGAGAAGTTACAACCAGTTGGATTGATTCGATGTCAACCCACTCCAGATTCAGTCCCATCCTCATCACACCAGCATCATCACTCCAGCAACATAACATTACATGGAGATCAGAGACGACACCTCCAAGAGCTATGATCTCACCAGCATAACACTACTTAATACAAATTCTTTATCGCTTGTGCACTATGTTCAGTGCTCAATTTATAAGTAGATGAAGGTAGTTTGACATTAATGTCTCATTGAATGGATTTTCAAAAAATGGATGAAGAGGTTTCCTTGTTCATGGGAATAGGAGGATAAGAGGTTCAATGGCTCCATGGTGTCCATATTAGAAGCTATCATATGAGGTGAAAGTTGGAACAACTACTAGAAACCACTAGAGGTTGGGAAGGTTCCTGGAATCTAATGAACAATTCACTCCCAGTCGACCAACACACCTTAAAGTGGGCATAGATCCTTTTCAAAATAGCCTTGCATGGGATTAGATGCTCTACAAAGCACTTAATGTAGTCTAGGGGTGCGTTGATGGCTCAATGGAGCACTTCAAATGGAATCTAAGCAGTGAAACTTTCATGAAGGAAAAACATCAATGGGATGACTGGTTTAGGGCATGTAGCAACTAATTTAGAGTATGATAGACCCTAATGTATATTGATATATGTTTTGGGATGATTCCCAAATTGACCTGTAACAATCCTCAAAATCAAAGTCTTCATCTATTGTTGTTAAAGATAAAGTTGTTAACAAGAGAACTCCTTCTCCTTAATTGAGCCCGACTTCTTCTACTCTTCCATCTACATCCAAGACACTAGTCGTTTCTGATACCATCGAATATAATATAGTGGAATATATGAAGAAGGTAAAGGAAAATATCTCCATACATGAATTTAGAAAATTAAAAGAGCAATAGAAAATTTTACTAAAAGAGCTAAATGTAGTCCCTGCTTCGCCCTTATCTACGCATGTTACTTTCAGAGCCTCAAAAGGAGTTGGAAAACCTCCTAATGATCCACCTGAAAAAATTGATGCAAATTATGCTCTTTTAATCGAATACAAATCTAATTTTCACACTCCTCCCTTCCTTTTAACTTTTGAAGTATTTAACAAAAATTTGCATAGTTGTCTAATTGACTCTGGAGCCTCTACAAATATCATGCCATATTCAATATGTTTGAAGTTGAACATTGCTCCTCAAAATTCTGCAGTACACATTGTGCAATTAGACATAAATAAAGTTAAATTATTAGGAGAAATGAATTTAAAACTCATCAGACTAGCATCCATATCAAAATTTCATCAAGTGATTGATATTTTGGTTGCTGATATCCCTGAATTTTACGGTTTAATTCGAAGTAGAGATTGGTAAGAAAATCTTCATGGTTATTTTTCTACTGATTGGTCTCATATGTGGCTTCCCTATAATGGTAAGCCAAATAAAATCCAAGTAGATGGTGAAAAACACATGAAATACTCAGTAACCAGATTCGAAGATGAGAATGAACCCATGGTTTTTACTAATAACATTCTCAGCAATTACTCTGCTGAATAGTTTTTGGGAAATTTTATTGCTCAGAAATCTCCATTTCTGACTAACTCAGTTAATTCTCAATTCTGAAAAAATTCTTAGTCAGACTCTTCCAAATGTATAAATATCATAGATAAACCTTGTATTAAAACTTTGTTCTAAACATTATACTTTGATGGATTAAAATCCGATGAAGGTACAGTAGCTGGTTGTATACTAATTAATCCAGAAGGAGAAAAGATAATGGTAGCACACCGACTGGAATTTGAATGCACAAATAATATTGTAGAATATAGGGCACTGGTCCAAGGTTTATACAAAGAAATTTACCTTCGTGTCAAATATCTCTAGGTATATGGTGATTTTGAAATAATTTTCAAACAGGTAAGAAATACTATACATTGTATTTCAGGTCATCTTAAACATTACCAGTTGTTAGTACAATCTCTTACCTCACATTTTTTAGCATTCAATATCTCGTCCATTCCAAGAATTCAAAATGAAAGCGCAAACCTTATAGCTAATGTAGCATCTAGAATTATTCCTTCAGAGGATTATAGTCGAGATAGATTTTATATAGAATTGATTTTTGACCCATCTCATCCTGATAATGTCACTAATTGGAGAGTATTCAATGATGATGAAGATGTTATAACCTTTCTTACATCATAAGGGTCATATGATGATCAACTAATTGATGAACATGAACATGAAAGGAAATTGAATCAGAAACCTAAAGAGAATGCCATACCTAACTCTGTGGTTAAGCTTGAATATATTTATGATCTCAAAGACGGGTTTAAAAGGTTACTAATTCTAAACTGCAAAGTTCAACTTTGAGGTTTGAACTAGTAAACCTTGGCATAGATCTCAATCCTCATAATATTAACTTAGGACTTTGTCTTTCGTCTGATGAAAGATTAGCCTTCATTCACTTACTCAAGAAATACAAGAACATAATCGCATGGAAATATGAATATCTCAAAATGTATGATACCTCCATACAAAAATTCACCCTGATCTTGAAAGTCAAATCAAAATTGAATTGAATAAAATCCTTAAGGTGAATATCATCTTCCCTATTAGGTAGTCAAAGTGGGTCTCAAACTTAGTCCTTGTTAGGAAAAATAATGGTGACATTCGCATTTGTATAGATTTTAGGAACTTAAACAAAGCTTGCTTAAAATACAATTTCCCATTACCACCAATGGAACAAATTTTGCAATCAGTATTTGGATCTAAATTATTGTGTTTCCTTGATGGATTTTTAGGCTACAATCATATTCTCGATCATCCTAAAGATAGGTTAAAGACTACATTTAGAACTAAATGGGGTACTTATGCCCACCAGAAAATGCCTTTTGGCCTAATCAATGCAGGAGCAAATTTTCAAAGAGAAATGGACATTGCTTTCAGAGGACTGATAAATGAAATTGTGGTTTTATATTTAGATGATATAACCATTTATTCCAAGAAAATAAAAAACCACTATCTTTATCTTAATAAAATCCTTGAACGCTGTTTAAAATATGGAATTTATTTAAATCCCAAAATTTCTTATTTCGCTTTAAGTGAAGGTAAAATTTTAGGATTTATTGTCTCAAAAGACAACATTTACATAGATCCAGAAAGGATAAAGGCAATTTTTGAACTCTCTCATCCCCATAACAAGAAATCCATGCAGTCCCTTTTAGGATAGATAAATTTTGTCAATAGATTTGTTCCAAACTTTTCCCCAATTGTTTTACCGTTGCAAGTAATGATTGACAAAAATGCACTCTTCAAATGGGGACAGAATGAAAGAGAATATTTTGATCTAATCAAGCAATAAATCATTAATGCTCCTTCTTCGACTACCCCAGATTTTTATAATCATTTCATTTTGTATAATTTTGCATCTAAAACATCTTATGTTGTTGTGTTAACACAAATCAATGATCAAAATATTGAAGCACCCATTTATTTCTTTAGTTAAAATGTTCAAGGTGTTGAACTAAATTATTCAGAAGTGGAAAAACAAGAATTTGTTTTTTATAAATCTTTAAAGCATTTTGGACCATTTCTCCTAAAGACACACACCAAGGTAATAGTTACATTTTCAGCAGTAAGGTGACTACTTATTCAAAAGGAACTAGAAGAAAAGAGAGAAAATTGGGTAAGTGCTCTACAGGAATATGAAATTGACATAAGACCAGCCAAAATCATCAAAGGGAAAGGTCTCTGCAGATTACTATCTGGAGCGTGCAACATATCATATGATGAAGACTCAGGTAACAATGTACACATTGTTGAGGTAAGCCTGAACAACTCTTAATCACAGTATGTTGATCTTATCTTTTATTTAAAAAATGGCTATGCTTCTACATAAATCAATTACAAAAGAAAAAGAGCTTTAAGATTGAAAGCTAGTCAATATCATATCATAGACAATATTTTATTTAGAAACATTAGAAGAAATTTCAGCCTAAAATTGGCCTCCTAATGAAAAATAATAAAATAATAGTTTTGAATTTTGGAGGGAAAAAAAGAAAACTACTTTTTCTAATTGTATTTTTCGCTTATCTCCTTATAGGTTTACTCAAATTTCAAGTGTTGACAATTGTTGGATGTAGAATTAAATTTTGAATCCAACGAGTACCCATTATGAATACTTTTGAGAAGACCCCCATTGATAAAAATTGAAGATAAATTAAACAAATGTGTTAAAAAAATGTGTTCAACACATTTTTTTAATGTATTTAAAATCTTTATCAATGTGTGTCTTCTAAAAGGTATGCGTGATGGGTACTCGTTGGATGCACAATTTAATTCCACATCCAACAAGTGTCTACACTTAAATTTGAGTAAAACTATAAGGAGATAAGCCAAAAATACAATTAAAAAAAGTTGTTTTTCTTATTTTCCCTCCAAAATATTTACATGTACCTCTTTTTAAATCTAAAGGATTTTTGTTGGTTTACATATTATGACTTGGAAATTATGTGAAAATTTTATGGACACTTTTATGCTAAAATTCCTCTAATCGAACTATGACTCAGTACTATTAAGATGCCTTGAGAAGTCTAAAGCATAGAGGGATTTGCAGGAACTCCATGATGAACCCACATGTGGATAATTTTGGAGGGGATAATACCGCACATAAAATCCTTCACGCGGGATATTAATTGGCCACACTATTTAAATACGCTCATGCATATGTGAGAAAATGTAAAACATGCCAAATTGCAGCTAGAAGACAAATAAAACCAGTGTTACCCTTACAACAAGTCAACATTGAGAAACCTTTTGAGAAATTGGGATTGGAAATCATAGGTGAGATTGTTCCTAACTCATCCAAACATCATAAATACATTCTCAGTGAAAAAAATTATTTTACTAAGTTGGTGGGAGTTTTTCCACTAAAGGTAGCTAACTCTGAGGCCATTATTGAATTTATCGATCAATTCATTATTACTAGTTTTGGCTTTCCTAATGCACTTATGTTTGATAATGCATCTTATTTTTAAGGAAATAGTATGAGTGAATTTTCTCTCAAAATAGGTTTTAAACTTAAATATTTTCCTAACTACTATCCCCAAGGGAATGGTCTAGCAGAATCAAAAAATAAAAATCTCATAAGAATCATGAAAAGGACTACTGATCAGAGCCAGAAAAATTGGCGTAAATATTTAACATTTTGCACTATGGGAAGATAGGATTACTTAGAAAGTCTCTATAAGAACTTGTCCATTCAATCTAGTTTATGGAAAAGAAGTTCTAATTCCATCAAATTTAGTTCTTCCTACATTATCCCTAGTTCAATTTATTGATGAAGTGCCTTATTATTCCTTACAATTAAGAATGTGTCAGATCCTTAAACTTTAAGAGGAAAGGGGAAAGAAAAATTGACTCACGCTTGACACCAGTAGATGGTAAAAAATTCTTTTGACGCAAATTTTGTTTCCCCAAAAACATTTCAAATGGTAGACCTCGTCCTTAAGTGGGGTAAGGCACATGAGGAAAAAGGTAAGCATGACAAATTCCAAATAATGTGGCTTGGACCATTTCAAATCATAGAACAAATTGGCCCATCAACCTGCATGTTACAAGGTCTTCAAGGGAGAAAATATTTTCCTCTTGTCAACTGGATGATTTAAAAAAAAATCTTTTCTTAGAAGAAAATTTTCTTCTAAATGTACTGTACTTGTACTTTTACATTTTTAGGAGAATAAATTTTGATTACATACTTTTGGTTTTTCGCAACACCTCTCAATTATTTTATGACTTTTTGTTTTTGAAGAATAGAAATTCTTGAGGAAATAACTACAAAACTTTAAAATTGAACGAATATTGTACAATTATGAAATATTTTTCCATTGAAATTGTAAATTTTATAAACCTAAAGTTTGTCAAGAATTTTTACCTTACTATCAATCAAAAAAGGTCCATCTTTACAAAGTAAAGACTTGTTGTCACTAAGCATATTCAACTCTAAATTTTCATCCAAAACTCTTAAGGAGTCAATGATTCTCTCCATCCAATAATTATGCCTTTTTAGAGTGTAATTCAAAAATATAAAAAACTTGAAAGGATAAGGGATCTCATCACGAGCCTACATACCATGATCATAGGTAAATAATAAATTGACATTAGACACATGATTATTAAATAGTCATAATACAGGGTTCTCATCATGAGGCAACTTGTTCAGTTCAATTATAACCAGTGAATGGCATTGTCACTTTCTGTTCATCAAGCTAGGATAATGACTTTTTAAGAACAAGAAAAAACCAGTTATATGATTAAGGATTTATCTCAAAAAATTGTAATAATAGATGGATGAGATACTTAATCATTGATGGTTAAAAGGTAACCTTGTCGAGGTTATGAATGCCTGCTAGCAGTAGTGGCTCCGCCTATGACAAAAGGAATAAATCAAAAGGCTAAGTTTCAAAAATACACCTACTTTATCTATTAAACTATTTGATGATTGATATAGAGGAATGAAGATATTTATTTATGAAAGGTTTCTAAAAGACCAACAATGTAATTTTATTCATTCTATTATTCAACAACCCCCATTATTTTAGCATAGTTACCTTAGAAAAATAATGGGGACCCTTTTAAAAAAAAATAGAGTGAAACAAATAAGACCCTTAAGTGATTAATTTAAATACAAATAGGAATCAAAGGGGTTAAAAACCTTGAATTTTAGCCTTAAATACACTTGAGATGAGAATGTTAAGAAAATCACAATCGCAATGTCGCAATGAAAGACATATGGCTCCTAAAATCCACACAACACAAATTGCGATGCGAAATACATCAAAGCACTTTAATAAATGAAAAAAGGAATTTTCCCAAAAAAATTATATAAGAAAGAGACTACGGGACCCACTTCTGCCACGCAGGTAAATCAAAATTTGCATTTGGAATTTATATCCCAATGTTCTTAAAGTCATCCTGCACACTTCCCCGATGCAATATACTCTATCGCATCGCACTTTCACTTAGTAACCACTCTTGCCCTTCATTCATTTTTTCCGATATTGTGAAAGTGATATCGCAATCAGAAAAAGGTAGTTGATCGACATTTTATAATGAGTGATTCATGAATAACACTGTGATGCCACATATCTCGTTTAACTACTGGAATGATTACACATGCACATCAACCAATACTGACCATTAATGCCATAACTTAAATGGTTTTATAGCCCATACCTCCAAAAACTATTTGACTGCAAGAAACATTGAATTTATGTGTTAACCACGTGTCAAGTTTCATTCCCGTGATTGTTTTCATTGTTATGGTACTTTCGTATTTTCTAAATCAAAATTACCTCTTTCTACTTATCATTCCTCATTTTTCATAGACAATTCCAAATAAATAGAGCTCTTTGGAGATGTTGAAAGCTGTGAAAAAAGATAAGAAACCTATGGCACCTAAAAATCCTGCACAAACTATAAGTGAAAGAACAAAAGTTCTTCCTCTATTTACAGACATAACATGCGGGCCGCAAAGTAGTTCTTCCTCCTGGGAAGCAATGCATATTATATTTGAGGATGAGAAACCCCATAGGATTCAACGGAAAGTTATTTTTGATGCTTTTAATTCTTTAGAAGCTACTATAGAAGAAGTTGTTGCGTGCCCCAAAATTCTACCATATACTAATATGGTAATATGGATAATCGACAACCTCAAAATTGGGAATAGAAATTTCTTAACCAATAGAGGAACGATGATAGGTTCTTTTGAAGTAGAAGACTTGAAGTCAATGTATCACATTCCAGACCCAGAAAAGGTCTACGACAAGGAATTTTTGGCGCAATTCACCAGCGAGAATGAGATGAAGTCAAATCCTATCAAGAAATGGAGAAACAACCCGAATAAACACAAAAATGATGACAAGGGTATGTATGCTACTGACTCCCTTGCTAGTCCCTACTGTTATGTTGCTGTAATGATGTTTGGGTTCTTTGGTTAGCCTGATACTACCAGATTTTCAGTTGAATGGGTTCCCCTAATGGAAGTAGTCACCGATTCTTATATTATGGACTAGGGGACTATTTTGTCCAACAATATTTCCACTCAAATTCTGTAATATAGAAAGAATCGTTATGTTTCCTCCAAAAAGTTTCCTCCATTTTATATGAGTTCTTATATCATGGAAGTTGTATGTTTCACTTCAGATTTTCCATCCATGGGTTGGAAATGGACTACTCAGGACCCTCTTCCCACTCATGTATATCATAGCATGTTATGGGAGTCAAAATATGAAAACCATTTTTATAAAATCTGACATGGAGTTATGCTCCCTTTATTTCAAGTCGTGTTCAATGAGAAATCCCCCAAGTTTTCTAAAGAAGATCAAGATGACTTCTCCTCCATTTGAAAATGGTTTAGAGAAGAATTTTTTACCTATGTCATAGTTTTTGGGACCTTGGCTCAACCACATGTTTTACCATTATATGTTCCGGGTATGCTTCTCGCAAGAGAAATATCTTATCAAATTTTTGGCAACGTATTAACTAATTTTATGAAGGAAGATAAGAAATCATCATAGCCCTCCTTTCCAATTCATTGTGGAATTTACGCCTTGGACAACTATAAACATGCAGGATTAGAGGTCGACCAAATTGAATATTTGAAATTGTTTACAATTTCAAATAGACAATATGACTTGAATCAAGTTGCCAATTATTTTACCACTCAAGTTAAAATCGGACCTTTTGTACATGAAGATGATGAGTTCGATGACTTGTTTGAGTCAGTCGACACTTACCCTACAGTTCATAAGTTAGTAGCGCTACGGCTTCATCCGCAACAATTATCAAATTTTTAGTTGTACAGCCACAAAATATTCGAAGGGATTTCTTTGAAAATTCTAGAAGTATCCCAACCCATAACACAGAAGGAAAAGGAAAAAGAACATGAACCTAAGGATACTAAATTCCTTAGTAAAACTGAAGAAGATAAATATGTTGAAGTTCAAACCATGGGTTTAGATTTCCCATGTAATTTTAATGATGTATGGAAGGAGTTTAGTCAAAAACTCCAAGGAGTCCAGGAAGTGATGATTACTGGTCATCAACAGATAGTGCAAACGCCTCAAAGAAAAAGTGAGATCCCATTTACTATTGGTCCATCTGACAAGTTATTTAGCACATAGCAAGTGGAATTCATCCTGGCCTTCCCTACTATAGAAATTGTACTGAAAATTGAGGAAATTCATCCTCTAGATATATTCTATAGTCCTAAACATAAATTCGTTATGAGCAGACAAAGAAAAGAAGGAGAATAGAGCAGTCTCAACTCCTTATTCCAGGAGATGTTTCAATGGAAGTAGTCTCAAAAGATTCACAAGTAGATCCTTCTCAGGATTTAACTCGCCTGACCTAATTCGCATGAGCCTATGCATTTGATACTATAGATAATGCTTCTGAAGTTCAACAACTAATTAAATAAAATGATAAAAGAATCATCCAATTATACCAACAACTACAAGTACAGGTATCACAAATCCAAGAGAGCATGGATCAAATTAAATTACAACACGAAACTGAAATCAGTGCTACGGACACTCAAATTCATCAATTATGGTTTAGTATTGAGCAATTGAAAGATAATACAAATATAGATGAATTTAGAAAAGAGGCACTGGAATTTAATACCCTATTGGCAGAGTAGTAAGTTATTTTTTGTCAAAAGTTGTCAAATATCTTTGAATTATGTGAGAAAAGTTATTCACTGATGAATCGAATAGTATAGTAGAGAATCAATTTCGATGAGATTGATGATAAATTCTTATAGTATGTCACCTGGAAAGATACTACTGATGGTCGAAAAGCTAATCTTCCTAGGATTGAGGACTCTAAAAAGGAAATATTATTTACTAACTGGGACATACAATTGAAACATGAGGAAATGGCCACCTATAGAGCTAGAGATGTGGCTAATAATATTGTTGAAACATTCAGTCAGAATCTCATCGATGTCAATCTTATGGATAGATGCCCTCCTGATTCTCTTCCTATTGTTAATATTTGATAAGGAAACGACAAGAAGTTTCCAAGGTCAAGGAGGAAAACATTAGAAAGTTGGAAAAGCTAGATTGTGATAAGTATTGGAAATACTTGGTAAAGCCACATAGCCAATGGCTCATGGTGCATTTCCTTACAGATACTTATTCCTATATGTTTCCTCCACTTTCAGATGCATTTTTCAGTAGACAGTTGCGCATCAGGCCAGACAAACCTCTTGAGGTTAATTCTATGCTTAACATCCTTCAACTGAAGGAACAAATGGCTGATGAGAGAGTAAGACAACCTTCAAGCAAGTCACCCCATTAAACTATGTTTATGTGTTAATTTCACTTAGTTTAAGGAGAGTTGTTTAAACCTCCTAATATTTTATTGTAATTACTATTTTTAAGACTTTCTATTTTATTATATAAACCCCTCTATGTCTTTTAAGAAATGGGTCTTGAAATTTTGAAAGGAAGACTCTACAAAAGTCACACTTTTGTACTCTTAAAATTTTCTTAATAGAAAGGGCTATAAAAATATTGTTTTTCAAATGATCAGAGTTAGCGTATACATGGTAATTTTATCCTATATGTTATTTTTTTGTTTCAAATGAGAAATGGTTAATTTTTCTTATGGTGTTTTGTTTTATGTGTCTTTTTGAAAAATAATCAAGCATTAACTCACTTTTGAACATGCTAGATTGCTATCTTTTGGTACATATTCAATACATGCAGTAAACAGATATGATATAGTCTTATCCAATTGATTTAATTAACTATTCAATTAAATCAATTATTTCAAATTGTTTTCATATCTCTAAGTGTTTGTATAATATTTATTTGCATTCGCTGAAATATCATCTTTATAAATCACACATAGAGAATAATTCATCCTGGATAGATATAGATAGGTATATATATTTACTTCAAGATTTTTATCACTCCCATCTACCAAGTTACAGTTAGTTTTAATACCATCCATTCACCCAATTATATTTCACTGGGAAATTGGTCCCATAAATCCAAACGGATCCACCATATCAAACAGATAAGGGGTGGTTTTGAAGTCCTAGACCGGGTGGTTTTTCTTGATGTTGTTGCACCAATTTTGGAGCCTCAACATACCCATACATCCATTTTAACCATTCATCTAAATCACAATCTAGGATAAGTTAATTTCATTCTACAAGTTCTTCAACAAAAATATATAAAATGTGAAACCCTCATCTACCTCTTTCGCGAGAATACTTTAGAAAAATAGTTCATCCTGGGATGACAAGATTTCAATGCAATAATCCCTCAATATGAGAAATCAACCCTTCATTTCTAAAATAAATATACCACACACAACACCTACCATGATCAAGAAAAAGAAAATTATGAGACCCCGAATTCCTTGAAGGTTCTACTGAAATTCCTGAGCTACATGCCTTGCTTTAATTAAATTTTCTACATTTGGTTATGGAGATTCTCTTCCAAGGAGGAGAAAGTTTCGTAGAGATAAAAAGGATGATGTTTTCAAAATACAACCTCTCGCCATGAAAATTCGGGTCTTGCAAGGCTATTCTTGGCAATGTTTTTTTTGTTTTTACTTGGGTAGGAATATTTTTTTTTAAAGAGCCCCATTTCATGCCCTCGGGAATCAAAAGGAAGTTCTTATATTTATAAATAAATGAAAATTTCAAATATTACGAAATTCATAAAATTTAATTTCATTAACTATTCACTTCACATACTATAAAAATAATTGAGAAGATAAAGATTGGTTAGCCCAAAATGCATATCTTTTTTTTTTAACATATAATGAAAGTTGGTTCTTAAATATTATTTTAATATTGTATTTTTATTAACGTCTCTTCTTTTCCACCCCAAATTTTTTTTTTTGTGATAGATTAAAATTATGTTCTTCTGTTGGCTACAACTATTCAGATCTACCTTCGAATTTCACCATTTATGAAATTCTATTCAACAGGGTTTCCCTATCCCTTCTATTACTTATATATGTATGCTTGACTAACTATCATAGTTTTATTTTTCTCTTCCCATAAGTTTTTGTGGCTTATGTTATATATATATATATGTATATATATATCTATATATATATATATATATATATATATATATACATATATATATACATATACTACTCACACATAATTTATATGGTTACCTTTACCCATAAAAAATTTTCTATCTATGCATTAAACTTTTACACGCAACTCTTATAGGGTTCACCATACCTACGCTTTTAATTTCGATGTCATTCCCTTATGGATTATAGGGTTGATATGTTATTCATTTTTGTTTATATACTCGTACTCTCTCAAGAGTTATAACACTATGTATTGATCTCGAATTATCCAAGGTTCTGAACGATCTATTCCTATTTAAAATCGTATATCGTTTATATGAATTCATTACAGCCTTGCGGCCACTGTTTTCAATGTGTGACTATCGTACCCATAGCACCATGGATATCTCACGTACCCTCAACTGTGACGAATTTTCTATGGAGATAGGTGACATTAAAGTCGTTGTACTGATTGCGCTTTGTTGGCAAGGTTGAATTAATGTGTTTGGCATTGGTAACCTCGTTGAAATCTCCACGTCAACTTGGGTTGATGGCCCTCTGTTTATTTTTAATTGTTGTCATCTCTCGACAGACTTCGGTTCACGTTTACACACGAGGGTTATTTGTTTACGTTTTTCTAATATGCAACGTATGTCTGTTCATTTATTATCACCATCCATGTGATACGATTTTGAGTACTGTGGAATTGATTTCAGTGGATTTACATTTATGTGTTGGATGGCTATGTATTGAGATTCGATTTTTCCCAATCGATCCGCGTGTATACCATCAATCCGAGGACACTTGGATGGTGGAGATGGCTCAGATCCATTAGGGTTTTGTTGGTTTTATTTGAGGAAATCGTATTTATCTCTATGTCATGAAAGGGATTGTTCTTTCGCCCTTCACTATTCCTGACCGACTCCTGGTGGTCGATACTCTGCTCGTTTGGGGAAAATGAAGTGTCATGCTCTCCCAGGCTTTTGGGCATAACTATTTCCTCATCACGTTGTTATTCAGGTATTTAAATTTGGCCGTTTCAATAGCTTAAGTATGTGGATTTTCTCTCTGTGCACAACACCTTTATACGTTTTCCTCACCATTATTAATACATTCGATTTAGAGTGTTAGAGCAGTTTTTAAATTCTTTTTTTTTCTCAACATATTTTTGTTTAATTTTTTTTTTTTTTTTTTAAACCGTCTCTGTCTAAGATGAATCAATCTCCTATTGAAAATATCTCTACTCTGTCACGCTTGACTTTTATTCCACCATCACTTCTTGCATTTCGTTTAGCGTCCCTTTGCTAAATTTTTGTGCTAATGCTTAATCACTGTCTGGTAGGAATTATTCCTCATGGTCTTCCATGGCCATACTTGTTTTATTCGAGCCAAGTTTCCCTGGCTCTAAGCGTCTCCCTTCCGACGAGAAATTGCTACCCTAGGTATGAAATCGATTCACTTGTAACATTTCACCACTGTGCTCTTTCGTTCCTGATGAATGTCACGGTAGTCGAATTTTTTTTTTCGACAAAATATATATTTCTTTTGCAGGTCACTGTGAGTAAAGGATTTCAATCTTCAAGGTAGTAATTTGTCTTTATGCCCAGTACTAATATTTTTCTTTTCTGTGAGACAATTCATAGCAACTAATTAATTCGTATGTCTTACATGGCTCTCATTTTGTTCAGGTAAATTCGAATTCCATTACGAATTTCCTTCACTGGTATATAGTGAATTGGTCTTTCACTAGGATTTTACTTCGCTCCACTCTACACTTTCAGGTTAGCATCGACAACGTATTGGTCGAAGTGAAACAAGACTCTCACGTTGTTATTATACATAATTTTTTTAGACCATTCGAGTCTTATTTTCATAAATTTTGCTACTGTAATAATAACTGTTACCAGAGACTTGGACTGTTAAACAAAATCCTGATAATATAGTTCTTGGGACCACATATTTTCTATGAATTTGTTATGGAACAAGATAGTATCGTTTTATTATTTTTGTTCAGGAATTGATATATAAAACTATATATATATATATTCTATCCCTCGTCGAAAAGACAGATTTATGATATACTCTGGTGGGTTCCAGATCTCTATTTCATGTGGATGTTCATATTAGGATTTATCTCTACAGAATCTATCTGCTTCAATTTACTTGATGGAATTGATAAGTTTACTAGTCTTATCTTGTATTTCTGTTCCTCCACATTGTAGTAACATAAATGTATATAAGTATCTCTGCTACAAGAGTTTACAAAATCTGTAATAGTCTAGTGGCTCCTGACTATATAATCACAATTTCCACTTGGTCTATGTGTTCATGTGTATTATACTATTCTAGTAGTATAACTCTCCTTATACTCCTTGATTTAAAGTTTCGATGTATTGTTTAGTTGTGTCAACAATAATAGACTCTGGGAATTATTGATTTGTTTTATAACATATTCAGTATATCCAGATTTCTAGCTAACACTTCGAATCAACATTTTATGTAGATTTGGTGGGTGAAATAGTTGTTATTCTTCATAGCTTCTAAAATTTTCCTGCACGTTATATAAGTTTCCTTATATTTAATTTCCAATAGAGTATTCAGTTCAGACATTTCACCAGTAAAGGATGTCATTCTTGCTCCAATTTATGTTTATTTCTCAGACCAGAATTATCTACAAGTTTATTAAACCATAATTACCCCACTTTTTGACATCTGAATATATATAGCTCTAATAACTGTACTCTTCTCTCTTTTATTTTCTTAGTGTAGAGGGTAAAACTATAGATATACATGCACTGTTACTTTAACAAATCTACAGATCTGAAATCAACATATTTGACTACTTCACACATGTTTTTCTTCTACTTCTTGCTTATTTAGATTTATTTTTCTTTTTAACAAAAGTAGATTAAAGTACATATTTATGGATTATGGGGGTGACATACATCTCTAGATTTAAACCAGTCACTGGTTTAGAGCTTCTGGCTGATTTTTCCCATAATTCATGTTCCTACAACTATGAAGAGTTGAGAGGATTTAATTCTTCTAAAAATTCTGTAAATGTATGGAACACAAGAAAAAAAACATTACAAGTAGTATGCATCTGCAATCATTAACCCTAATACATAACAACAATTAATTCAATCATTCATAAACAATGTGACCATACCACTTATGAAATTGACCAGTCCTCCCAACCTTAGAGACCCTCTATTTCTAGAACTCACCCCCGAGCTGAGATCACCTCTAAGAACAGACCAACCTCTAATCTGTTCAGGAGTAGCTTATTTAAGCTTTTACTCCCCAAAGCCTGTTTCTAATTCTGCGTCCAGAATTTCAGGATGCTTTTCTTCCTGTTTTCCTAGGCTTCCCTTATTTAGGGACTTTTAAAGCAGCTTTCTGCTTTTCTCAGCTTTTTATCTCTTCCCAACTACTCTCCACCTCATTGGGGAAAAACTAGATTTTTCCTCAAAAATCTAATTTGGAAATAAATTCTTTCAAGGATTTTTGAAATATTTCTGGGGAAAGTATTTGCCTCTTTCCATCCTCATGGATTTGGCAAGTGATCTCATAATTCTCATTTGGTCAATCTACACAAAATTATTTTATTTAATTTCCATAATTAAATACTTAATTACATCCACAAAATACTTATCCATTCGGGTACACTCCCCTTTGGATTAAAGTTCAATGTCTAGCTTGAAGGAAACATAAAACTAGGGGTGTTACATATTCCCCCTCTAAAAGCAAACACCGTCCTCGGTGTCGATAACTAACTACTAGAGTTCATTTTTCAAACAAATATGGATATTTTTCCATCATCTCAGCTTCTCTTTCCTAGGTAGCTTCTTTAGTAGTAAAGTGCTTCCACTGCACCTTTACTCTTGCTACTGTTTGATTCCTCAATTCAATTTCTTCCCTCTCCAATATTTGAAGCGGCTCTAGAAGGAACTCCCCTTTTGGTTCCACCTATATCAAATTCCAATAAACAATGTGAGAAGCATCATGTATATACCTTTTTAATAATGAAACATGAAACACATCATGAAATTTAACATGGGGCGGTAAGTCCAGCTTATAAGCCATCGATCCCACCCTTTCTAACACCTCAAAAGGCCCACAATATCTAGGAGCCAATTTTGCACAACTTCTAACATAAAGTGTGCTCTTTTTGGGTTTAATACGCAAATACACATGATCCCCCACTTTGAATTCTCGATGCACCCTCTTCTTATCAGCATAGTTTTTCTGTCGATCTTGTGCTATCTTGATGTTTCTTTGTATTTGTTTAACAATTCTTTCCATCTCTTGTAAAGCCTCTGGCCCCAACATTAGCTTATCCTTAGGTTGGCTCCAGCTCAAAGGAGTACAACATTTTCTTCCATAGAGTGCTTCAAATGGGCTCATTTTTATGGAGGATTGATAGCTATTATTATAGGAAAATTCAGCTAAATGCAAGTAGTCTTCCCATTTTGATGGCCTATCCATTACATACATTCTCAACATATCCTCCAAAATCTGATTTGTTCTCTATGTCTGACCGTCGGTCTAAGGTTGATAGGCAGTGCTAAAATTCAAATTAGTCTCCATGCCTCCAAATAGACCTTTCCAAAAGGCTGCTGTGAATTTAGCATCTCTGTCTGAAACAATCATCTTTGGGACCCCATGGAGCCTTACTACTTCCTTCAAAAACACATCCGCTACTTGGGCTGTCCCAAAAGTAGATTTCACAGGTATGAAGTGTGCAACTTTTGTTAAAGTGTCTACCACTACCATCACTGAGTCGTGCTGGTATTTGGTTCTGGGTAACCCTGTTATGAAATCTATAGAGATGGTGTCCCATTTCCATTCTGCAATTGGCAGGTGATTTAGAAGACTAGCAGGATGCTGATGCTCAAATTTCACTAGTTGACACTCCATGCATCTAGCTAAATATTCTGTTACATCTCTTTCCATTCCTGGCCAAAACAATTTCTTTTTCAAAGTTTTTAGCATTTTCTGATATCCAGGATGCCCTGCATACGGCTGTTTGTGATATTCATCTAAGATTTCTTTTTTCAAAATTTCTACATTGGGGATGTATAATCTATTTTTGTAGCAGATCAGCCCTTTTTTATTTTGAGTGTATTTAGCCATTTCCTTCTTTAGTATTTTCACCTATAGATTCTCATAATTTGGATCCTAGTCTGCTACCTTTTTCACTAGTTCTTCTAAATCAAAATTAGAACTTCTTCTAATGTTTTTTATGTTTTGGAAAGCATTTCTGCTCAGTGCATCCGAAATTTTGTTTTCTTTCCCTCTGATATGTTTTATGTCTATATCAAATTCACTCAGAAAAGACAGCCATCTGGCTTGTCGAGCATTCAAATTAGTTTGGGAAAAGAAGTATTTAAGACTAATATGATCAGTCATCAATGTAAATTTCTTTCCAAGAAGATAGTGTCGCCACATCTTCAAGGCATGGATTACAATAGCAAATTCTAAATCATATGCACTATAGTTCTGTTCATGGGTCTTAAGTTTCCTAGACTCATATGTAATAACAGAATTTTCTTGCAACAGAACTCCTCCTAACCCCTCTCTACAGGCATCTGTACACACAACATATTCTTTATCAGGATCTGCAATCCTCAGTATAGGGGCTGTAGTGAGTTTTAATTTTAATTGTTCAAAACTATTTTGGCATTTTTCAATCCACTCAAATTTGACACCTTTTCTTTGTTGTGAAGTTATGGGATATGCTATTGCAGAAAATATTTCCACAAACCTGTGATAATAACCTGCAATCCCCATAAATGATCTCACTGCTGAAACATCAGTTGGCATCGGCCATTCTTTAATAGCCTTTATATTTTCAGGATCAACAGCCAACCCTTGTTCAGAAATAATATGTCCCAAGTATTGGATCTTGTCCTTATAGAATTCACATTTACTGAATTTGTCATATAACTGGTTTTCTTTCAAAGTTTGCAACACTATCCTTAAGTGCTCTTTGTGCTCCTCTTCACCTTTTGAATAAACTAAAATATCGTCTATGAACACTAGTACGAATTTATCCAAGTACTTGTTTAAAACATTGTTCATTAAGCACATAAAGGTGTCAGGGGCATTTTTCAAACCAAAAGGTAGGACTATAAATTTGTGGTGACCATACCTGGTTCGAAAGGTTGTTTTACTAATGTCTTCTTCCTTAATTCTGAGCTGGTGATAACCAGTCCTTAAATCAATCTTAGAAAATACTGAAGCTCCTCTTACCTGATCAAAAAGATCATCAATTAGGGGCAAAGGGTATCTGTTTTTAATTGTCAGCTTATTCAGCTGACGATAGTCAATGCACATTCTAAAGGTTCCATCTTTCCTTTTCACAAATAGCACCGGTGCTCCCCAAGGAGACACACTCACTCTGATATAACCCTTATCCAGCGATTCTTGCAATGGCATTTTCAGTTCCATGAGTTCAGGGGGACTCATTCGATAAGGGGCTCTAGAGACAGGTGTTGCTCTAGGTACCAAATTGATTGAAAATTCAATCTCTCTTTTGGGGGGAAGATGAGGAATCACGTCTAGAAAGACTTCCTTAAACTCTCTTACTACCAGCAAAATATCCAGTAGGTTTTCCTCAGATTGTTGTCCTAATTCTTCGAAATGTACTGCATATACTTGATATCCTTTCCTAGCAGTTCTTTTTAATTGCAGTGCTGATATTTGTCTTACAGAGATGGGTTTTGGTTTTCCCTTGAGAATAAAAGGTATACCTTCTTCATCTATGCCATGAAGAATTTTATCCCAACAGTTCATCATAACCTTTCTCTTTTCCAACCAGTCCATTCCTATCAGCAAGTCATATGAGCCTAAGGGTAGAATTCTTAAATTTACTTCTGTCTAAAAATCATTTAATTTAATTGCTATTTGAGGTAAATTACGAGTTAATTTCCTCTTGGTGCCAATGGCTAACTGGACCAACCAAGACTGCTAAAATTTTTCAGCTTTGAGATTGCATTTTTCTACCACTTGTGGACTAATCTAACTCAAAGAAGTACCTGGATCAATTAAAATGGTAACAGATTGGTCAGCAAGCTTACCTTCCATTTCGACCATGGTAGCTTCGGTGTTACGCTTATCGATTCTCCAAGGCTGCACCGATAGTGGGTATATGTCTTGGCTATGTCATTTACTGTGGCAGCTTCTCGATCCTTCATAATCATCTGAATATTTCGGTGGGGACAATCCCTCAACATATGAGATTCTCCACAACCCCAAAATTTCAAAGGCTCCCTCATTTTAACTATTCCCTCCTTCTTGTTATCTCCATCTAGTTGTTTGGAACCAACTTGGGACTGAGCAGTTTGACTTTCTTTTGGTTTATTAAACTTTTTCTGCTGATGATCCCTACCAAAATTCTTTAAGTAAGATGGTTTCTGTTTCTTTCCTTTGATTTCACCTTTGTTTATCTAGCCTTTACCATGCTTACCCTTTCCTTTAAACTATTGGTAGCATAATCTAGCTTTCCTCACTGCTTCGTCCATAGTTTTTGGGTTATCGAACTCGATCTTATCTTTGTACATAGCAGGCAAATAGTTCAAAAACCTTTGCACCTTTGCCTTCTCTTCCTGAATGTAAGGGACATATCTTAACAGGTTTGTAAACTTGGTGAAAAAATCATCTATAGTGACCTATCCCAGTCTAAGTTCATGGAATTCCTTTTCTTTATCATCATAATAACATTCGTTCAAATAGCGCTTTTTTAAACTTGACCTGGAAATCTTCCCAAGTCACTGTTTTTTCATCAATGGCATGGACGATTTTCATCTCCTCCCACCACAAGGTAGCCTTACCTTGTAGCTGGTAGACCAATAGTCTAGCCTTCAGATTTCTTTCATATTCATAGACCTGGAAATACTTAATCATGTTCAACAACAGGCCTCAGCATCTTCCTCCTTCTCCCCATCATAGGAGGGAGGTTTGATCTTTCAGAATTCCCCCTGTAAATCCTTTTTCTACTTATACTGATGCCTATTAGTGTCATCTTCCTCAAAATCATCAGAGAACTTGCCCTTCTTCCTTTTTCCAGAACCTTCACCTTCTTGGCTGTTCCGTGAAGTCAATTCTCTGATGAGCTTTTCCTGCTCCTCACTGGCTAATGATAGTCTATCATTTTGGCTTCTTAGCTCAGCCATCTCTTGTTGCAAACTGTGCAACATAGCCATCATCGGAGCGTTGGGATCTGGTGTATTATCTTCATCCATAGATCAACATATCACCTCCAACCATTTGAATTTTCTGTTTCAGCACCACACTGTACACTAAACAACACATATCAGTAATAATTTTTTTTTTTTCAACAAGAAATAATTTATACAGTGAGCACAACAACAGCCCAGTTTTTTCTAACATGAGCTCTGATACCATTTATAACATCTCTTCTTTTCCACCCCAATTTTTTTTTTGTGATAGATTAAAATTCTGTTCTTCTGTTGGCTACAGCTATTCAGATCTACATTCGAATTTCACCATTTATGAAATTCTATTGAACAGGGTTTCCCTATCCCTTCTATTACTTATATATGTATGCTTGACTAACTATCATAGTTTTATTTTTCTCTTCGCATAAGTTTTTGTGGCTTATGTTATATATATATATATATATATACTACTCACATATAATTTGTATGGTTACCTTTACCCATAAAAAATTTTCTATCTATGCATTAAACTTTTACACGCAACTCTTATAGGGTTCACCATACCTATGCTATTAATTTCGATGTCATACCCTTATGGATTATAGGGCTGATATGTTATTCATTTGTGTTTATATACTCATACTCTTTCAAGAGTTATAACACTATGTATTGATCTCGAATTATCCAAGGTTCTGAACGATCTATTCCTATTTAAAATCGTATATCGTTTATATGAATTCATTACAGCCTTGCGGCCACTGTTATCAATGTGTGATTATTGTAATCATAGCACCATGGATATCTCACGTACCCTCAACTGTGTTGAATTTTCTATGGAGATAGGTGACATTAAAGTCGTTGTACTAATTGTGATTCGTTGGAAAGGTTGAATTAATGTGTTTGGCATTGGTAACCTCGTCAAAATCTCCACGTCAACTTGGGTTGATGGCCCTCTGTTGATTTTTAATTGTTGTCATCTCTCGACAGACTCTGGTTCACGTTTACACGCGAGGTTTGTTTGTTTACGTTTTTCTATTATGCAACGTATGCTTGTTCATTTATTATCGCCGGCCATGTGATACGATTTTCAGTTTTGTGGAATTGATTTCAGTGGATTTACATTTATGTGTTGGACGGCTATGTATTAAGTTTCAATTTTTCCCAATCGATCTGCGTGTATACCATCGATATGAGGACACTTGGATGGTCGAGATGGCTCAGATCCGTTAGGGTTTTGTTGGTTTGATTTTAGGAAATCGTATTTATCTCTGTGTTTTGAAAGAGATTGTTCTCTCGCCCTTCACTATTCCTGACCGACTCCTGGTGGTCGATACTCTGCTCATTTGGGGAAAACAAAGCGTCATGCTCTCCCAAGCTTCTGGGCGTAACTATTTCTTCATCACGTTGTTATTCAGGTATGTAAATTTGGCTGTTTCAATGGCTTAAGTATGTGGATTTGATCTCTGTGCACAACACCTTTATACGTTTTCCTCACCATTATTAATACATTCGATTTAGAGCGTTAGAGCAGTTGTTAAATTTTTTTTTTTTCTCAACATATTTTCATTTAATTTTTTTATTTTTTTTTAAAACTGTCTTCGTCTAAGATGAATCAATCTCCTGCTGAAAATATCTCTGCTCTGTCATGCTTGACTTTTATTCCACCATCACTTCTTGCATTTCTTTTAGCGTCTCTTTGCTAAATTTTTGTGTTGATGCTTAATCACTGTCTGGTAGGAATAATTCCTCATGGTCTTTTGTGGCCATACTCATTTTATTCGAGCCGAGTTACCTTGGCTCTAAGCGTCTCTCTTCCGACGAGAAATTGCTACCCTAGGTATGAAATCGATTCACTTGTAACATTTCATCACTGTGCTCTTTCGTTCCTGATGAATGTCACGGTAGTCAAATTTTTTTTTTTATACAAAATATATATTTCTTTTGCAGGTCGCTGTGAGTAAATGATTTCAATCTTCAAGGTAATCATTTGTTTTTATGCCCGGTACTGATATTTTTATTTTCTGTGAGACAATTCCTAGCAACTAATTAATTCGCATGTCTTACATGGCTCTCATTTTGTTTAGCTAAATTTGAATCCCACTACGAATTTCCTTCACTGGTATATAGTGAATTGGTCTTTCACTCGGATTTGACTTCTCTCCACCCTGCACTTTTAGGTCAGTATCGACAACGTATTGGTCGAAGTGAAACCAGACTCTCACGTTGTTATTATACATAATTTTTCAGACCATTCAAGTCTTATTTTCATAAATTTTGCTACTATAATAATAACTATTGCCAGAGACTTGGACTGTTAAACAAAATCCTGATAATATAGTTCTTGGGACCACATATTTTCTATGAATTTCCTATGGAACACGATAGTCTCGTTTTATTATTTTTGTTCAGGAATTGATATATCAAACTATATATATATATATATATATATATATATATATATATATATATATATATTCTATCCCTCCTCAAAAATACAAATTTATGATATACTCTGGTGGGTTCCAGATCGCTATTTCATGTGGATGTTCATATTAGGATTTATCTCTATAGAATCTATCTACTTCAATTTACTTGATGGAATTGACAAGTTTACTAGTCTTATCTTGTATTTGTGTTCCTCCACATTGTAGTAACATAAATGTATATAAGTGTCTCTGCTACAAGAGTTTACAAAATCTGTAATAGTCTAGTGGCTCCTGACTATATAATCAGAATTTCCACTTGGTTTATGTGTTCATGTGTATTATACTATTCTAGCAGTATAACGCTCCTTATACTCCTTGATTTAAATTTTCCATGTATTGTTTACTTGTGTCAACAATAATAGAATCTAGGAATTATTGTTTTGTTTTATAACATATTCAGTATATCTAGTTTTCTAGCTAACACTTTGAATCGGCATTTTATGTAGATTTGGTGGGTGAAATAGTTGTTATTCTTCACAGCTTATAAAATTTGCCTGCACTTCATATAAGTTCATTATATTTAATTTCCAATAGAGTATTCAGTTTGGACATTTCACCAGTAAAAGATGTCATTCCTGCTCCAATTTATGTTTATTTCTCAGACCAGAATTATCTACAGGTTTATTAAACCATAACTACCCCACTTTTTGACATCTGAATATATATAGCTCTAATAATTGTACTCTTCTCTCTGTACTTTTCTTAGTGTAGAGGGTAAAACTATAGATATACATGCACTGTTACTTTAACAAATCTACAAATCTGAAATCAACATCTTTGACTACCACTTCACACATGTTTTTCTTCTACTTCTTGCTTATTTAGATTTCTTTTTCTTTTTAACAGAAGCATATTAAAGTACATATTTATGAATTATGGAGGTAACATACATCTCCAGATTTAAACCAGTCACTGGTTTAGAGCTTCTGGCTGATTTTTCCCATAATTCTTCTTCCTAAAACTATGCAGAGCTGAGAGGATTTAATTCTTCTAACAATTCTGTAAATGTATGGAACACAAGAAAAAAAACATTACAAGTAGTATACATCTGCAATCATTAACCCTAACACATAACAACAATTAATTCAATCATTCATAAACAATGTGACCATACCAATTCTGAAATTTACTAGTCCTCCCAACCTTAGAGTCCCTCTATCTCGAGAACTCACTCCCGAGCTGATATCACCTCCCAGAACAGACCAACCTCTAATTTGTTCAGGAGTAGCTTAGTTAAGATTTTGCTCACCAAAGCCCGTTTCTAATTCTGCGTCCAGAATTTCAGGATGCTTTTCTTCCTATTTGCCTAGGCTTCCCTTATTTAGCGACTTTTAAAGCTGCTTTCTGCTTTTCTCAGTTTTTTACCTCTTCCCAACTACTCTCCACCTCATTGGGGAAAAACTAGATTTTTCCTCAAAAATCTAATTTGGAAATAAATTCTTTCAAGGATTTTTGAAAGATTTTTTGGGGAAAGTATTTGCCTCTTTCCATCCTCATGGATTTAGCAAGTGATCTCAGAATTCTCATTTGGTAAATCTGCATCAAATTATTTTATTTAATTTCCATAATTAAATACTTAATCACATCCAAAAAATACTTATCCATTAGGGTCCACTCCCCTTTAGATTAAAGTTCAAATGTCTAGCTTGAAGGAAACATAAAACTAGGGGTGTCACAGGAACTGAGATGTCTAGCAGAAGAAAAAGATTCCCTAAATTTGAATTTCATTCAGCATGTAATGGATCAAATGGTTATGTGCAAGGTAGCAAAAGATAAAACTTCCAAGGAATCATGGAACATCCTGGAAGCAGAATTTGGTGCAAGGGAAAGTGACATGTAACAACAGGATATGTCACATGCAAAGATGTTAGATGCATATCTGAGAGTAGATGAAGAAGATTCTGGGAGGACAATAGAGCTTGGTGAAACCTGTTATGCAAGAATTCATATGGGTGAAGAAGATGCATGATCCAAGTGGATATTGGTGGCAACCCATATATTCCATTTGGACCAGCACCATCAATTCTTGCAGCTTTTCACTTTTAGCACAACTTACTATTTCTAGTAGCTTTTTAAGTCCTGCACTCCCGGAGCCATTTTGGGACCCTAATGAACTAGGTGGATATTGGTGGCCACCCACCTATTCCATTCTCCACCATAATTCCTTTCAGTTTTTCATTTTTAGCACAACTTACTATTTTTAGCAGTTTTTCGGATCCTCTCTGGAATTCATATATGTTTCCATTACAGAATCGATATTCATGGTCAGTAGTTGTAGCCCTTGGATATATCTTTCTAATGAGGTATCATGTGTGTCAAACAAAGATTGTATGCCAAAGTTACTAAACCAGGGAGTTCAAACACCAATTTACCCAAATGGGGCCCATAGTTGGAGCTTCATATCCTAGGGTTAGGTTTTTCTAAATTTAGAGTTTTCCATTGTTTCTCAATAATAAATAGGCCCTCAAGCCTCATTTTAACATATTTCAGAGGCATGTAGCTGCCACATCTCTTCTAAGAGATAAGCTACCAGCACCCTAGCTATTTGATTTCCATCATGTCTGTAAGAATATTTCTGTTATTTGATATTAATGAAATGAAGCATTATTTCCACCGCATCTCTTTTTTTATGTCTATATATGTATTTTATTGTGTTCCTGCATAAATCTAGATCAGTGGTATCAGAGCGGGTCTGCTCTTTCTCTATTTTTATTTGCATGTTCCCAGCACAGTCAGGGTATAAGGAGTTAGCACTCAATATGGTTGAACCCTTGCAATACTAGCCAAGCAAACCCTGACGACCTCCCATGGTGGAAGAAAAGAAAGATGACAAAGCATGAGATCTTATAAAAATATTGCTCGAGGAGGCCCTCGAGAAATAAAGGAATGCTATGATGGATCATTTTTCTTAGATCCTTCAACGGTTGCCCACCTATAGTGCATCTGCATCCAAAAACCACTATGGAGGTGCTACTCCCTTCAAGGTACAGGTTAACTTTGGGATTCCTATATTTGAAGGCCAGATAGATGAAGACGTCATAGATATATGGTTGAATTTGCTAGAAGGGTATTTCTCGGTCCATGATCTCTCTGACCAAGAAAAGATTATTTTTTCACTTCTCAAAGTCACTCCCCATGTGAAAGATTGTTGGGAAACCTATTGTGAGAAAAAGGACGGGACAAAATCCTCTTTGTTCTTGGCTACACCCACTTCGAATTCATTCCGAGATTGCATCAAGAAATAATATTACCCCATCGGGAGCTATGAGGACAAGTAGATCCAATGGACCATGTTGCGGCAACAAAGGGATCAAGATGTGCATGAACTAACAAATTTGTTCCATACCCTATGCACAAAGTTGGGTATTAAAGATTCATAGAGACATTTGGTGCTCAAGTACAGCATCTATCTGCACAAAGACATTCAGGAGGAAATGGATTTCCTTGACATTACATCGCTTGGCATGACATATCGTAATGCCACCAAGATCAAGTAGAAATTTAAGAAAAAGAAGCGAGACTTTGGATCCGTGAATCCAAAGCCAAGGAAAGGTGCCCCCGAACTACAGAACAAGGGGCAAGGCCAAAGCGGGGCAAAATTAAACAACACCATAAATCCAAAGAAGGACATAGGGAATTGGTGTGAATTTCATAATAGCCCCACTCACAAAGCAAACAAGTTTGAGGCCAAACAGTCGTTGGTGGCCGAGCTAAAGGAACCAAAATTAGATGCATGTTTTGATCCTGAGTCAGAACGAGACAAAGGCAATGACAAAGGGAATCAGATAATTGATGTGGATCCCAATTCCATTGTTGCCACCACCAAGATCCAAAGGGAGGATCTCGAGGATCCAAAGGAGGGGGAGCGCCTCTTCCATTCGAAGATGTGGGTGAAGGGTTCTCCACTACAATTCCTCGTCGATAGTAGAAGCCAAAAGAACCTCATTTCAAGAGAGGTCATGAAGCAGATTGACCTATCTACCATAGCACACCTGCAACCATATACCATCAGTTGGCTTCACCCAGGGAGAGATATACGCATTTTCCAATAGTGTCGCCTTCCATACAATATAAAGCCATTCACGGATCAGGTAGTGTGTGATGTTTATCCTCTTGATGTAGCTGATGTATTATTGGGCCAACCATACTTATAGAGGTGACATGTTGTGCATGAGTCTAGGCCTCGTGTTTTTATTATTACTTTGGGAAATAAATTGTACAGGATACGAGAGGTAGTACCGCCTCCTGTCATCTATTTGAAAACTCGAAAATAACACAATAAGATTGTTTCCCAAACCAGGAAATTTATTTTCCTTACAACTCGATCCCAGGAAAAGAAGAATATTGTGGCCACAACCTCAAAACATGGCTCCCATGCATGGCTTTAGCTGATCGAAAAATTCATGGAGGAATACGAGGACAATTTCTTCTCACTCACAGAGGTTCCTCTACACTGTCAGGACAAGCACACCATTGCTCTAACCCCTGACGCACCCCCACCTGATGTTTCCATGCCTCATACAACTACAAAAACAAAATCCAAACATGTAATGTTTGAGGATAATAAAGAAACCAAATTTACTAAACGCATCTAGCATGTTTGCCCACAGGTCCATGACATCGTCGACAAATATAATACCCAGTTCAACAGAATTTTCCTGATCTCATGGATGATCTCAACGCAATTTGGACCACTACTTCCTAGGGAGGGAAAAATGATCCAGGTGGATATTGGTGGCCACCCACCTATTCCATTTAGACACGCACCATCAATTCTTGCAGCTTTTCACTTTCAGCACAACTTACTATTTTTAGGAGGTTTTTAGGTCCTGCACTCCCAGAGCCGTTTTGGGACCCTAATGATGTAGGTGGATATTGATGGCCACCCACCTATTCTGTTTGAAATGCCACCATTAGTCCTTTTAGTTTTTCAGTTTCAGCACAACCTACTATTTTTAGCAGTTTTTTGGGTCCTGAACTTCCAGAGCCGTTTTGAGGCCCTAAACAACATTTTTTGGGCATCAAGCTTCCGATTCCATTCCAAAATCAATATTTTTAGTCAACAGCTGTAGTACTTAGATAGATCTTTCTAACGATGTATCATGTGTGTCAAAAAAAGATAGTATGCCAAAGTTACGACACTGGAAGTTGAAACACCAATTTTCCCAAACAAGGCCCATAGTTGGCACTTCATCTCCTAGGGGTAGGTTTTTGGATGTTTAGAGTTTTCCATTGTTTCTCAGTAATAAATAGGCCCTCGAGCCTCATTGTAACACAGTTCAGAGGCATGTATCCACCACATCTCTTCTCATAGATAAGCTACCAACACCCTAGGTATTTAATTTCCATTATGTGTCTAAGCATATTTCTGTCATTTGAAATTAATGAAATGAAGCATTATTTCTATTGCATCTATGTGCTTATGTCTAATTTTTGTATTTTATTGCATTCCTGTATAGATCCGGATCAGTGGTATCAGGGCTAGTCTACTCTTTCTCTGTTTTTCTTTGCATGTCCCCAATTGCAAAGAGGGAAGTTGAAGCCTCTGTATGTGAAACAAAGCAGGACCATATCAATGCTCAAGAACTCCACGTAACGTGGATTGTTGAGATTCAACAAGAAGATCCTAGTGAAATTTAAGCACCTACACTAGGATGGAGCCTCATGCTATTTTTAGGTGTGTCTATTTATAGATGTATGTGCATAATCTATTTATAGAATGCATATCTATTTATAGATGCATTTCTACTATTATTATCCCTTAATATTATTTGTAAAATAAACTATTATATTCTCAATGAGCACTTGGAAATAGTTAACTGAAGTGGAAAATCAGTTAGCTAAAGAAATTTCAAGTTATATAGTTGGTTGGTGGGACATGTAGGTTGACTTAGTTGTAACTGAGTGATTCGAAGTTGTAAAAGAGTTAGAAGTGCAGTTGTGCAAGTTTTAAAGTAGTTTAACTTAGTTAAGTGAGTTAAACTCAGTTGTGCTAGTTGTAACTAAAGTTACACTACTGAGAGATCAAGTAAATTAATTATTAATTAATTCAAAATTAGTGGTCTCACATGCAACTAAATATTTACTATTATTAACTGCATGCATGTCAGATCCAATGGATACCTAGTTGAGTTCTAGGTGAAAGGGAAGTAAACTATGAGTTGTGACATTGTCTGGTTTCACACATGCAACCACACACACGTTGGATGTGCCCATGAGGATTGCGTAGTCAAGGAAAGCAATATTTTTCTCATTTAGGGATTGCTATCAGTAGGGATTGCATAGTGGAGGAAGGTTGTATGGAGACAGTAAATTGGCTAAGGAACTTGCCAATTTTTCTATGACAGTGTAAGACAATTAGCTAATGTAATGAGAGCTCTTTGATTATACCTTTGTATGTAATTGTTTCATGATCCATGATATAATATACAATAGAATATAGTGTGGTTTTTAGCTATAAGATTTCCCTGGGAAAATATGTTTTGTGTGTAATTGATCTTTATTCATGATATTGGAATTGACGATTGTGTTTTAAATTCTGCAAAAAATGTAGAAGTGATTTGGAATTTAACAGTAGCATATTTTTAGATCAAGAGAATACATGACAAACATGCATTTTGTATAATTTCTACATGATATCAGAGCACATGAAACTGCAGTAGAGAAGAAGGAGTTGAGTTCGTTGGTGGAATGACTTCGATTTTGCAGAAAGACTTTCTTGGTGCTACAAATGATTCAAGATCGAAATGGATTTCAATGGATTGAGGTTATCGTATGCAATTGAGGGTAGCTAGAACTACATTTATTGGAAGGATAGGATGGAGGCAATACTCGAAGACAATGGCTTGAAGGAATTTATTGACAATAATGTTCCTAAGCCTGCTTCGTCAGATGCTGCCAATCTTAATGAATGGCAAAATAAAGTGGCAAAGGCTAGGATAATCCTCTTGGAGGGAGTACGAGAACACATTGTATCAAGCCTCCATGGGCAAGGCACACCATATGTTATGTGGAAGGCTTTGACGGATCTATTCCAAAGTAACAATGACTATAGGAAATTGGCGCTCAAAGATAAACTCAAGAAGATGAACATGGAAAAGGGTGACACCATTCCAAAGTATCTCACGAAGTTTTTCCAATGTCGAGATAAACTAGGGAGTGTGGGAATAAATTTTTTTGATGATGATTTGGTGAGCTTGGCTATCTTGGGACTTTCAAAAAGTTGGCTTAGTTATGAAGACTCTGTCAAGGGATGGGAAAAATTTCCAAATTGGGAATGTCTGTGGTCGGATCTGGTGTAGGAGGAGTTCAGAAGAAACACCAGAGATGGATCTTCATCAAAGCATGATGATGAAGAGGATTGTTCTTTGATGAGGCCAAAGCTGGTTGTTGAAGGATTGTGGTTGTTAGAGCTGCAGCTGGTGAGGCCCTTGCCTTGCAATTTGAGCTTGACATCTCCTTGATTTCATGCATGGTGTCAAGTTCCTTGGGATCGGTGTGGTATTTGGATAGTGGCGCTTCCTTTCACATTACGGGAGATAAGGAACTTTTCAGTGACTTGGAGGAGAAAGATATCCAGATGCATATAGAGATGGGCGACGATGGATGGTACAATGCTACTGGGATTGATACCATTACCTTTTATAGAGAGTTAGGTAAACCATTTCAATTGAAATATGTTATGCATGTTCTAGGTCTAAAGAAAAATTCGGTCTCAGTCGCAATGTTGGAGGAAAAAGGCTATGGAATTGTTTTTAGTGATGGAAAATATTTCCTACGAAATTAAACAATGGATCAAGTCAAGATGAAATGGATTCGAGTTAATAATCTCTATAAGCTGGAGTTAGATGGCTGTGCTACCATGATGGGAAAGGAAAAAAAAGTGGTGAGCTAGGATGAGGGAAAATTATGGCATAGGTGATTGGGCCATCTTCAACATGGAGCCTTGAAATTCATGTAGAAAATATCTAATGGAATTCCAATGGGAACACTTGCTCAGTTAGATAAGTGCAAGGGTTGCACCATGGGGAAGTATGTAAAGTCCACCTTTCATGAGAAGGAGAATCATGCTTTAGGGATCCTTGAGAGAGTTCACATAGACATGTGTGGGCCATTATCGGTTGCTTCAACAAAAAAACATAAGTACTATATAATATTTTATGATGACTTTTCTCACAAATACTGGATATTCATCATGAAGAAGAAATATAAAAATTTCTCAAAGTTCCTTGAGTTTAAGGCATTGGTGGAGAAAGAGTCGGGGAATAAAGTGATGGCTTTTAGGAGCGATAATGGTGGAGAATACATCTCTAATGAATTAAAGAAATTTTGCAGCAAAGAAGGAATTCTAAGAGAACTCATAGTGCCTGATACCCCATAGCGAAATGGGGTCACGTAGAGGAAGAAGCAAATGATCGTGGGTACAATACCAGTGATGTTACATGACCAGGGCCTACAAATGCATTTATGTGTGGAATCATGCAACACGACGGTTGATGTGCAAAATCGTTGTCCTCATAGAGTACTTGGCATGAGTACGCCTGAAGAAGCTTTCATTGGTAAGAAACCAGATGTTTCACACTTTAAGATTTTTGGCTCATCTTTTTATGTGCATGTGACCAAGGGTGCCAGGAAGAAGCTAGAGCCGACAACTGAAGTTGGGATTTTTGTGGGGTACACAGAAACACCCCATAATTATCGTGTGTATTTTCCAAAAAAAAGTATGACTGTTGTGCGATGGGATATAAAATTAGATCAGGGGAAAACCATGCATTTGTCTCTTGAGAGGGATCTAGACTTGCATGCAGAGGAGGAACTCCTCGTTCCCAAAGATGAGTATTTATATGTGGATTTTCCACAGGAAGAGGTTCATGGAGTGGAGGAAGTCACTCATGCAGAGCCATCCATCAAAAATGGCAGAAGGCATACCACAGAAGCTGATAGGCTAAGACTTGATGCTGCATAGAATTTAGGAGCCCCTACTTCATAGCGCAGACAAAGATAGTCTCCTGACCGATTTACTAGATACATGGATCTCATGAGCAAATGTATTGTGACTGAACCTTCTTACTTTCAAGAAGAAGTGTAGAAGCCCACATGGGTAGTTGCAATGGTGGAGGAGTATGACTACATTGTTGAAAACAGTGCTTGGGAAATTGTTTCAAGGCCAGTTGATAAATCAATGGTAGGTTAAAGATGGATCTACAAGGTAACTTAAGGTGTTGATGGGAGTGTGGAGAAATAGAAGGCCATATTTTTGGTCTGGGACTCCTCACAAATCAAGGGGATAGATTATGAATAGACCTTTGCACCTATCGCAAGGTATTCTTCCTTAAGATCCATCCTTGCTCTATTAGCGTAGATGGGCTGGCACATTCATTAGATGGATGTGAAAACTATGTTTCTCAATGGGATCATTGAGGAAGAGGTGTAGATAGGGCAACCCAAAGGTTTCGAGACCTTCAAAAGAAATTCGCATGTGCGGAGACTCAAAAGAGCATTGTATGGGCTGAAGCAAGCACCTCGTGCTTGGTAGACTCAGATAGACAGTTATTTCACTCGACTAGGCTTCACCAAAAGTGAATCAAATGCAAAACTATACCAAATTGTGGTGGAGGGTAAGCTTTTAATCATTGTTCTTTATGTTGATGATTTAATCATTCCTTTCTGCCTTAAGTTTTGTAATTGTCTAAAAATATTTAACTGATAATATTTTGGCATGAATTTACCTTTCAATTTACTCACCATTTTATCCCACTACTTAATCTTGGGCTTTCCCTTTCTCTCTCTGGATAATTGTAGCTCATCCCACCACATGGTCGTATGGCCCTTCAATCTGGTAGCTACAAATTTCACCTTCTTTTTATAATTGACATCCTCATAGTCGAAATACTTTTCTAAAGAATTGATCCAGTCCATCAAATCTTCCACATTAAGGTTCCCATCATACAAATGTATTTCCACCTTTGGTCTTATACTAGCCTTTGCCAATATCTTGAAAACCTTAGTTGCCTTTCTTTCTTCCTCTTCTTCTTCCTCAGAAGATTCCTCTATTATGCTGACATTCCCCTCTTCAGGTGCTCTCCTCTAATCAGTCTCCATTGTCTCCATCCTTGTATGAAGGTGTCAAATCTCTTTGAGAAAAACTTCATTCACTACAGGTCTTCCCTGACCTATGCCAGCTCCTCTTGAGGGTGGCATATTTGCTAAAATCCTTGAGAACATAACTCAATTTGTGCTCTGATACCAAATGATGCAGCAAGGCTACAAATTTTTAGAATACACACAGACCTATGGTGTATGGGCCACCACACTTAATTATATTTCGTTGTGCATGAATCTGATCACAATTATCACAACTTTAGAACTTCACAGTTCACATATATGACGTAAATCACAGATCGCAACTTATATCATTTCGCAAATCAAAAAATATATAAATTTTCACATTGGTGATTATAACATATTGCACTTCTCACTTCGCGAGTTTTAACTCCATCATTAACTGTTATACCATATCGCATGCGATGTGCAATCTTTATCTTATGCGATATGTGCTGGATCGCTATGTCAACATGTGGCTCTTCTTTAGATCTCCCACTTTATCTTGCGATATGATCTCCACTATTGATATATGCCTAGATCTAACAGTCCTCACCATATCTTTGTTGCTTGCACATCCAATTGACCCTTCTTTGGATGTGAAATGCCAAAATCGCTGCGAAATTCTATATCGCAACTTCACAAGCTTGAATCAAATCTATAATTTCACATAAACATATTACATGGAACACCCATTGTGCACGATGCGATATCCATACTCCAACAGAGAAATAAAAAATGGAAGTTTAAAACAGACAGCCGAATAAAAATACAAACATACTTGGAATTAACTGTAATGAAAATACACAAAGTCTTTCCCTTGATAGCTGGATTGTTACATTGTTGCTTCACCATATTCACTCTCTCTATTCACACCTCACTCACACCTATTCCACACCTCTCACACTTTTTCACACTCTCCTATTCACACTTATATATACTCGAAAGCGGTTCTCTTGTCTTTTATTAGTTCTTCGTTGAACCACTCTAACAACCTAATTCTATCCTATCTTACTAATATAATATACTCGCCTTGATCTCCTCGTAGGGAGAAAAAAATTTCCATTTTTATTCATATTTAACTCAGGAATCAAAACAAACTAACTTCTCATAATTCAAGCTTAATAAAATATTAATAATCAATTTTCCAACTCTTGTTAGCCACAACATGTGAACACACAATCACATTGTTGGCTAAATCTAGATGTTCATGCATCATTTTCAATGGATATTGAGAACTTGATCTTGAGGATACATGAGAGTGTTAAGCCATACATCAAATATAAATAAAAAAGAGCTTAGATATACTGGAAAATTATCTATTTATTAAAATCATTGAAACTTTCTCTTCTGAGGTTGCATTACTCTTCTCTTTCCCCCTTCATCTTATTTATAACATTCCCTTTAATTTATTTTTGTGAGGCGAGATAAGCACATTTTTTATCTGCATTCGTTTCTCATTATCAAATTGATTTTAATTTTTCCCATTCCATCTATATGAATTTTAAAGATCAGGTCGAATTAATTGATTCATTGTTATTTTTTTCTTGTGGGTATCCCAATAGATCATTTTCCCAAGTGGGTTGTGAAGACTCACAAGTACCTACTTGTTTTCTACTTTTTTTCCCTATTGGAATGCATAATTTTCCCTTTCTTTGCAATAAATTATGGAAATAAAGATTTTACAATGTTTTTATCTCCTAATGGAGAAGTTTGATGCTGCATTTATTTTTCTTGTATTTGCATTCGACAATGTATGGATTCTCTTATATATTTTTGTTTGCCATCTGGAAAAATTATTTCTTGGAATCCTGTATTCTGGAGAGTCCTCTATTATAGGCCAAGCATTCTAGGAGTAGTTGTTCATTTAGGCCCTTTTTTTTCATGAATGTGCTTAAATGCATAACTTGGTATAGAATCACCTATTTGCATATATCTCTAGAACATTGTTCAAGTCTTGTGGAGTAATTCAAGAAAGTTTATGTAGTTATCCTACCTATAAAGGGACCATTGATGATGGATCAATTGAATATTTTCAAGTCCATTAATGAGGTTGGAACCATAAAGGTATATAAAATTGTAGATGAGATTTGAGACTTTCATATATAGGGCTATAAGTAAATAGAAATTCCATTTTTTTTTTTTCACAATTGTTGGTGACGACATATAAAGAGGATTTTTCCATCTGAGTTCCAAATGAAATTAATAGAACCCATGAATTCAATCTTAAAAAAAAACATGTTTCGCACCAAATTAAAAATTCACAAGGTCATTGAGGCATAAGGCATCCCTTACACATTTGTCTCTAATAATTTTTTTCTTAGGATTTTCCTTTCCAGCTTTGGGAAAGTTGGGCCTTACTGCCCCTTTAAGAGATAAAGGTGTGATATCTAGAGATAGAAATTCCAAAGTTTTTTGCAATGTTCTCTTTTCTCTTCTATAAGTAACATTTTATCATGTACTCTTTGAGCAGTTGTTAATCTATCCTACATTGGATGTCTAGTTTGTTTTGTGAAGTATGAGGATATTGAAACATTCACTGTTACACCATTTTTTGGTCATATAACCTATTATTATTAGATGAACCCAAGTACACCATGTAAGACCAATTTTACCGAAAGTAAAATTTCTTTCACCACATCTATTTATGTTTCATGGTCATGTTTAACCCAAAATAAGGACATCAATAAAGTAAATCATTATTTATTTAATTGTTTCCTAAGAATAAGTTATTTAAATCACTATTTAAATCATATTCTTAGTTAAATTTGACTAAATCAAATATAAATAATTAAATAAACCATTATTTATTTAATTATATTCCCCTCATTTCCCTTAAATAACAAGTAAATCATTTATTTATTTGTTATTTATAAATAAAGGAATTGACCCAAGTCAAAAACCCTTTTCCCTCCAACAAATATAATAAAATATTCCTAAAGGGTGATTCTAGAAGATGTTTAATAATATTTTATTCATGCACCAGGTTCTAGAACACCCCAATATTTTGTTATAAATAGGAGGGTTTTTCCCATTCATTAGTCACCTTCATTGCATTGGATCACACTAGATTTTCTCTTGGTCACCATTTTGCATTTCTGTTTTATGAACTCCCATTGAGTTCCATGTTTTGTTTTCCACAATAGTTAGAGAAAGAGACCATTAATCTGAAACACTGAGGACTTCCAAGAACCCAGCCCACTGAGGAAAACCGGAAAACACCTTTCTTGTTTTCCTCTCAGGTGCCTCATTCTTTGATATAATAAAAAAAAGATTATTTTAAACATATGTGTTCTTGTCTTGTCCATTGGTGCTTGTACTTTACTTTACCTGCTTAATATCTTCCATATATAGATCTAGATGTGTGCAGCTTATTACAGATTTTAAGATATTTTGCAGCCATAACTTATGTTAGGGTTACTTGATATGCGTAGCTAAAGTAAGTTTTTACGACAAAAAATTCATGCTAACAACTGGCGACTCCACACGGGTTTTCTTTTGCGACCACTGTCGTTTTATATTTTCCTGCATATGCAGCTGTTTTAGACACTAGGGTTTCTCTTCAGTTTTCTGTTTTTCCTATTTTTATGCTAGTTTTTTCCTCTAAAACCCTCAAACTTTCAAATTTATCACTTTCGTGTGTTTCTGGCCTTATTGCCCAGGTGACCGACATCAGCTGCAGCAGAGACGACAAAATTTTCTGAAATCTGCAGCAACCAGCCCTAAATCTGCAGGTCGCACTTATCTGCCCAAAAAGTGTGACCTGGCCTTGAGGTGGCACTTTTCTGCCCTAAATCTACGACCTCGCCTGAAAACAGGCCCAAACCTGCGACCTGCAATTTTTTCTACAATCTGCCAGCGCTTTTTCTAGGTTTCACTGAAGCTTCTGTCAGGGTGTTCCAGCCTCTGTCTCCACCTGTTTAGAACTGTTTCTGATCCATTTCACTCACCTAAGTGGGACTCTTGCCCCTTAGGGCTTCAGTTCCCTCCACCTTTTGTGGGAGAGTTTGTTGATGTTTTCAGACGTCTGCATTTCCAGAAGTTTCAGCCTTATTTTAGATTTGATACCTCTTGTTCAGATCCTCACAGGTCAGCTTTTCTTCCCTTTCTATACACTGCCTTTTGCTTTGTTTGGGTTCTGCTCTAGGGTCACCCCTTTGACCCCCTCTTTTTAGCTGATCTCGTATTTTCTAGCAGCAACCTTGCCCCTGCCTCTTTTCTTCTTTCTGCACCACTTTCCAGTAGATTTCTCCATTAGATCCCAGTCCCTCTGGACCTTCGATCTATTTGGTCTCTTGTTAGCATGCTCTACCCCTTCTAGACTAGTTTTGAAAGACCACCTTGCTTGGGTTCGATTGCTGCCTTTTTAGTTGTTAATTTTTTGTTCTTTCAGTTTCATTTACTGCAGATTTATTTTCCATTACGCAACACACTTTTTATTTTACTCTCAAAACGTCTGCGTTTAATCAATTAAAATTAACGCATGCCACACACTGACCCTAAGTGAAGAAGAGCCTGGTTAACACTGCCTGGCAAAGACTCTAAAATTAATTGACACTGCACCTCCTCGCCCTTGTCGCATCTTGCTTTTGCACCTTACTGCCCTTGTCGGTCTTTCTTCTTCCCATCATCATTGCGCCTCCAAGGCATTTCTCCCGGCGACTTCTTAGCCTTCACCCTCAGTTTCCGATTGGTCGACTTCCTCCTTCCCATTGTCATCGAGTAAGTCCTTCCCCGAGTCCGCCCTCCGACTCTTCCTCTGATTGCTCGGGTTCTCCCCATCCTTCTGGTTCTCCCCCCTTTACCTTCACCATGTCTAATTCTGGACCTAGCCCTAACCCCAGTTCTACTACCGGGTCCACTTCCAGTGGAACCACTATGGGACCTACCTCGACTTCCCCATTACTTCCGTATATGGTTGGCCTAAGTCTCCCCGACTTCAATCAGCTTATCAACGATCCTATCCGCCATGATGTCAGTTGGCCTTCTATGCCAACCAAGCTCCCCTCTGACATTCCAAAGTTCAAGGGCCTTTCTAGTGAAAATCCCTCTAATCATATCCGATCTTTCCACATGTGGTGCTCCTCTAATTCCATCACCGACGACTCCATTCGTCTTCATTTATTCCAACGCACCCTTACCGGCGAAGCATCCAAATGGTATGTCAATCAAGCCACCTCTTCCCATACCACTTTTGCCACCATTGCCCAAGCCTTTTTGTCTTATTTCCAGCTCCCTCTCTGATACGACACTGGCACCGAACTGTTGACCTCCTTTCAGCAATCCTCTTCAACATGTCTCTTCGCTCATGTTCAAGAGTGGCGAAGACGACGAAGCTTATGCCATGCTCCCCCCTTTGAAGATTGTGTTTACATGGATTGGTTCCTTCGCACCCTCCTGCAACCCATTGGCAAAGATGTCGCATCCCATTTTCCCCAAACCGAAGAAGCTGCCTTTCAAATAGCTTTGAAGTATGATCTTATTTATGCTCAATCCGGTTATGTGTATATCGCCCTTCCTGACCTCCCCAAACCCGGTGGTCCTAACGCCTCGAGAACCTCTCATTCCACTGATGGTATTGTCGGAGCTCTGTCCCATACCACTACCCAGCCTCTTACTCCCTATGGTTTTTCCCCCAGAGGGGCCAACACCTGTAGCACCTTTCCCCCTCCCGGCAACATGTACCCTGGTTATGGCATGCCTCCCCCCTTTGTCCACCTGCCTCCATACCTCAATGTGGCCCCTTCTCACCCTTATCTCTATCCTCAGCCTGGTGTCCCTGCTCCTCCTACTTTCGGATCTCCGACTCCCTTGCCTCCTCCCCCCTTACATTTACTACCCCCCACAGGGCACGTATTTGCGCAACAAGGGGTGCCTACTTCTCGACGGAGGCGAGGAAATCCATCCACCCCTGGCAATCGTGGCCCCACTTCTCCCAGTCTGGACCCTAACACCGCCAACCAGCCACAAGGCTCTCAACCCAAGCCCGAGCCACCGCTTCGTACCAATAAGCCTTGTTCATGCTGTGGTGTTTATGGTCATTACACTCACAACTGTCCCCTATTACCTTAGATGCGACAAATGTGGGAATCCCAACCCACCATGCAGGGTCAACACTCCTCCCCGACCACCTCTTCCCATCCAACCCCTATCCAACCTGCCGTGTTTACCGATTCTTTCCCTCAGCAAGGATTCGTAGCTACTCAATCACCTCGTGCCCATAGCACAACTCAACATTCCCCTTCTGGCACCTCTGATTATCAAATTCTCATAATGGCCTCTGACCCCCCTCTCACTGTCAACCTTAACCTCCAAACCCAGTCTCGTCAATATTCCCCTCCTCCCGTTTCGCTTGTCTCCGAGTCCCCATCATCAAGTTCTACAGAGCCTCTATCGACACCCAAGGGTCCCTTACAAATCCCGCCCCCCAAATTTGAGGGTCACACAAAAATTCCTAAGGGTCCCTTACACCGAAATGCTGCCTCTGGTCGGGCTACCCATTTCTACAGCATAGTGGATGATCTGGCACAATTTCTGGCTACCATTTCAATGCTGGAACTCCTCCAGTCATGTCCTTCTCAAAAGAAAGCTCTACTATCTACCGTGGGTGCTGTAGATCTTGCTGATGACCTGTTAATTGTTTTTGATGCCCGTCAGTCAGACCACCCCCCTCTTCCTCCTTCTGTTGCTTTCCAACTCCCCATCAAAATCCGAAACGCCAATGTAGCTCGATGTATTATTGATGAGGGGGCATCTACCTGTGTAATGTCTGCTTCGGTTTGGAAGCAACTCGGATCCCGTGAGCTGGCCCCTTCCACCATCACCCTCCGTGCGTGGGATGGCCATGCCTCCCAACCCATTGGTATTTTTTGTAACTGCCCTATCACCCTTGCCGGTAAGACTGTCTGTGTCGACGTTGAAGTTATCGACGCCCCTCTTGACTACAACATCCTTTTGGGGTGTAGTTACACCTATGCCATGTCTGTTGTCCCATCCGCAGTCCACCGCAAAATGTTTTCCCCCCATAATGGCAAGATCGTCACCATTGACCACTTGTCATATCATGAACCTAAATCCCAGACCTCACCTGAGTCCACCATCTCTACTGTCACCAATAAGAAAATTGTTGATTCTTTCACCAGCATCTCCCCAGGCATCTACAAAGACTCCTCTTTGCTTAGAACCTTCCCCGGTCCTCCCCCTCCTATCTCTGATCCTAGCTCGGCGAATGTTTGCATTATGCAATCCTCCCAGGCTGTCCTCCCACACCCTGCCTCAACTAGTCAGCAACCTCCATCTCATCCGCCGCACCCTGCTCTTAGCCCTTCACCTCAGTTCACTCAACCCCTCCCCCCGGGCCCTCCCCCTCTCCCTCACACTCCGGAACCTCCTTACCCTCCCGAATCAATTCCCTCCAACCTCTCCCATATTGGAACCGTCCACCCTAGACATTTCTCCGTCGGTCAAATCCCCTTCCTTGGTCCCCCTCCTGAAGTCTATTCAGTTCCCGTCATGGCCACCCTGTCCCTCCCTAATTTAACATTGGGAATACCGGTATGGTATCTTCCTCCTCCCACTGAGACCCCTCCTGGTCACCCTAAACCATACATTGCTGTGACACCTGTCCAACTGATTCCTGTTGCCCCTTCCACCACTCGAGTACCCCTAGCCCCTTCACATGCTCCTCCTCACGATGAATCTACTCCGGGTAAGAAATGAAAAACTCGCAAGGGGCCATCCAAAGACAAGGCCATCGCTGTTGACCCTATTCCCCCTCCACCCACCAAGCTGTGTGCCCTGTGTGATGGTATCGGTCACGCCACCCATACTTGTCCTGAGTTGCCCCGTATCCGACCCATGGTTAAAGTTGCCTTTCCCGAATCGACGACCTCTGAAACCCCTGTTTCCTCCTCCCCCGTTGCCACGAACCCCAAGGCTCTTCACAACAACCAACCTTGCGCCTTATGTGGGATTCATGGTCATTATTCCCACCATTGTCCTCACCTCATGCATTACTGAGCCTCTTTAGAGGTCATTCGTGAGTATGAAATTGAACAAAATCAATCAGCCTCACCCATCCTCGCTCAGTATGCGTCTAGTTCTCTTGAAGATCCCCCGGCCACCATTGACATCCCACCCCCTGATGTTGAGATGTCAGAATCTGTTGCTCTTCTCTTGTACCTATCATCATCCGCCCACCCATCAGAGTACATCCCCTCTGTATCCACTCCGTCTGTTTCACTTGATACCCCTTCCGTGGCATTCTTAGCCTCCTCGTGCTCTGACCATCTCTTTACTTGCTCTTCTGTCATTCCCTCTGATGACCCCTATCTGCACCTTTTTTCTATGACTGATGATCTCGATAGCTTTGCAGCCTCTTTCGGTCCTTACTTTCGTGACATCTCTTCCCCTCATCCTGATGTTCCCATCCGTATCTATGATGTACGTCACCACATCCATCCCCGATCTTCTTCATTTTTCCTCTACTGTGATGCTATTCCCTCGACCCCTCGTCCACTCATTACATTGCTTATGCCGATGGCGCCAGTCGCTATTCCCGAAACCTCGCTTCAGCCGCCGGGGCCATCTTTACCCCTGTGCACACCCTTGTTCTTGCCAATGGGGTATGCATTGGTACCGCCACCAATAATCAGGCCGAATATGATGCAGTTCGTGGTCTCTTAGCTGATGCTCTCTCCCATCGCATCCTCCACCTACACGTTTATTTAGATTCCCTGCTTATTGTCTTACAACTTAATGGTGTCTACCGTGTGCATCATCTGACCCTGTTTAGACAATATTTATGGGTGAGACTTTTAATTCATGAATTTAGATTCATTTCATTCAACCACATCCCTAGAAGTCACAATCACGATGCAGATCAGATCGCAAATCATATTCTCGACTGGCATTTATCACAAGCACGACATAACATTTAAATACACATCAACCATACATATATCATATCACATGTGTTTTTAGAGTCCAATACTTTGAAACATAGGACATGCCCATAGCATGTTACACAACCAAAAACTACAAAACTGGGGGGCACCACTTGCCCCTACATACAATACTAGGGGGGCAGCACTCGCCCCTACATACATACTGGGGGGCACCGCTTGCCTCTAATCACGCTCTGGAGGATCCCGAGCCAACAGCTCTGCTCCTGCAGCTCGTAGATCACGCACCGTCTGCCCGGCCATCGCCATGCATCACATGATCCCTCACCATTCTGAGGGGAGTCCAATACACAACTCTATGTATCATTCATCTAAATCCTGCCAACCACGCTCTGACACGCCGGTCAATAGTCCCTCACATCTACGACGAAGATCCTCCACCAATGCGGCCATCTCTTCATTCTGTCCTATGCTCGATCCACTGGCACCAGTAGCTCCTGCTGCTGCAGGTCGCCCCATATATCCGGCCGGTTTTACCGGAGCTATATCGGCATCCCAAACAACATAAATATTAGCACCATGCATGCTAGTCACCAACTATAAACGGAACATAACAGATTAGTTGTTTGTCACTTACCATCGGGACCCCATACTCGCCCAGGTGGTAGCAGCAAGTCCGGATCTCTCTAATAACTCATCCCACTATAGGGATAGTCATCTATGTATAACGGCATCTGATCCCAGTGAGCGAAAAACTCTGGTCGAAACACCCTTCCGACCACCCGTCCTCCTCCTCTACTTAGTAGTCGTCCCCACCGTCGCATCCGAGGCTCTCTTGAGCCCCCATCAGGCAACTGTATCAGAGGTCATAAGGTTGGGATCTTCTCAAAGAAGAAAGAGCACAACACCATTCCATATGCAAAATCATGATTCACATGCCGCTTACATAGCGAAAACTGGCGTTTCAGCAACGCTAACATCATTTGGGCCCACCCATAGAAGGTCCCACCCAGCACACTCTCCACAATCATCATCTGTCCCTTAGTGATATGATGGAGCGCCTGACTGCCCAAAATCCACAACACCGCTGCGGCCATTGACCGGGTCTCCAACCTCTGTAGATCCCCAATAGATATCTGACTCCCCTTGACTCGGACACTCGGTCGACAATGTCATTCGACAAACTCTATAATCTTACGCCTTCGCGGTAACACTGGCTGCGTATTCCCCACCATCCCCAATGGAGGGAGACCAGTCAAGAAATACATATCCTGGACCGTCAGCTCGATCCTGTGCCCCTGCACCATAAAAAACTCATGATCTGGATCCCAATAACTGATAATCTGGGCTAACAGGGGCTCACCAGCTCTCATCAAAGGGTTCTCCAAAAATTTTAGAACCCCAAATCTAGCCAGTGCACGACGGACACCCTGATCTACTTTGATCTCTATCCGTAGTGTACCTAGATCTCTTTCTCTCCAGTTGATCTGTATATCTGCCATCTCTGCATAAAAACACCATCTTTTTCAGTCTACAGATAATCAAAACTAGATTAACTCACACCAAAAATGAATCTCATTCCAAAACAGCACTGAAAATCCCTCCCTTTCACAGGTCGCACTTTTCAGGAAAAACCTCGGCCAGGTCACACTTTTCAGGCTCAAACCTGCGTCCCAGGTCATAGTTTTTGCCCCAAAAAGTGCGACCCGGCCGTGAAGGAGAAGTAGGGGCACTTCCTAAGATTTCCAACCCTAATCTACAACTTGAATCCATCAACAACAAAGCTTAAGATTAGGCCTCTTACCTCCAACTGACGGATCACAATTCCAACGGTCGGTTTGTTTGCTACGATCACCGCAAGATTTAGGGCCTTCTCTCCTCTACACATTCACCACAGCTACACAAGCAAATGAATGACTTTGGAGGGAAAACACCCTATTAGAATAAAACCCTTGTTTTTTCTTTCGCCCGCTACGACCAAACCGTAGCCCCGTTTGACACATCGTCTGCACCGTTGGAAAGCTCTCACCGAGCATTCAAATGGGTATTTTTCAGTTTTTTATGTTTTGATACTTCACCAAGACACATTTTTTCCACGAAGCGTCTGTTCACCTCTTCTCAAAATCTAATTTCTTCACTTATTACACTTGTCCTGGGGGCACCACTTTACCTCCTTACTTGTCCTTGTTCATGTTGATTTTCACCATGAGATACCCTCTTGTGCTCATGTTATTATGGTCCCCCATTGGACCTTTACTGTGTGGCAACGCCATTGAGTCGCCCTTGTTTAGAGCACATGCATAGAGTCCACCTCCCTCCTTGCAGTATGTCTCCGTTCCCTTCACATCCCCACATTATGCTCCTTACCATTATATCAACTGCCACCCATAACATTCATACCCTCTATGCTCTAACAGGGGAAGTCACCCACTTCCTCATTCATATCCCCCTTCCCATCATCCTCATCACTACCTATATGATTATTGCTCTAGATCCTCTTCTATCGACGTCAACTTATCTTCTCCAGCAGTTGGGTCCAGGGGGCAGTTGATATTGGTTCACGCTCTTTGGTCCGCCTGATTGTGATTTCTACACTTGATGATTCAGTGATGTCACCACCATCATTCATGATTCCCTGGTGTGTGTGAGATGTCCCAACCCTCATGAGGGGGTGGCCCTCCAGGTAGCCCCCCACATGCTCGGATGACTTCGTCACTTCAGTCCTTGATGCAACTCCTCTCATTTGACGATATCGGCCTCCGTGGCTTGCAACACCTTTTCGATTTACTTGTATCAGTCAGATTTTGTGAGCCCTTCCCCGTGTGTAGGGGATATTTGGGTATATTTGTACCTCTTGTACTACATTATTATTGTATAAGTCCTGATGATTATTCCAGGCATAACATGTATAAGGGAGTCGTCATTCTATTTTTCTGGCTCATATTTTGGCCAGTACCTCTTTCATTATTGCGTTTCGTGGTTTTCCAGGCACCTTATATTTTGTACTATTGTCTCGGTGGGCATAGGTATGCCTTCCCCGCTGCCTTTCGCATTGGTACCACTTCATACATTTGAGACTTGTTGCACCTGTAAGTCTCGTCTCCTCAGGGTCTAGTCCTTCACACACTTTAGATTACCATACAGTCCTCTCTCTCACTTCCATTTTCTCACCTAGTGATTGAGTTCTTACAATGTACTTCGGTCATACAATTTTCTCCTAACACTCGTACGTTGGGGGGCAATCTGTTACACCATTTTTTGGTCATCTAACCTATTATTATTAGATGAACCCAAGTACACCATGTAAGACCAATTTTACCTAAAGTAAAATTGCTTTCACCACATCTATTTATGTTTCATGGTCATGTTTAACCCAAAATAAGGATATCAATTAAGTAAATCATTATTTATTTAATTGTTTCCTAAGAATAAGTTATTTAAATCACCATTTAAATCATATTCTTAGTTAAATTTGACTAAATCAAATATAAATAATTAAATAAACCATTATTTATTTAATTATATTCCCCTCATTTCCCTTAAATAATAAATAAATCATTTATTTATTTGTTATTTATAAATAAAGGAATTGACCCAAGTCAAAAACCCTTTTCCCTCTAACAAATATAATAAAATATTCCTAAAGGGTGATTCTAGAAGATGTTTAATAATATTTTATTCATGCACCAGGTTCTAGAACACCGCAATATTTTTTTATAAATAGGAGGGTTTTTCCCATTCATTAGTCACCTTCATTGCATTGGATCACACTAGATCTGCTCTTGGTCACCATTTGCATTTCTGTTTTATGAACTCCCATTGAGTTCCATGTTTTGTTTTCCACAATAGTTAGAGAGAGAGACCATTAATCTGAAACACTCAGGACTTCCAAGAACCCAGCCCACTGAGGAGAACCAGAAAACACCTTTCTTGTTTTCCTCTCAGGTGCCTCATTCTTTGATATAATAAAAAAAAGATTCTTTTAAACATATGTGTTCTTGTCTTTTCCATTGGTGCTTGTACTTTACTTTACCTGCTTAATATCTTCCATATATATATCTAGATGTGTATAGCTTATTACAGATTTTAAGATATTTTGCAGCCATAACTTATGTTAGGGCTACTTGATATGCGTAGCTAAAGTGAGTTTTTACGACAAAAAATTCATGCTAACATTCACCATCAAGGAAGTGCATGAAGCTATAACTCTAGATAAGATATTGTATTTAAGAGTTATTTCCAACACATATTCTATCAAAAATCTTGTCACTCTATGGGAGAAGAATATTGTAAATACTCTAGAGAAGACCTATATACCATAGAAAGAGGTCTTGAAAAAAATTGCATGTTAGAATTTGTAATATTTTTCTTGCTTAGTTTTTTTTTCAATAAAGGTTTGAAAATTATATGATATTCAAAATTCATATTACAAAATTCATCTCAACATGCCCCTTTCTCTCATTGCAATAATAATTTTTGAAATTGGGGTCTGGAGGAAGACATCAGAAAACGACTACTTGTATTATTCTCACGTGCCATAGAGTCTCATAAAAACTAGTAAAAAAAGGTAAGTTTCATCAAACTGTAACATATTATGGAGGAGGCTTAGGGGGGAATATAAGGGGAGATATGTACTGACCAACACATTCATGAATATGATAACCTATAAGATCCACCCTCACTTCCAGACTGGGAAGGTGGTCATTGGTGTGCCTGTGTTAATGCCTTAGGTTGTAAATATGCTCCAAGATTTCACTCTGACTGAAATGAATGTCATTAATGTATCCAAACATCTTTTTATGCTCTTCATACCTCTATTCTCAGAGGAAATTGATGTTTATTTGAATTTTATAGTATCCTCCTCAATCGCGTGCCTATTTGACAAACTTAATGATTCTCCTTCCTCTCGCATTATTTTGTCTTCCTTCCTTTGGTTCCATCCTCGTCAGTGCATCTTTCCCCTTTGACGAGGCATCCCATTAGCCTCCCCACTCCAAAACACATGCCCAAACATAATAATGAAAAGAAACAAAGACTTGCCTCCCACCCTGGAGGCCAAATGGAGGATGACAACGTACCACCCAAAAGACAGAACAATACCTCGCGCTACAACATAAATGGGAAAATCATCTCTGTCTAGATGCCACAGGGAGATCCTCCAGCTTTTGATGACAACCTTGGTGAGGCCCAACAAAAACACACCTCCCCACCCCTCCCGTCTCAATCCCACAGTCAACCAGCATCTCGAAACATGCAATTGAAATATCCTCCCTTATAAAATGAGAATAAATCACTTCACCTTCGAACTATGGAGGTTAACCCCAACTATATCTTCTCCTCTTGACTATGCTCCACCACAGGTTCTAAATGGCTTCGTGCAAATTTAGTTTCTTCTAGTGTGATTATTCATTACAGGGTCGCAGGGGTTGGCCAATGCCAACACCATCCACCAATCTGCTCCGCCCAGGTTCCTTTCACTACTTCTCCCACAAGGCTGAGACCTTAGAGGGGCATGCAGAAACACAATTTCCTTCTCCTCACTACAGACCTAGCTCATTTCCCTCCACATCCAAACACTACCAGGTAAACACTACAAGTGAGACATAATAACTACCTTCATCCTTGACAGCAACATTCATTTTCATTTCGTATTATTTCTCATTAATAGTTGTATGGGGTGCACGTGGAGGATGGAGAGGCACCACTGTCACCTCCCTCTATATCTTTCCATCATTGAAAACACCCCCATCAGGGGAAAGAAATTGCATGCTTAATAACAATTTATTTTTTATTTTTGTATGCATCTACTTGCTTGCATTGTGTGTGTTCAGTATAGTTTTTTTTCTTCATAGAGAAACAAAATCTGAACTTATAGGGGAAAAAATATGGCCAATTGTTCTTTAGTGATTGACCTACTTTGAACTTCTAGTGGTATTGATCCATCGTATGCAACTATTAAGTCAATTATGCCCATAGGAGAATTAAAAAGGCCAATAATCTCTAACATGAGATGTATAAACCATCTTATGTTCTTTGATAAAAGGGCTCGAATGAAAATTCTAAAAAAAATCATGACCCGCCCCCCTTAGCCCACCCCCCCCCCACAAACATTGATTTCATAGGGGCGAGCCTTCCGCTTTCACTATTGTGTCTTAAGGTTCCATACAGTAATCAATAATATATGGAATTTTAAATCATCAGATGGTGTAAATACAATAGCACTACTCCCTCTCGTTCGTGTTGACACATAGGGGGGTACCACTTTCATCTGTCATCATGGATCTCCCCAATGCATCTCAGAATTCAAACTGCCATGCGAAAATTGATAAATTTGTGCCTATTGTGTAAAACAAAAACTACCCATTTTTGTATATATTTCACAATAAAAAGGGGGCCCTTTAAACTTTTGAAAACTTGAACCCCATTAGAAAAAGATTTAAAACCCTTAATTTTATGTTTTCATGCTTATAACTAGCTTAGGATTTATTTTATTTACTAAAAAATAAAAGGCCAAAACCATCATAGTATAAGACATAACTAAGGTCATCTACACGACTAAATCATCTTTATATTATTTAGCTACCCCTTTTATAACTACGAAAGGAAGATATTGTAAACATTACCTTATAAAGAAGATCCCAGAAGAAAACACTATTAAACTCAATTAATTCTTTCCTAGCCTAGAATATGTTTCCAAGCCTAATTGTTTCCTGAATCCCATAAAAAATGAGTCTTGGAACCCTGCATACAAGTCTCCCTGAAACTTAAGTATGAGTGTGCCCCATTATTTTCCTTCAAGATCCATTTGTTCTCATTAATTAAACTTTTCCCTAGGTGATACCTATCCCACACATAACCAATCTCGAAATAAACATATCTTTCATTCATGAGTTAAACCCAGGGAATTATTGGTCGAGGAATACTTACAAGCCTTTCCCTCTCCTATTCATCAATCCATGAAGCTTAGATGACCTCACATTCTATATCATCATGGCTAACATTCCATTGATATTTTCTTCTGAAATACTTCGTGAGTTCTTTCTCGGTTAATTTCTTTGGGGATGGTGACATTGCCACATAATCACATGTCACTTCAAACCCACTATTTGGCACATACCATCTGGCATATTCTCATGGCTGATATTGTATCTAGAACTAATCACATGGTTATGTTTTCTATGTATTTCTAATTAATTTTCCTCTACTATCCTTTGGCTTAGTTATACTTAATTTTTTTCATGAATTTATAGTAATTCTTTCCTTCATGTGCACCATGTCATCTCTACAAGTACTATCAATCCTATAAAAAGGGATTCTCCATATCGTTCTATGAAATCATCAATAATGGGTAGACCAAGGAAAATGTCACCTCCTTCAAGACATGTAGGGCCAACTATAGAAGAATTTGATGATAAATTTCTTGAAATTAGACCGTATTTAGATGCAATGATTACTCAAGAAATTTGAGTATCAAGATGGGATGAAATTCAAGTTAATGGAGGATGAATTGGAATATGCTTCAAATGAAGAAATTGGTGCAACAGTTCCTTAAGATTCAACTAAGAGAAATATTGAATTGGATTACATATTAGTGAGTGCATTGAGGTACAGGTTATATAAAATTGCTGCTAGTCCTAGACTCATGCCTTATATAGACTTCCTTCGATGGGTTTTTGACTTTTTGAATATTTTCAAGCACTAGATTATCACTCCAAAGGGTACAATGGTTGGGCCTTTCATGCCAAATGATATTCATGGTATGTACAAACTACCAAACCTTGGTTTAACTTTCAATGAGGCTTTCATTACTAGTTTCATGAAAAAATAATTCATAGAACTTGATAGAACCCTTCCTGCTTTAACAAAGTATTAGAGAAGTTTCCCCAAGAAACATGAGAAAGAAAATTCTTACGATTATCCCATTTCTTCCCTTATCTTTCCTTTTTCTTATATTGCTTCCATGTTATGTCATTTATTTGGCTGGAGAATCATCAATCATTTTCCTATTGATTGGGTTGCTAATATTCAAAGTGATGTCGATGTAATAGTTTAATAGGGCCAAAATAATGTCAAATAACATTTCCAAACATGTCATGACACTTTAAGAGGACAAAACATCCATTTCTAATCCTCCATTCTATATGTATTATTTTATCATGGATGCCATCTGTGAGTCCACAACCTTTCTAGCTATGGGTTAGAAATGAATACCTATCAAACCTACCCCTATCCATATCTATAAAAGTGATATTTTCGAGGAAAATTACTCTCAACACTTTTATGTCAATTGTCACAATGCCTTGATTCCTATTCATGAAATATTATTTGACAATAAACACTCGATGATTCCTCAGCTAGACATTCATTGTCTTCAAAAAAGTGGATGTTGGTACTGTAAGGAGAAATTTACCTATATCAATATTTTCAGCTTCCTTTCTCCTCCCCAGGATGTTCCTACATATGTTCCAGACATAGTCCTATGTATGGACTTTACTTATTAAATGATTGGCATGGGAATTAGTCATGAATTAAAAAAGGTGTCCAAAATGGTTTTGCATGAATTTCCTATTTGAGTGGACCTACACTTTATTATTAGCAATCCTCATGGTGAAAAATATCTTATTCCTTTTGAAGGTGTCAAGTTAGCTACAATTCCTCTTAAACAATATGACCCTCAGAAAGAAGGTAAAAATATCACTGCAACCTTTTGTCTTGAGAAGTATATTCATGAGAAGTCTTCATTTCATGATTTATTTAAATCGAAAGCCTCTTTTGAATAAGTGATTAGAATAATGAATGAATTACCACAAACCTACAGCATGATTTTATAATCTGCACGGAAAAAAAGAGAGCCACATTAACTCTTATTTTATATTCACCTGCCACTGCAATAGTTGCAATACAAGCTTCTAGATCATTCATTCAATCAAGTTCAACTATGAAGTCCACACCACTATAGGATACTAAACAAAAACCTCCTCACCAAGAAGTTCTTTTGAACATTAGGGGAATTTTGAGGTCTAAAATGGGCCTCCTTATAAAAATGTACAACTAAAATAAACTTTATAAGAACCAATAGGATTCAAGATGATGATGTTAGCCATGGGGGATGATTCACTCTTTTTTAAGTAAAAAGGTAAAGAGATTAAAAAATAATAAAGTAATAAAACTACTTTTTCAACTCGTATTTTCAACTTATATCCCAAATTTTCTACTCAAATTTCAACCTAGAATACTTGTTGGATGAAAAATTTAATTCCTCATCCATGGAGTACCCATGTTGCATAATTTTGATAGACCCTGCTACATGAAAAATGGAAATATATGAAAAAACGTGATTGCAATCACATTTTTCATGTATTTCACATTTTTAGTGTATAAGAATCCATTGAAAGTATGCAACATGGGTACTCCTTGGATGAGGAATTAAATTTTTCATCCAATGAGTAATCCCACTCGAAATTTAAGTAAAAAATTTGGGAGATAAGTTTAAAATATGAGTTGAAAAATTAGTTTTTGTTTTTTCTCTTTAAAATTTGATGATGTAAAATAATCTTATTTTATTATTTCCACTAGTATTTTATAATTTCCTTAGGAGGCCCATTTTAGACCTCAAAATTCCCCTAATGAAGGGTGAGACTACATAGATTACTACTCATAAGGTTACTAGTCAGTCAACTGCACCCTAGATGAAATCTATGATTAAGAAGTCTAAAGATATAATTGTTGATCCTATAAAAGAAAAGACTCCTCAGAAATTGTTCTCTCAAAGGAGAATATTTCAAAGAAAACTGTGCCTCATAGGGAAAATATTCTCAAAATAATTATTGATATTGGAATGGACAAATAATGGCAATTGTATAATCAAATAACGTCAACACCTTTTACTCAAGTTGAAGTTGAATCTACAAATGGCCTGGTTTTCAGTTCTTTGTCAACACAAGTTGCTCAAAAACAATAGATATAAATGAACACTCCTGTTTTGACTAAAACTAATATGTCTAATCTTGATGTTATTATATGAACACCTATTAATATTTTTCCCATTCCATAATGGGTATCTCAACAAAGTAATGAATTTGAAGTTCAAATTCATCAAATACCTCCAATTGAAGTGTTTTACAGCCTTGTGCAATAAGTATTTTTAAGGAAGAGTAGGAAGAAGAGAAAAATTTTAGAAATAGAAATTTCACTTGTGACCTTTGTCTCATGAAAAACTTTAGAAACTATTTTGGAAACTTCTTCTTCCACCCAAATGAATATTTTGAAGAGTTAGCAAAATATGTTGGAGCTTATGCCAATGCAAACATCCATAATGTAGGTTATAACCCTTTACAAAAATTATTTGTAAATGAATTCTTCAAGACATAAAATAAACAATAATGATAGCATAAAACATAAAATAGATATACATAGAGATTTTCCCTTGGATCCTAAATCAGGACTACTAGCTTGATTTCTCATTATATTCCTTTTAGTGTTACAACACACACACACACACACACACACACACATATATATATATATGACGAAGAATTCATAAAACTCAATCCATTAACCCTAGATTAGAACATAACCACAGTTCCCTTCACCGAATATACAAAATACCAGGGGCTGAAAACCATCATTCCCCAAAAAAAAACTATGTGCAAACCCATGCATAAAACCATAAACGGGTCCGCCCACCGTAATATAGGGTCCAATAAATTTCCCGGGCGCTCGCCCCGCCCCCGTCTCTATTATTCAAAGTGATGTCGAGGTAATAATTTTAATAGGGCCAAAATACTGTCAAAAAACATTTCCAAAAATTTCATTACACTTTAAGAGGACAAAACATCCATTTCTAATCATCCATTATATATGTTTTCTTTTATCATGGATGCCATCTGTGAGAACACAACCTTTCTAGCTATGGGTTATAAATGGATACCTATCAAACCTACCCTTATCCTTATCTATCACAATCATATTTTGGAGGAAAATTAGTCTTAACACTTTCATGTCATTTGTCACAATTTTTTTATTCCTATTCATGAAGTCTTATTTGAAAAGAAAAACTTGATGATTCATCATCTAGACATTGATTGTCTTCGAAAAATTGGATTTTGGTACTATGAGGAGAACTTTAACTATATCGGTATTTTGGGCTTCCTTTCTCCTCCCCCTACTCTTCCTATATATGTTCCTGACAGACTCCTATATAGGGAGGTTACTTATCAAACGATTGGCATGGGAATTAGTCATGAATTTAAAAAGGCATCCAAAATGGCTTGGCATTGATTTCCTGCTTGAGTGGACATACACTTTATTATTAACAATCCTCATGGTGAAAAGTATCGTATTCCTTTTGAAGGTCTCAAGTTAGCTACAATTCCTCTTAAACAACATGGCCCTTGGAAAGAAGGTAAAAATATCACTGAAACCTTTTGTCTTAAGAAGTATATTCATGACAAGTCTTCATTTCATGATTTATTTAAATCGAAAGCCTCTTGTGAAGAAGTTCTTAGAATAATGAATGGATTACCACACAACCTACAACACGATTTTATAATCTACACGGACAATAGGAGAGCCACATTTACTTTTATTTTATAATCACCTGCCACTTAAAGGGTTGCAATACAATCTTCTAGCTCATCCATTCAATCAAGTGCAACTATGAAGTCCACCACACTATAGGGTACTAAACAAAAACCTCCTCACCAAGAAGTTCTTTTGAAGCATTAGGGGAATTTTGAGGTCTAAAATGGGACTCCTTAGAAAAATGTACAATCAAAATAAACTTTATAAGGACCAATAGGATTCAAGATGATGATGTCAACCATCAGGGATAATTGACCATTTTTTAAGTAAAAGTGTAAAAACATTAAAAAGTAATAAAATACTAAAACTACTTTTTCAACTCGTATTTTCAACTTATCTCCCAATTTTTTTACTCAAATTTTGAGTTGGAGTACTCATTGGATGAAAATTTTAATTCCTCATACAATGAATACCAATTTTTCATACTTTTGATAGACCATGCTACACGAAAAATGAGAAATACATGAAAAACAGTGATTGCAATCACGTTTTTCATGTATTTTACATTTTTCGTGTAGAAGAATTCATCGAAAGTATGCAACATGGGTACTCCTCGGATGAGGGTTTAAATTTTTCATCTAATGTGTACTCCCACTCGAAATTTGAGTAAATACTTTGGGAGATAAGTTGAAAATACGAGTTGAAAAGCTAGTTTTTTCTTCTTTCCCTCTAAAATTTGATGATGTAATCTATTCGTATTTTATTATTTCCACTATTATTTTATAATTTCCTGAGGAGGCCTATTTTAGACCTGAAAATTACCCTAATGAAGGGCCAACCTAAAGAAATTACTACTAATAAGGTTACTAGTCAGTCAGTTGCACCGTAGATGAAATATTTGATTAAGAAGTCTAAAGATATAATTGTTGATCCTATAAAAGAAAATACTCCTCTGAAAAATTGTTCTCTCAAAGGAGAATATTTCAAAGAAAACTATGCCTCATAGGGAAAATATTCTCGAAATCATTATTGATATTGAAATGGACGAAGAATGGTAACTGTATATTGAAATAACCTCAACACCTTTTACTCAAGTTGAAACTCAATCTACGAATGGCCTAGTTTTCAGTTCTTTATGAACACAAGTTGCTCACAAATAATAGATATAAATGAATGCTCTTGTTATGACAAAAACTAATATGTTTAATATTTATGCTATTATCCCAAATCCTATTAATATTTTTCCCATTCCATAAGAGGTATCTCAACAAAGTAATGAATTTGAAGTTCGAATTCATGAAATACCTCCAATTCAAGTGCTTTATAGCCCTATTCAATAAGTCGTTTTAAGGAACAGTAGGAAGAAGAGAAAATTATTAGAAATAGAAAGTTGAAATGTGAGATTTCTCTCATGAAAAACTTTAGAAACTATTTGGGCAGCCTCTTCTTCCACCCCAAATGAATATTTTGAATAGTTAGCACAATATGTTGGATCTGATGCCAATGAAAACATCCATAATGTAGGTTTTAACCCTGTACAAAAATTATCTACAAACGAATTCTTAAATACATAAAATAAACAATAACGAGAGCATAAGACATAAAACAGATATACACAGAGATTTTCCTCGGGATCCCAAATCAGGACTACTAGCTTGACTTTGATTATATTCATTTTAGTGTTACAACACATATATATACATGCCAAAGCATTCATAAAACCCAATCCATTAACCCTGGATTAGAACATAACAGTAGTTCCCTTGACCGGATCTAGAAAATACCAGGGGCCGAAAACGATCATGCCCAAAAAAAAATCATGTGCAAACCCATGCACAAAACCATAGATGGGTCCACCCACTGAAAAATAAACAGAATAAATTTTATAGTGGTGTTGGCTCGGACCCCACACAGGGTACTATCTGCCCCCTACAAAACCCTAGACAGGGGGGGTTACCACCCCCGTTGCGTTTGACACAACATACAAGGGGGAATAGCGCCCCCTAACCCTCCCCCCCCCGTGCTTGCGACTAATCATGGAAAGAATATAACACATACCCAAAATTCTCCCACTTATTGCTTTCCTTCTGCAGGGAGCCACATGAGAGCTTAGTCATTAGTCCAACCCTGCAACACCCATTGTTTCTCTACACCAAGAGAACTTCTAAGTGCTCACAGATTTCGTCAATGCATCTACAACATTCTTCGAAGTGTCCACCTTTACCAACAACACCCTTTTATCATTAACCATATCTCTCACAAAGTGATATTGAACATCAATGTGCTTTGTCTTTGAATGATAAGTAGGGTTCTTAGCCAAGAAAATTTCACTTTGGCTATCACAATCTATCCTTATAGCTCATTGCACCAACCCCATACTTGAACAAAATCTCTGCAACCAAACCGCTTCCTTACTTGCATGAGTGGCTACCATGTATTCTACCTTTGTAGTTTAAAAATATCCACTATAGACTACTTTTTACTCATCCAACTGACTGCACTTCCAAACAAGCTAAACACACACCGACTTATAGATCTTCTTTGGCCCATATCTCCAGCTCAGTCTGCATCAAAACAACCATGGATGTCCATAAATCTATCCAATCTTAGTTTTCTGTGGTAGCACAAACCATAATCACTAGTGCCACCCAAATATTTGAAAACCTACTTCAATATTGTCCAATGCTTCTTCCCTCGTTTTGACATAAACCTGCTCAATACTCCAACTGCATGTTTAATGTCTATTCTAGTACACACCATTGCATACATCAGGCTACCCATTTCACTTGCATATGGAACACAGGAAATATCCTCCTCTTCTTCTTGTGTCTTGGGACATTGTTCAGAAAATAGCTTTACACCTACAGGAATAGGAACCTTCACTGGTTTACTATCCTACATATTGAACCTTTGTAATATTGTCTCGGCATATTTACTCTAGTTTAACTAGAGCTTCTTCTTTACCCAATCTCTCTTTATTTCGATGCCCAAAATATAGTTTGCAGCACCAAGATCCTTCATGTCGAATTTGGAGAACAATTGACTCTTCAAATCCTGGATAATTTCATTGCCATTTCCAATAAACAACATATCATCCACATACAAGACCAAATAAATAACACAGTCACCAATTAATTTAAAATAGACACAATGATCCTCTTTGCTTATGGTGAATCCAAGTCCCCATATATAGGTATCAAATTTCTGATACCACATCCTTGGTGACTGTTTTAACCCATACAAAGACTTTTTTTAACCTGCATACCAGTTCTTTATTACCCTTTACCGTAAACCCTTCATGCTTATTCATGTAGATCCGCTCTTCTAGATCCTCGTGGAGATAAGTTTCCTTCACTTCCATCTATTATACCTCAAAATAAAATGTAGCAACAATAGATAAAATTAATCTAATAGAAGTAACCTTGGAAATAGGAGAAAAAATATCACCAAAATCAATTCTTGTCGCCTAGGAATAACCTATTGCCACCAACCGAGATTTGTATTTCTCCACCTTTCCTTCTACGTTCATCTTCTTCTTAAACACCCATTTGTTCCAGATGGGTTTCCTTCCAACCAACAACTCCACCATATCCCATGCCTCATTTTTTTGCAAAGATGCAATTTCATCAATTATGGCCTCCTTCTAGAGTTATCGATCCCCTGAATCCACTGCCTCCCTCATAGTTCTCGGATAATCACCAATGATAGTTAAATCAAAATTTGAACAAAAATATGATGGATTGTACCTTTCTAGCTCCCTTCTTTCCCAAATTGATCTTCTCACAGTTGGAGTTTGTGGCTCTTCCTCTTCTGAATCTTTCTTTTTTGTAGCTTCTGATTCATCCTCCTTTAGCTCAAACTCTATATTTTGAGGTTTCTTTGCTAGGACTTCATGTTTAACAAAATATTTCACCTCTCTAAACACCACATCTTTTTTGTGCTCAACCTTCCTTGTTTCTAATTTCCAAAGCTTGTAACGTTTTAAACCATCCTTATACCCAATAGACATGCACCTTTCAGATTTATTATCCAAATTGGTTCTTTTTTCCTTTGGAACATGTACATATGCATCACATCCAAATACCCTCATATGTGAAAGAGAGAGTTTCCTACCAATCCATACCTCATGTGGAGTCTTAACCTCCAACACTGATGAAGGCGATCTGTTAACCAGGTAACATGCAGTCTCCACTACCTTTGCCCAGACTTCCTGTCCTAACCCGGTACCACTGAGCATGCTTCTTGTCTTTTCCATTAGTGTTCTGTTAATTATTTCTACACCTCCATTTTTCTGAGGTGTGTATAGAGTAGTATTATGCCGTGCTATACCATACTTCTTACACAACTCTTCAAATTCCTTCTTGTGGAACTCTCCACCATCATCTGTCCTCAACACCTTTGTCTTCTTCTCTGTCTAGTTTTCCACTAGACCCTTAAATTGATTAAATTTGTCAAAGACTTTAGATTTATTCCTTAGGAAATATATCCATGTATTCCTTAAGAATTCATCTATGAATGAAAATTAGTACTTAGACTTTCCCAGTGATGGAACCGATATAGGTCCAAATACATCATTGTGCACAAACTTTAATATCTTGTTCGCCCTCTTATCATGAGAAGGAAAACTCATGCGATTCTGCTTCCCATATACCCCATGTTCACAAAAATCAAAATCTAGAAAGAAATTAGTCATACCTTCTAACATACCATTACCATGTAGTATCTGAAGGCCCTTCTCTCTAATATGTCCAAGCCTTTGATGCAATAGCATGGTCTTTTTTCTAGAGACTGCTAGGCTTTCCATTCCACTTTTAGGAACTGAAAAACTATTGCAATCATCAATAACAGTGCTACCCTGAAGCTTGTACAGAGTTCCAATCCAAACTCCCCACATTAATACCTGTTCTCCCTAAACCACCTTGCAGATATGATTTTCGAACACTGTTTTTACACCTGCATCATCAATTTTCCTTACATAAATCATATTTCTAGCCAATGCAGTAATATGAAGAACACCAGGAAGTGTTCTAATCCTTCCACCATGCAGCTTTAGGTTGAATTTTCCACATCCAATGATTTTGGCCTTCCTATCATCCCTTAAGAAGACATCACCACCATCATGTCGCCATCATACTTCTCGTACTCCTAGAACCACTCCCTATGGGGAGTGAAGTGAAAGGATGCACCTAATTCAATCAACCATGTATCATGATCTACATCTGTATTCGAAGAATAAGCCAAATACACATCCCCACCTTCATTTGTGGTGGTTTTTTCTTCTGCAGAAGGAGCATCATCAGATCCCTTTCCTTTCTCAGGAGCTTTAGATCTACAGTCCTTTTTGTAGCGCCCTTCCTTTCTGCATTTCCAGCACACATTTACATGCTTAGCTGGAGATTTAGATCTCCCTCTAGATTTAGATCTCCCACTCGAAAACTTATTTTTGTTTTTGTTCCGGGACCTTCCTCATACAGACAAGGCATGTCCATTTTGGCCCTCCATATTTCTTCCTACCATTCCTCTGATCAGGAGATCATGTCCAAGTTTTAAAAAAATGCTCAAAAATGAAAGTGATAAGAAGTAGTTACAATTTAAATGACCGGAAATGTCTCGTCGCTGCAATTCTGGCACCGTGAATGGTTCTGAAAACTGGGGTTGTATGGAGAAGTTATTGAGGTTTGAAAAAGCCCAATAAAATCCAAAAAATGACATTTTGACCCATTTTGGAATTTGTCTAAAATTTAAAATATATATATATATATATATATATATATATATTTGGAAAATTTTATTTTATTATATGGGTTTTAGGCCTATCAGTGGGCACCATGTGGCCTTCCCAGAGGCTGCCACATTACCCTAGGCCGAGGAGAACAGTTGGTAAAATTTATTTTGACTTCACAGGAATTGAAATCGGGTCTCCGGTCTACCAACGTAAAGGCCCGACCAGCACGTCCGTGGGAAATATTTTAACCTATGTTGAACCCCATACCTATTTGTTATTAAAGATGTTCATCGACGGAAAAATATTTAGGGCTAGCCCTTAGGTCTAGCCCCGACCATGTGGCCTAGGCGCTAGGAACCAAGGCCTTAAAGCCTTAAACACGGAGCCAAAATTTAAGTAAAACCGCATCATGTGATAGCGCAGATTCTGAAAATTTAATGCAATAGTTTTGAAACTGTTGGGTATGCAGTTAAGACGACGGTTAGTGCAGTAGTCACATGTGACTGTGCCCTGAAATTTAATGCTGGAGTTATCCGTCCAGCTAATTCTAGAGTGTGCCACCAATTTCGGTGAAAATTGCTATTTTAGTTGAGTTAACTAGAGTTCCTCCAGTTTTGGAGGAGGTTTTCAAGGGATATTGGGAAAAAAACATTTTGGCCATAAGTCCCTCATTATTGAACCAAACTAAGTGAAAAAATAGTCAATTTCGACTATCTCAGACCTTCTGGACTCAATGGAGTATGTTTCAGAGACATTAGATAGCTTATGAGTAATATTTTTCTTCAACGAAGTTCAAGGGGCCACTAGGGCCAACAGAGGTGGATGTTTCAGTCAGAAGGATGAGGCTTTATCCAAAGATCCTAATAATGTAAATTTGATATTTTAGATATGAATCTGATGAGATGGTTTTCAGATCCTCGTAGAGAACTTAGACAGAAAGCTTCAAAGAAAGTTCCAAGGGCCATTATGCCAACTTTGCAATAGCAATGGCAGGCATAAACAGAGTATCTAGAGACCATATGCAGCGAACCAATAGTCATTTGTGACCTAATAAGAATTTTGAACATAATAAAGAAGAGGTTTTAGAAATTTTTTATGAATTTTAGAGGTCGAAAACCCATCGCAGAAGTTTTCAGTGACCCTAGTGTCAGTGGGTGTTTACAGAAGTTGGAGGCTAAACTAGAGCATCTGAGGCTATTTATTGAATGGAATAGTTCATGTTGACTATCAAACATTTTTGGAACCAATGGGGTGGTTGTGTTGTGAGAAATCCTGGTCGCAGAAGCATGGTTTGAAGCAGCCCTGGGAAAACCACGGAGGAAGGCCTAGTTTGGGGATGCAGTGCTCAATTTGAGAAATCTATCACCGGGATATTTGTACATGTGTGTTATGTTGTCAGATTGTTTTCAAGACATTTAAAAAAAATTTCAAGGATTTTTAAAGGATATGAAGCTCAGAGTAGCTTAGAGCACCGATAGAAGGAATCGTGTCAAAGGGAGCCTAAAGCTATTTGTAGAATTTGAAAATCCATGAGAGGGATATAGATGATATTTTCAGCCATTTTGATAAGTTTAGTATCCATTGGAGTTAAGTGTGGAACATGTAAAAGAAACCTTACCATAATCCCAAAGAGCTGAGTGAAGATGACAAACCTCAAAGGAGACATAGCCCATGAGATTTGGGTGAACTCCTAGATTAATTTTTCTATTGTGTATAAATTTTTTATTGCTGCATTATGTTTTTTTTATACAAGTTAACTTTCAGCAAGAACAAATGAACATAATTCACATAAACGGTTAAAAATTCATACACCACTTTCTAGTATAAACTTTGCATAACATTAAGTGCAAGCTAGATCATTTAATTGTTAAAATGAGTGGGAGGTTCTTGAAATACATAACAAGTTATCCATAAAATTTTCAGATCATCCTTCGAAATCAAGGTTGAGGCTATTTCATTAAAATTCCAGGTAGTTCTATTGCTACATATTACAATAACCAGATTGACCCACGAATTTGGTAGAGAACACAATAAACTGATTCACTTATCTTCATCTAATATTTTAATATCATCATATGAAAACATACTTACCACAGTATTGAAGTTGTTTCGATGCTCTGTCATCGAGTCTCCATCCTTCATCCTCAAGTTATACAGCTTTTTCCACAAGAAGAATTTATTCACGAGAGACTTAGATTGGTAAAAACTCCTTAAATTTACCCACAAAGTCTTCATCATAGCTTTCCCAAATACATTCAACAATACCAAATGTGAGATACATGACCGTATTGTGCTCTTTTCCTTCTGATCCAACTTGACCCAGTCTTTATCTGACATTTTCAAACGTTTAGCTCCAACGTCCAAGAGATCCACTCTGGAGTATTTATCCACTCACAAATCCTCCACATTGCTTCCACAACTCAAAACTATGACCATTAAATCATCTATTTATATTCCTTTAAAATCGCTTCCAGTGAAATTTTTCACCACAAGAATTATCAAAAGATCTCTGCATTTTAAGACATTCATCATGCCCGAGAAAAAAAACCCTCAACAAAAAAGGCGTCCCCTTGAAGCTGAAATAGCTTTGATACCAAATGTAGGTTTTAACCCCGCACATAAATTATCTACACACGAATCTTATAACAGAAAATAAACAATAGCGAGAGCATAAAACATAAAACAGATAAACACAGAGATTTTCCCCTGGATCCCAAATCGAGACGACCAGCTTGATTTTTCATTATATTCCTTTTAGTGTTAGAACACACACATACATACATACATACATACATACATACATATATTATTATTAGTTATTTACATACATACATATATATATATATATATATATATATATATGCTAAAGCATTCATAAACCCAAATCCATTAACCCTAGATTAGAACATAGTCGTATTTCCCTTGACAAGATGTACAAAGTACCATGGGCCAAAAACCATCATGCCCAAAACAAAAAAACCATTTTCAAACGCATGTAGAAAAACATAGGCAGGTTTGCCCACCAAAAAAATAAGGAAAAAAAATTCCTGGGGCACTGCCCTGGGCCCCGTGATGCTCCCCATGTTACCACCCCCCCACTGCGGCCGACGTAACGTACAAGGGGGGTTATCCCCCCCCCACCCACGTGTACGACTAATCGTGGAACAAATATAACGCATACCCAAATCATAAGGCAACTAAAGTTAAATAATTCATCAAGAAAAAGGATGAGAAGATAGTCCTATCGAAGCAAGAATGTTCAAAATTGAGGGCACAATTAAATGATCAGGTTGTTGAGGTGAATTTTTGGTTAGAAGAGGATATGAAGAAGAAAGAGCCTCATGTTAATCACTTGTTGTAGAAATCCAAGACACAAATCCAATGTAATTAACCTACTGAAATTCAAACACCAGCCTCTTAATAATAATTAAACACTTCAACTTGCCTAGGTACATTTGTCTAATCAGTTCAAAAATTATAGGTTATTCATAACAAGTTGATGTTTTAATCAATGAATTTTATGAAATGAAAAAAAATAAATTTAAAGATTCAAAGAAGAAACTTAAGGAGTCGTTGCAATGGCAACATGATCCAAAAATGAATTCTTTCAAGCTCCCCATTATTAATAAGATTCAAAATTTTGTTGTAATGCACTCATGGAAACCTTAGTTGCACACTCTCAAACATATGATACAAGATGTAGAAAGGCTCTAAGACTTAATTATTCAATTGACTATGGAATCACTGAAATAGACTAAAATTTCAATTGTATATGTCTGGCCAGGGGGTAACTCCGCAAAACTGAATATGCATTAGATGGAGATTGTGTGTATTTATACATGGAGGTGGGATTATTGGGATTCACCTTCCAATGTCTCTTAGCCTTCCTTATTTACCAAATTACAATAATATACAATCTCACCCAATCCCTTATGATTAGGTGTCAACATTCCCCCCTTTAATCTGAAGGGATGTTGGTGAGTCCAAGCATCATTCTAAACTTTTCAAACTTTTCTCTTCCAGGCGGTTTGGTGAAGATGTCTACAATATGCTCATTTGTGGAACAATGACATAGATGGATAGTTTTGGCCTCAACATGATGTCGAATCAGATGGTATTTTGTAATGATGTGCTTTGTTCGATCATGGAACTTTGGGTTCTTGGCCAACTTTATTGCAGAAGTGTTTTCGATCATGAGTGGTGTTGAACGCATTTGTTTCATATGAAAATCTTATAGGATTTTACTAAGCCACACCATTTCCTTTGTTGCTTCATCTTCTACCACATATTCTTCCTTGGTTGTGGAATCTACTGGAACTGATTGTTTGTATGATCTCCATGAGATAGCTCCTGATCCAAGACTCATGGTATAACCTAAAGTAGACACCCCAATTTCTTTGTCCCCATCAAAGTCTGAATTAGCGTATCCGATCAAGTTGATGTCACCTACTTGTGTATATTTGAGTCCAAAGTCTTGAGTCCCCTTCAAGTACTTTAGAACTCTTTCTGCAGTAGACCAATGTCCTTAACAAGGTTTTTGATTCACCTGGAGAGGATTCCAACAGCAAATTAAATGTTTGGTTGGGTGGTAGTCAAGTAGATAATACTTCCCTACAAGATATATATACTTTGTTGCATCCTCGAACTCTTTCCCTTCAATGGATGTGAGCTTCAAGTTTTGTGCCATTGGATTGGTTAAGGGATTGCATTCATCCATGCCAAGGCCCAAACTTGTTCAAAATATCTCCAATGTACTTCTTTTGAGAAAGACATATAAATTTAGGATATTGAGTTACTTCAATGCCCAGATAGTAATGAACATAGCCCAAATCACTCATTTCAAAACATATCTTCAAGTCTTTCTTTATGGATGCAATATAACACTCATTGTTCCTTGTCATCAAAAGATCATCTACATACACCACAACATATACAACTATTTTTCCACCTTTCTTAACAAACAAAGTTGCATAATCAAGATCAAAATGTTTGAAGTCAATTTACAGAAGATGCTTAGTTAATTTCTCATACCAGGCTCGCGGTGCTTTCTTGAGGCCATACAAGGATTTTATAAGTTTTCATACTTTGTGTTCAAGGCCCTTCACAACAAATCCTTCTGGCTAGGACATAAAAACTTTCTCCTTTAGATCTCCATTCAAAAAGGTGTTTTTTACATCCATTTGATGGACTTTCTATCCCTTCTGAGCTGCTAGGGCAAAGAGTGTCTGGATGGTGGCCCATTTTGCTATGGGGGAAACATTTTCTTCATAATAGATCCCTTATTTCTGTGCAAAACCTTTTGCCACAAGCCTAGCTTTGTGCTTGTCAAGTGAGCCATTTTCTTTGTACTTGTTCTTGTAGACCCGCTTGCAGCCAATTGGTTTGGTTCCCAAAGGAGGATCAATCAGCTTCCAAGTGCCATTCTTTATCAAGGCATCATACTCATTTTGCATCACTTCATTCCATTCAACATGAGAAGCGGCTTCTTTGAAAGAAGTTGGTTCATGATCTGTAGACAAATTCAATTCACAGTTATAAGAAATATCCATATCAATAGGTGAATCAGAATTATCTGTCACCTCTGTTTTGTCTTGTGGAACTTCTTGTTCCTCTCTTTCCAACCTCATTGGGACGAACATTTTCTAGTGTGTCTGACGACCATTTTGGGGGACCTTTATGAGATGGCCCAGACTGCTTATTTGACTGATTTGGAATTGAATCAATATTCAATCTCTCAATTATGTCAATCACATAATTCAAGGTGTCATCCGTGGTTGGTTCTTCATGTGGGGGAAATAATGCTTCAGAAAATGATTCCAGAGATTGATTCAGTATAGGAATCCCCCCTTCAAGATGTGGAATCTGAATATCAAATTCTGGAAAACACTTTGCATGTGTGAATCTATCAAAGCGATCAAGTTTCCGCTCAACAACATTTTCAGACTTGGAAGATTCAAGGAATATGAAATCTCTTCCTACTACAAACTTCTTATTGACTTCATTATAGAGACGATAACCTTTGGAGTATATATAAATGATTCTCTATGTTACGCTAACAAATTAAGGCTTGAATTACATGAAAATAGGAATCAGTTCAACAAAAGAATTGACCAATTGACATCTGTCAACTTTGAGGAAATTTTGGAATTCCTGATTAATCCCTTCAATGAGTATCAAAGCACCAAGGTCTTGAAAAAACAGATCAAATGCTACCTATGCTAGAAGCTAGGGCTGTAATATGTCAAGTCAACATTCACCCATAATCGCTTCCTAAGTTGGATAATCTTCTCATAATTTATTTTTGGTGGCAGACCGTCAATCAATCTTAGCCATCAGTTTCACCTACTTAAAGATGATATCCTTTTAGCCTTACTATTAGAATTGTTTACCATTTTATTTTAGTTTATTCTACTTTAGTCGAGGGAATATCAAACTTATGATTAATCCTTTCATATTTTGAAAAACTATTTCAGAGTGTCTCAAACCCATGTTTAAGAGTTTTGATGGAAAGAAAGGATTTGTTGCACTATTTTGCATTGTTTTTTTAATTTGAAAATTTGAACCATTTTGATTCCATATTTAGAATAAGTAAAAAAAACTTGTATTTTTATTAGCTTTGTTTTCAAATTGATAAATAGAATCTTATTCTACAAATTTACAGTTATACTTTTGATTATCAAATAAATTATTATCACTATTAATGAATTTCTTTCTTTGATTACAAATATCAATTAAATGAGATCTCAAAATTTAATATAAATTAATTAACATTAATTCAATTAATTATTTAATTAAATTAATCATTTCAAGATGTTACAATAAACGAGATAGACTGTAAATCTACATTTTTAATCATACACTATCTTTTAAAATTCACGCCCATATATAAATGCCCATATTATACGACATATAATTTCTTTCAAGTTCTATCTTATTCGTTTGTTGAAAACGATATCACCTACTCCCTTTCCATACATTCCTTTTCAGAAGTAACTCGACTCATTCCAAACTAATCCGAACCACCAATACAAACAAAAAAGTAAATATTTCTTTATTTTATTATTTATTTATTTTAATAATTTATTTAATCTTTGCATTTTGTACCATTTCCTTTTCCTAATTTGAAGGTTACCTTGTTTGATTTATTATTGAATCCTGACCGCTACTTGGTATTCTTTTCTATCACAGGTTCATCATCGCTCGTTTGTTATCATGTTTTTTCATGCCCATTTTTTTTGATGTTGGACACCTTGGGAATATTAATATTAAATTAAATATAAAATTATTATTTGTCACTTTAACCATCGTGGAATGGATTTTTTATCTTATTTTCAATTCATCGTCATGGTAGGAAGAAAAGTTATAATATTGAAAGATGAATAATATGAAACATGAGTGGACGCCGGTTTAGGCAGAGCCCAGAGGTTTAACGTTATTAATAGGCGAGAAGGTTTTAAATCGTTGACCTCAGCAATTGGTTGAGATGCGCGTTGACCAATTTTTCTGTAGTAAAACTGAAAGGCCACGAGTTTATTAAATGAAAGGCCTGCTAAGTGATGGGCAGAAGATTGTAATTGGATTAGATTTATGTTGTGGCTGCGATTGTGAAAATAACTGAGCCAAAAACAATCATTTATTCGAGTATTTTTTAAATCTCGGGTCTCATTTTTATATTGGATGTTTGTTAATTGTATATGATAGTCTATGCATAGGATGGGTTGACTAAAAATTAAATAAAATAAATATGCGACGTAGCTTTATGTTTTGCAACACATTATTTGAGAAATGGTTGTGATGGATTCTCACATAACATGCTCAATCTAAATTCTCTGTCATTGGAATTTGTTTTTCTTTAACTACGTAGAAACTGATTAAAGCATTAAAGAATCATTTTACTTATTGGGAAGATAGAAGCCTGATTAAAAGATCATAGAAGATTATATTAATAGCCCATATAAATGTTTTGAAAAACCCGTACAGATTGTAGAAAAAATTAAAAAAAATGAAATAAACAAAATAAAATAAATATAGTCTATGTATAGGATGGGTGGACTAAAATGAAATAAAATAAATATGCGATGTAGGTTTATCGTTTGCAATACATTATTTGAGAAAGGGTTGTGATGGATTCTCTTACATAACATGCTCAATCTAAATTTCGTCATTGAACTTGTTTTTCTTTAACTACGTGTAGATACCGATTAAAGCATTAAAGAATCATTTTGTAACGGCCACGTAAGTTAACGTAAAAATTACAATAGTTACCATGATTTACAAAACAATTGAATCAAGAATCAGTTAAAAAAGATAAACGAATTCTTGATTCGTTTGAAAACCGGAACGAATTCTTGATTCATGGGAAAACTGATTTAGTGTGGGCTAGGTTTTGTTTGAAAGGATGCGATGGAAATTTTCTCTAGTGATTTTGCTATGTGAATACATGATTGGTTTGCCGAACTCAACTAATCGTTTTCGTATGGGAGGTTGCTTACAGACATTTTGAGATGATGAATATTCAGGTTGATAAAGATTTCAATGCCAGGCTCTCGGATTACTGTTTTGAAAGAAGGACCCCTACAAATGTTTACGTTTTGCAAAGGGCGGAAGCTTACTCGGCCCGTTGATAAAGATTTCAATGCCAGGCTCTCGGATTACTGTTTTGAAAGAAGGACCCCTACAAATGTTTACGTTTTGCAAAGGGCGGAAGCTTACTCGGCCCCGGAGACGCTGAAAGACTGCCATTACAAATCAGTATGGCAATCAACATGGAACCAAGAGTGATGGACTTCGACGAACCGATGAAAGTAAAGATAAGTAAATAAACTTAATCTTCTCTGAATATTATATATGTTTATTGCATGTGGAAATGATAAGGCTTATCATTATCCTATATTTGCTGTTGAAACTCATTATATAGAAAATTTGTGTTTTTCATAAATTTTATAATCCAGATTGGATTGGATATTCATTGGAGACAGAAATATTTATTGTGCTCAATCTTATCGAACTCTCTGCTTGTCTATTATGCCAAAACTCCTTGTTAACGGTTTGACCAAATATGGAAGTAACGTTTGTATAATAAAACAAAGATATAGTTATTATTGTTATTGGTATTTGCATAAAGAAACATGTATTATACAGAAAAGAAGAATCTTACATGGAAAAGACTAAACTAATGAATTAGCAATGAAGTCCATGAATAGTTTCATAAAAACCATGAGTAGTTTTTCCATGGTGTTGAAAAAAAGATTAAATAAGCAGTCTGAGAATTATTCCATATGCACATTTTTACTTGTGGAGAAGGATAAATTAATGTGTATTTGGAAAATAACCTTGCATACAAATATTTGTATTGGTGAATATATTTATATTTATATATATATATAACTTTTCTTGGGGAAAAGATTATGGGAAAACGTTAAATAATAAGTAATAATGTTGTTCATCTTTCTTGGGATGAGTTACACAGAAAGAGGGTATTTCATTAGTTATTTGGAATATGTTTCAAGATTATGGGATAATGTTAAATAATAAGTAATAATTTGATTATTTACCACAGTTATCTTTCAATATCATTATAAACAAGTTTTATTCCCATATCAAGATGAGTAAATAAAGGACAAAATATTTCAAGGGAAATAAGTTGAGATTTTCCTTCTTAAAGTGAAAATATGTTTTGGTGGACATATTGAGATTAAGGATTTGGTAACCTTATATTGAGACATTTGAAATGCATGCATATCTAAAATTGGCATGTGTCTATTGTGTGTATTTTTTTCATGCATGTTTTGATAAGTATGCATGTTTCCTATACAATGTATTTAATGCATGTAGATAGGAATTTTTAATTAAAATATGATTAAGCACGTGATCTTGTGGTTATTTCCTAACAAAATTCCTTGTTGTATTTTCTTGAAAAGACTCCTACTTTAATATCTTAGACAGATAATGTTATTAGAGAGATAGAATGGTGAAAGGGAAACTTATTGGCAGGTTTTTTGAAAAGAATCCATGTTATCTTTCTTGAGAATATTTCTATTATGTTATTCCTTGCTATTATTCCAATCTTTTACATAATAGTTAAGAGTGGTAGTATACTAAGAAGTTTTTGTGAAAAGAATCCATGTTGTTTTAAAGATTGCTATTATGATAATCTTTATTTTACATGAAAATAGTAATTTCATGATGATAGAAATCTAATAAGGGAATAAGTGTCTCCTACAGTAAAGGAAGAGCTATCTCTCTTGCATGCACAAAGAGGGAGAGTTATCTCTCTTGCATGCACAAAGAATAGCCATTATGTTATAAAGGCATGCTCTTTGCATGTATAAAGAAATATTGAGCTATCTTACTATTTAGGAAAATATGTGAGTACATTTATGATATCAAAACTAATATGTTAGTTATGTTAGTTCTTTTGGAACAAGGTCATGCATAGGCATGCAACCTATGTATTAACTTTTATTGAAGAATAATATACATATCTGAATGTAAAAGGAAAGCTTGTAGTATTGAAACTACATTGAATATGATTGTTAGTAAAATCTTGAAAATGAGACATGTATTTATATTCTTCATTGCGTATTTTTACATATGTTTACAAGCTCACTAGTGTAGAGACTTTCTTTGGAAAGACTCGTGAAGGAGGTTATGTGCTTCGTTGTGTAAGTACTCCTTAGCGAGAGTCTTTTGGAATTCGGTATGCATTTGCATGCATGGAAGGAACAATTTGTTATGTTAGATGTAGCCCTTGTCTTGCAGGAATGTGTGCTTATGCAACGGAAGCATGAGTTATTGTGATGATTTATAACCAGCACATATGAGGTATGTGTTGTTAAGGAGAAAATGTCAGGGTGCTTTACTTGTTTTGTCATGAATATACATGAGTACAGAGATGTGAAATGATTGATTAATACTTTGTGAATATTGACATCATTTTATGTTGGAAGCATCATAGCAGGGAATGATGGTGGTAGTTACAAAGGAATATTATGCTTGTCATGTACAAAGGGAAATTATGCTTGTCCTGGTGGCAGGAAAAATGATTAACGCTCATGCAGATGAGTGCAAGTTGCAGGAAGGGCCAATGTACAAAGGTCCATTAGAGGCACATCCATGCCACCAAGATCTGAAGATCTGAAGATATGAAGACCAGAGGGTAAATGGTAACATATTTATTGTAATGGCTTTAAGCTAGATATTTTCATATTTCCTTGTAAGATTATATGAACGATGGTTAAGGGATGGTCTCCCTTACAAGCCATTGAGTGATGGGCTGAACACCCTCACGAGCGTTTAATAATAAAATTAAACGTTTGCTGGTTTTCACCCTAAGGGGTTTCTAGGGTATATTGGTGTTCAATGGCGTGATTGATTATTGTGTCCAGATGATGAGGTTAATTCCTTTCTTATGTGATGATTATATGAGTAATGAGATGAACGGATGATTACATCATATAGTATTAAGTTAATATACTGTTATGGAAGTTGTTAAGGGATTAAGGAGTTTACTATTCTTATCTATAAAATTACACTGTGAACTCTTAAACATTCTATGTAATGATGAGTAAATTGTATAAAAAAAATTTAACTCCTTACATTTCCCTGTGAAGTTAATGGTGTATGTTACAAGTGGTATCAGAGCCAAAGGTTCAAAAACTGGCGCCTTTGGGATTTAGCGGAAAGAAATTGAGAGATCCTGGATGAAAAGCGTGTATGTGAAGGAAGGCATCACATCTCTAATCCAGGTTGAACAAAGAGTTTCAAGAGATAAGTATTATTATCTTTCTTTTCTTGAAACACTAGTTATTGCATTTATGGAAAATACAGTGCTTACAAAGTAAATACCTGTTGAGTTAGAGTTTCTTTAAAAAAAGGATGTGTATTTTCCATGTATGTAAAACTTCTATTGTTGTGTTGAAGTTTCCTTGAAAGGAGTTGGGAATTTGGTTTCGTGAAGAAGAAACATGTGTGTGCTTGAAAATTTAACTAATATACATTTGATTCTTATTGAGAGAAATATGTATATTTTGAAAATATATCTTGGATGTGAATCTTGCAACTAAAAGAGACAAATATAGAGAAAAATGTGGTTTTACTTAATATGTAAGTTTGTGTATTTTCATACCAATAGTCCTTGTGCCATGATATGTAGGCATGCATAGGAATTTTATGTAAAAGGAGAGTATGTGGTTATTTAGCTAAAGCTTCTTGGAAAAAAGAAGGTAATTCTTAAAGATATTTCATGGGTTGAGAGATAGGTTAATGAGTTTTCTTTTTCCTTGGAAAAGAGGTCATGAAGAATTATGTTAGTTTCTCATCATACTTTCTTGGAGAAAGTCTACGTTGAATCTTTTGTGAAAAGAACACTTGCTTCTTGGGAAAATATAATGTTGTTCTTACGAAAAAGAATAACCTCTTGAATATATAACATTGCTAGATGGATTATGTCAACTTCTTTATTTAGGTGTATTAAAGGTTAAGTTAACCTTGTTAGTGTTGCATAGTTTGTCATGCATAAAAGAGGCTATCTATGATAAATTATTGAAAGCAAAGCATGAGCAAATTGCATGTAGAATCATAGAGGAACAAGGTTCTTTGCATGCCATTAAAATTCATCGAAAAGAACATAAGTTTATATGTGAAAAAGGATAACATGTTTGTTATCATACTTTAGAAAATATTCTTTGGAAAAGAAGATGAATTATATGTACAAAAACTAAAGTAATGTTTTTGTTTCCTTGAAATACATACATGGCTAATGTAGGTATAATATTTCGAGAATAAGGCATGTATTCTTATGTTTTATTACATTAGTTTTATGGAATGGAAAACCATGTTTTGCATAACTATTATGTTATATGTCCTCGAAGAGGAATCATGAGTTTGCCTACTCAATTATGTTAAGTACTCTGTTGGGAAAATTAATCTTTATGCATTGTATGCATAGGAACAATAGTCAATGTGTTAGCTTTAATATATTTGCACGTTCCAAAGGAAAAATCTAAAGTGGCGGTTCTCTTGTTAAAGTTTAAGTAAAGCAAATGCACATTGTGTCATTTTCCATTAAAGGAATTTCTGAACAGATATAGTGATTTGTCTTATATGAATGTGTGCATGTGTGAAAATTGTCATAATAATGTGGGATTTATTTAACATAAATTGATAATTACTTACTCACACTAATGTAGAGATGTTAGAAGAAAGCATGTTGTGACATTGTATTCACATCTCATATATGCACATGAATAGGTGTTAAAAGATCACTCAAAAATTGATTATTTATTGATTAAGGCTTATTCTAATCATGCTATAAAATCTTGTCGATGTTGCTACAAGAAAACATTGTTGTGGAGGAGCAATGTGAATTCCTGATGGGGATGAGTACTGCAGTAGGGAGAGAATATTTTTCAAATGAAATAAAGATAAGTATTTATGTTATTTTATTTTAAGAAGTCTATGCATATGCATGTTGATTCCTTTAAAAATGAATTGTTACATACATGGCATTGCATGAGCTCCCATTTAAGAGAGTTGTTAAAAAGTACATGCTATTATAACTGCATAAGAATATGCATATGAGATTAATAAGTGTATTATGCTTTATTTCTCTAGGAAAGAAAGTATAAAAGCATGAAAGGAAAATAGTTACTTTTCATTTGAGCTTGAAAAGAAGCAATTGTTTTTGCATGCAATAAAATTTCTAAGTTACCATGCACTACTTTAAAAGAGATGAATGTGTATAGTGATGGTGTGTGAAACTAATGCATGAATGAAAAATATGAGGAAAGTCCTACTGTAAGATGATAGAGTGTTAAAATTAAATCGAATAAAACCTCTTAATAGGTCAAGTTGTGAAACTTAACTAAATGACTAGTTGACTGACTAGTGTTTGCATAAGTCGTCATGGATGCATTAAAACTATTGACTAGTTATGAATGAATAACTAATGAAGGTTATATGCATGAATCGATTTTGACTAAAGCTATTTAAAAGTTATGAACAAGTGATTATGATAATTAATTCATGTGTCAGTCTGTTTGGACCAGAACATTAGGGGAATTGGAAATGTTGTACTCATACCCTAATCATTATTGACACATACGCATTAATGGATATTTATATATACTGGTATGCGTGACAACATTTTATGTAGAAACTTAAAATGATTGCATAAGATAATATGTGCTTGAGAAATGCATATTTATGATTCGCATTATTTCTTATAGTAAGCATGGGTTGCTTAATAAAAAATATGAAAATAAAGCATCGCAAGCATTGCAATGTGAATTGCAACAGTAAATGTTAAAGTATCATGTTTTAATAATGTACAATACATGTATGTTACTTCCAGGGGGGAAGTTGTGACAGCTTCAGTAAAGCTAACTAGTATTAACTAGCTAAAGACAAACTTGTTGAAATTAATTAATGAAAGAAAATCTTTCTAAGTTGATGGTAAAAATGTTTCCAAGAATAGGAAGTGGTTGGGGACAGTTGGAAAGACAGTTACCTACTCCTCTGAGGATAAGCTGGATCCCCGGGGAGGAGTAGGCGTTCTGTGAAATTGGTAAAGGGGGAGTATTTTCTCGAGATGGTTGGGACCAGTAGAAAATAGCTTCCATCAACCCTTGTAAAGCCAAAAACATTTGAGTATGACTGGAATTGGAGAATTGGACCGGACTGTCCCGAATTTCTCTTCCAGGCTTTTCTGAGTGTGACTGGATTGGCCATCCCGATGTCACAGCAGAAGAATCCACTGTTCACCCATGACACTGTCCAGATTCTGGAGCTAGGGGGGCAAGTGGAGGACGTAATTGCCTCACTTGATGGTTGGGGGGACCACAGCTTGAAAGAATAAATTTCCAGATAAGTACAAAGACCTTTTAGTGTGTTGTGCTATTTTGAATTAATATGGAAAGATTGACTATCTGGATGTCTTTAGTAGGAGCTAAGACAACGTGCACGTGATGCATTGACTAGAGAGTTGGTGCTCTCTGAGTACTGGTGGAAGTACTTTGATTAAAACATCTCTTTATATTGCAATATTGTTTGATAGTTGCAAATATTTTCATTTTGAAAACTATGTGACTAATGTGATTGAATTGTTAGTCATACATTACAGGTGTTGATGGGTGTTCAACCATTCTCAGAAAGCTTGCGCAAAAACCATAATTTCTTCCAATAGTGATTGGTTGGTAAGTTCGTATAGATATTTTTCTATACTTTTGTGAATTGAATAAGGGATAAGCAGTCAGAAATGGAAATGAAATTTTCTTTGCGCTATACATGCTTATGAATAAAGATAAAAACGTTATTGTATTAAATAATGACATTTAAGAAAATGAAAGTGTCTCATTGCCAAGGGAAAGGACTCCCTTTGGGTTGTTTATATTATTATACCATGAGTATAAAGTTTAATTTCAGTGAGAGAAGCACACCGAGGACGGTGTTCTCTTAAGGGGGGGAGTATGTAACGGCCACGTAAGTTAATGTAAGTTACAATAGTTACCATGATTTACAAAAACAATTGAATCAAGAATCGGTTAAAAAAGATAAACGAATTCTTGATTCGTTTGAAAACTGGAACGAATTCTTGATTCATGGGAAAAAACTGATTTAGTGTGGGCTAGGTTTTGTTTGAAAGGATGCGACGGAAATTTTCTCTAGTGATTTTGCTATGTGAATACAGGATTGGTTTGCCGAACTTGCCGAACTCAACTGATCGTTTTCGTATGGGAGGTTGCTTACAGATATTTTAAGACGATGAATATTCAGGTGGATAAAGATTTCAATGCCCGACTCTCGGATTACTGTTTTGCAAGAAGGACCCCTACAAATGTTTACGTTTTGCAAAGGGCGGAAGCTTACTCGGCCCCGGAGACGCTGAAAGATTGCCATTACAAATAAGTATGGCAATCAACATGGAACCAAGAGTGATGGACTTCGACGAACCGATGAAAGTAAAGATAAGTAAATAAACTTAATCTTCTCTGAATATTATTATATGTTTATTGCATGTGGAAATGATAAGGCTGATCATTATCCTATATTTGCTGTTGAAACTCATTATATAGAAAATTTGTGTTTTTCATAAATTTTATAATTCAGATTGGATTGGATATTCATTGGAGACAGAAATATTGGATTGGATATTCATTGGAGACAGAAATATTTATTGTGCTCAATCTTATCGAACTCTCTGCTTGTCTATTATGCCAAAACTCCTTGTTAACGGTTTGACCAAATATGGAAGTAATGTTTGTATAGCAAAACAAAGATATAGTTATTATTGTTATTGGTATTTGCATAAAGAAACATGCAGCCTTCTAAGAAAGAAGAATCTTACATGGAAAAGACTAATGAATTAGTAAGTCCATGAATAGTTTCATAAAAACCATGGGTAGTTTTTCCATGGTGTTGAAAAAGATTAAATAAGCAGTCTTGAGAATTATTCCATATGCATTTTTACTTGTGGAGAAGGATAAGAATTAATGCTCTTATTAGGAAAATAACACTGCATACAAATATTTGTATTGGTGAATATATTTATATTTATATATATATAACTTTTCTTGGGAAAAGATTATGGGAAAACGTTAAATAATAAGTAATAATGTTGTTCATCTTTCTTGGGATGAGTTACACAGAAAGAGGGTATTTCATTAGTTATTTGGAATATGTTTCAAGATTATGGGATAATGTTAAATAATAAGTAATAATTTGATTATTTACCACAGTTATCTTTCAATATCATTATAAACAAGTTTTATTCCCATATCGAGGTGGGTAAATATATGAGAAAATAATTCAAGGGAAATAAGTTGAGATTTTCCTTCTTAAAGTGAAAATATGTTTTGGTGGACATATTGAGATTAAGGCTTTGGTAACCTTATATTGAGACATTTGAAATGCATGCATATTTAAAATAGGCATTTGCCTACTATGTGTATTTATTTCATGCATGTTTGGATAAATATGCATGTTTTCATATTCTCTATACAATGTATTTAATGCATATAGATAGGAATTTTTAATTAAAATATGATTTATCACGTGATCTTGTGGTTATTTCCTAACAAGAATCCTTGTTTTCTTTTCTTCAAAAGACTCTTACTTTAATATCTGAGACATATAATGTTATTAGAGAGATAGAAGGGTGAAAGGGAGACTTATTGGCGGGTTTTTGGAAAAGAATCCATCTTATCTTTTTTGAGAATATTTCTATTATGTTATTCCTTGCTATTATGCCAATCTTTTACATAATAGTTAAGAGTGGTAGTATACTAAGAAGTTTTTGTGAAAATAATCCATGTTGTTTTAAAGATTGCTATTATGATAATCTTTATTTTACATGAAAATAGTAATTTCATGATGATAGAAATCTAAGAAGGGAATAAGTGTCTCCTACAGTAAAGGAAGAGCTATCTCTCTTGCATACCTAAAGAGGAGAGTTATCTCTCTTGCATGCACAAAGAATAACCATTATGTTATAAAAGCATGCTCTTTGCATGTATAAATAAATATTGAGCTATCTTACTGTTAGGAAAATATGTGAGTACATTTATGATATCAAAACTAATATGTTAGTTATGTTAGTTCTTTTGGAGGAAGATCTTGCATATACTTGCAATATATGCATTAAATTTTATTGATAAAGAATATACACATATGTATGTAGAAAGATAGCTTGTAGTATTAAAACTACATTGAATATTATTGTTAGTATAATTTGAAAATGGGATTTATATTTTTCATTGTGTACTTTTACTTATGTTTACATGCTCACTAGAATTGAGACTTTCTTTGGAAAGACTCGTGAAGGAGGTTATGTGCTTCGTTGTGTAAGCACTCCTTAGGGAGAGTCTTTTGGAATTCGGTATGCATTTGCATGCATGGAAGAAACAATTGTTATGTTAGATGTAGCCCTTGTCTTGCAGGAATGTGTGCTTATGCAATGGAAGCATGAGTTATTGTGATGATTTATAACCAGCACATATGAGGTATGTGTTGTTAAGGAGAAAATGTCAGGGTGCTTTATTTGTTTTTTTTCATGAATATACATGAGTACAGAGATGTGAAATGATTGATTAATACTTTGTGAATATTGACATCATTTTATGTTGGAAGCATCATAGCAGGGAATGATGGTGGTAGTTACAAAGGAATATTATGCTTGTCATGTACAAAGGAAAAATTATGCTTGTCCTGGTGGCAGGAAAAATGATTAACGCTCATGCAGATGAGTGCGAGTTGCAGGAAGGGCCAATGTACAAAGGTCCATTGGAGGTACATACATGCCACCAAGATCTGAAGATCTAAAGATATGAAGACCAGAGGGTAAATGGTAACATATTTATTGTAATGGCTTTAAGCTAGATATTTGCATATTTCCTTGTAAGATTATATGAACGATGGTTAAGGGTTGGTCTCCCTTACAAGCCATGGAGTGATGGGCTGAACACCCTCACGAGCGTTTAATAATAAAATTAGACGTTTGCTGGTTTTCACCCTAAGGGGTTTCCAGGGTATATTGGTGTTCAATGGCGTGATTCATTATTGTGTCTAGATGATGAGGTTAATTCCTTTCTTATGTGATGATTATATGAGTAATGAGATGAATGGATGATTACATAATATAGTATTAAGTTAATTTACTATTATGGAAGTTGTTAAGGGATTAAGGAGTTTACTATTCTTATCTATAAAATTACACTGTGAACTCTTAAACATTCTATGTAATGATGAGTAAATTGTATAAAAAAAAATTTAACTCCTTACTTTTCCTATTGAAGTTATGTATGGTGTGTATTCTGATTCTACTTATCGGGAAGATAGAAGTCTGATTAAATGATCATAGAAAATTATATTAATAGCCCATATAAACGTTTTGAAAAACCTGCACAGATTTTAGAAAAATAAATAAAAATAAATCAGGTGACAAGTTTACTTGTTCTTCGGTAATTGTTTTATTCTTTAATAACATACATGGATACTCTTTCATGTAAATGCAAGGAGTTAAATTTTTTTATACAAGTTACCCATGGGTAACTATCCAAATCACTATTAAATATTTCTTACCAATCATTAGATAGAATGTTTACCAATTCATAGTGTAACTTTAGTATAAGAATAGTAAGTTGCTTAACCATTAACAACCTCTAGTACATTAACATAAAACTGTAGGATGTAACCTTGCATTCATTTCATTATTTATGTAGTCATCACATACTTGACATTATGAACATAAAAACAAAAAAGTAATCAACATCATCAACTTGACGCAATAATCAATCACATCATTGAACACCAATATACCCTACATTATGAACATCACAACAAAAAAATAATCAACATCATCAATTTGACACAATAATCAATCACATCATTGAACACCAATATACCCTAGAAACCCCTTAGGGTGAAAACCAAAAAATGTTTAGTTTTATTATTAAACACTCGTGAGGGTGTTCAGCCCTCACTCAATGGCTTATAAGGGAGACCATCCATTAACCATCATTATAAATATTACAAGGAAATATATAAATATCTAATTTAAAGCCATTACAATAATTATGATAGCATTTACCCACTAATCTTCATATCTTCATATATTCATATCTTCGTGGCATGGATGTACCTACAATGTACCATCGTACAATGGACCATCTTGTAGCTCGCACTCATCTACAAGAACCATTAATCATTTACCTGCTACCATGTTAAGTATAATATTTTCTTCTCATAAGTCACCCTCGTTTCCTGTCATTGATGTCATCAACAAGCTTTTATAGTGTGATTAGATAAAGGCTCAATCAATAAATAATCAATATTTAAGTGATCCTTTAACACTTATTCATGTGCATACATGAGATGTGAATACAATATCACATCATGCTTCCTTTTAACATCTCTACCTTAGTGTAAGCAAGTAATTATCAATTCATGTCAAAATAATCCCCACATTATTATAACACTTCTCGCACATAAGTACAAGACAAATCGCTACAACTGTCAAGGACTTCCTTTAATGGAAAATGACACAATTTGCATTCAAGTTACTTATAATTTAATAAAATAACCAGCCCTTCAGCTATGCTTTGGTGCTAAAGCTAACAGGATGAATGTTTTTCCTATGCATGCAATGCTCATAGTTTCCAAAAGAGTCTTCCCAAAGGAATTCTTAATAGAAAAGAGCATGTAAATACATGTTTTATTTTCTGTAAGAACTAATTCAACTAAAGCATACAAATACATGTCTTATTTTTCAAATATTATACTATCAATATTTTCCAATGTAGTCTAACACAACGTACTATCTTTTTCCACATACAAATATGTATATTCTTTCAAACGAAAGGTAATACCAATATTGAATGCATATGCAGAAACTAACATAATAGTTATGATAGCATAAAGTACTCACAAATAATTCTTCCTAAATAAACATTATAACTCAATATTTCTTCTATCCATGCAAATATTATAAATCTCCAACACAATCACCATTCTTTGTGCATGCAAGAGCTTATCATAATATCCCTTCTTTAACGTAGCCAACACATTATTCCCTTCTTAGAACTCTATCATCATTAACCATTCCTTTCATGTAACAAATGCATACTTCATTTGCATCAGGAAGTTAACATAACCTAGTTTTGTTGTCTTTATACTTGAAAGCCTCTTATGTCTCACTTTCAAGAAATGATCATAGATAACCTTATTTTATGCATAAAACTAGGAAACAATACAAAGGTTAGCTTAACATTGTATACATCCAAATGAAGTCCTCGACATGCATTCCTTTGAAGAAGTTATTATTTTCAAGTAACAACAACATATATAAAACCAAATAATATTTATTATTCTTTTCACACAAGCTTCAACATGATCTTTCTGAAAGAAACAATTATGAGAAAACTATTATGGGTTCTTCATGCCTTTTCTTCCAAGAAATTCATTAACTTATCTCCCAACCCATGAAATATATTCAGGAATTACCCTCTTTAATCTATATTTACTTTCTAGGAAATAACTTGGATTTCGTTATCATTTCATACACCTGTATGAAATCCATTTTTTTTACAAAATAACAAGAAATTTATCTTTTATTACATAAGATACATATATATAAAGACAAGAAAATTTACTTTTTTATGTTTTACTATTGCTAGAACTCACATGGCTTCTTCTCTGCAAAACTAGCATAGTAAGTTTGTCTTTTGCCATGGTATATCTCTAAGAATAATATATTTCTAAAAGATTAACATAGTAGCAATCTTTTCAAGAACTTATGTCATAAGTTTGTCTTTTACCATGGTATATATCTAAGAACAACAGTGACTATTTTCATACAATATTTTTTCTTTCTTTCAAAAGCCTAGGTAAAAGATTAGTATGCAAAATATTGAATACTTTTTATTTTCTTTCAAGGATATGGTAAAAAGAAACTAGTATGAAAAATATTTTTCTTTCAAGAGTACTTATCTTTTAAATATTGAAATCTCTTAGCCTAACTAGACTCGTGGCCTTTCTTCCATTCGTTCTCTAATAACTTTTTGAACCTTCCATTCCTCTATGAGAAGAGCATGATTCCAATTCTTGATAGTGAGATCGAGTTCGTAATCGTGCTTCTGAACTTCGTTAGCCAGATTCTCACTTTAGTTAGTGAGAACTTGATGATCGTGATCGTAATTCATTTAGTTGGTTCCTAAGTTGTTTCAGTCGAAGAACCATTTTCCCTTCGCTTTGTTCCATATCAATTTATAATTATTGTGAAAAAACCATAGCTCGAGATATATAAGTAGAGAAAAGGACAGTCTCTGGTTAAACCCACTCCTACTGAATATTAACCAGACACTGTATCTTTTTATGGTAGCCTCCCTTTCTTTCCATTGTGGCTCCCATGGTGGTTATAATTGTCAAAAAAACCCAACCACTTCTTGAAAACTAATTCTATTAAATTAATTATATCTTTTTTTCATCAACAATAAAGTTAAAGGCGTGGGTCTATGGATGTTACATACTCCCCCCCTTGAAGACAACATCTTCCTCGATATTCTTCTTTCACTGCAACTTAAACTTATACTCATGATATTATAATATAAACAACCCAAAGGAGTCCTTCCCTTTCGCAATGAAACACTTTCTTTTCCTCAAATGCCATTAATTGAAACAATAATGTTTTTATCCATAGTAATAAGCATGTATAACTCAAAAAATATTCCATTTCAATTTTTAACCACTTATCCATTATTCAAATTCATAAAAATATAGTAAAATCTCTATACCAACTTACCATTACTTACTAATTACTATTGGAAGTAATGATAATTTTTACACAAGCTTTCTGAGAATGGTTGAACAACCCGTCAACACTCTATGGAAAGTATCCTATGATGTATGACTAACAAATTCAGTCACATTAGTCACACCATTTCCAATAAAATGAAATAATTTAAACTATCATTCATTCATGCAATTTCAAGTGATATTTTAGTCACATTACTCTTCCTAGTCTTTAGAGAGCACCAACCCTCTATTCATGATAAATAATGAAAATTATAAATAACTACACCACGTGCACATTATCTTAGCTCCCGCTAAAGACATCCACACAGTACTTCAAAAAGTGCTCAGAGAGCACCTAGATCTCTAATCGTACAATTTCAATCAATGCACCATGTGCATATTGTCCTAGCCGTTGCTAAGACATTTAAAAGATTAGTAATAAAATAAAGAAACTTATACTTTCAGTGATTCCTTTTCAAGAGCTAGGCTCCTTTCCTCTCAATATCTACATAAGATATTTACATAATCATATAAAAATTCGTTTCACTATAACACATAGCTGATTACTTAACTTGTTCCGTTATGAGAACCACAACTATAAACAAAATTCTCCTCCCAACCCATGGAAGTTGGTTTCCACAACCAAATCGAGTCATTTTCACATCTGGATAGTTATTTGACACAAAACCATACCAGGTCTAGTATGGAATTCCACTGGCAAACCGGATCAAGAATTCCAATGACCACTCAAGGTCCAGTATAGGATTCCTCTTGGCAACATCATGCCTATTCCTTTGATGGCATCCCGTCTATGAGTAATTTTGGATCATCTATCTCTAGGGAGAGGAAATCTCGGTATGTAAGTGCCATAAACCCCTCCGAGCAAGCAACCACCATCAACCCAAGGCCTTCTAGCCTTTCACAATTGTTCACAACTGTCTACCATGTTAAATTTATCTTTTAGCATTGTTTCCCATAGTAAATATCATAATGAACTATGTGCATATTATACATAAAGAAAAAGAAACTTTGTGTACATCATACATCATACTTGGCACTCCACATGGCTCTAATGATATCCAGATTAATAGGGAACATGAATAACATACATGTGTTATACATTATTATTTTCTAAATAAAAAGAATCATGCACATTATAACATGAGACTTTATCAATTACCGTTGAAATTTTCACGAAAATATTTTACTTTCACAGGTTTTTGTTGTTTCCATTAAGCTAACCATGCTTAATCTCATCAACAACACTAATCATAAATATGCATTGTTAAAAAAAAATCACTTCCAAAATAATTTTAGTTTCATGCATACAATGTCGTCATGCATACAATTATATATAAATATTCATTAATGTGTATGTCTCAATAAATATTGGGGTAATAGTCCAACATTTCTAATTCCAATAGTGTACTGTTACCAACAGTCTAACATGCGAAGTAACTACTTGTTCACCACTTGCAATAATCTTCAATAAAACCCAGTCATGCATACATGTTTTATTAGTTAGTCAGACAACACTAACTAATCAATGCCACTAATAATATTAATGCATCCATGACATGACTCATTCAAAAATTAGTCATTCGACAACTAGTCATTTTAGTTAAGTCTCACTACTTAACCCATTGTGTATTTTCAACATTTGACAGGGTTCATTCGTTTTCAATTTAAAACACTTTCATCCTCTTCAAGGACTTTCCTTATCCTTTGCAGTCATGCATTAGTTTCACACACCATCACTGTACACATTCATCTTTTTCAAGTGGTGCATGGTAACTTTAGTTATGTTCACTAAATGTATGAGTAATATGTCATATACCCAATGTTAATAAGCAACTCTCACTTTCACTAGTGAGTACTCATGTTTTTCATAATTACAACAAAGGTTTTATTGTCTTCTCACTTTCACTAGTGAGTACTCAAGTTGTTGATAAGTACAAAAAATGTTATATTGTCTCATAAGTACAACAAAGGTTTTATTGTCTTTTATCCTCAACAAGATTCCAATGTTATGAAAACCATTTTGCAATAGAATTTATTACTTATTACTCTTCAATGCAGTTATAAACATGAATCACATATATCATGTCAAAATTCAACTACTGCTTATATCAATCAATATGTAGATTGCTAGAATCATACCTTAACTGATGTCCATTCGTAGCATACCTCAATTTCTTTTCTCTTAACAAATCCCAAAGGCGCTAGTGTTGCAACCTTTAGCTCTAATACCACTTGTAACATACACCGATAACCTCTCATGGAAATGCAAGGAGTTAAAAAAATTTATACAAGTTACCCACGGGTAACTATCCAAATCACTATTAAATATTCCTTACCAATCATTAGATAGAATGTTTACCAGCTCATAGTATAACCTTAGTATAAGAATAGTAAGTTTCTTAACATTAACGACCTCTATTGTAGTATATTAACATAAAACTATATGATGTAACCTTGCATTCATTTCATTATTCATGTAGTCATCACATACTTGACATTATGAACATCACAACAAGAAAGGAATCAACATCATCAATTTGACACAATAATCAATCACATCATTGAACACCAATATACCCTGGAAACCCCATAGGGTGAAAATCGAAAAACGTTTAATTTTATTATTAAATGCTCGTGATGGTGTTCATCCCTCACTCAATGGCTTATAAGGGAGACCATTCCTTAACCATCGTTATAAATCTTACAAGGAAATATACAAATATCTAGCTTTAAGCCATTACAATAATTATGATAGCATTTACCCACTAATCTTCATATCTTCATATCTTCTTGGCATGGATGTAACTACAATGTACCATCGTACAATGGACCACCTTGCAGCTCAAACTCATCTACATGAACCGTTAATCATTTATCTACCACTATGTTAAGCATAATATTTCCTTCTCATAAGTCACCAATGTTTCCTGTCATTGATGTCATCAACAAGCCTTTATAGCATGATTAAAAAAGCCTCAATAAATAAATAATCAATCTTTAAGTGATCCTTTAACACTTATTCATGTGCATACATGAGATGTGAATACAATATCACATCATGTTTCCTTCTAACATCTCTACCTTATTGTAAGAAAGTATTTATCAATTCATGTAAAAATAATACCACATTATTATGACACTTCTTGCACATTAGTACAAGACAAATCGCTACAATAGTCAAGGAATTGCTTTAATGGAAAATGATACAATGTGTATTCGAGTTACTTATACTTTAACAAAAGAACTGGCCCTTCAGCTATTGTTTTGGTGCCAAAGCTAACAGGATGAATGTTGTTCCTATGCATGCAATGCCTATAGTTTCCAAAAGAGTCTTCCCAAAGGAATTATTAACACAAGAGAGCATGTAAACACATGTTTTATTTTCTGTAAAAACTAATGCAAATAAAGCATACAAATACATGTCTTCTTTTTCAAATATTATACTATCAAACTTTCCCAATGTAGTCAAACACAACATACCATCTTTTCCCACATACAAATATGTATATTATTTCCAACGAAAGGTAATACGAATATTGCATGCATATGCAGAAACTAACATAATAGTTATGATAGCATAAAGTACTCACAAATAATTCTTCCTAAATAAACATTATAACTCAATATTTCTCCTATCCATGCAAAGATTATAAATCTCCAACACAATTACTATTCTTTTTTCATGCAAGAGCTTATCATAATATCCCTTCTTAGAACTCTACCATCATTAACTATTCCTTTCATGTAACAATGCATACTTTATTTGTATTAGGAAGTTATCATCACCTAGTTTTGTTGTCTTTATGGTTGAAAGCTTCTTATGTTTCCCTTTCAAGAAATTATCATACATAACCTTATTTTATCCATAAAACTAGGAAACAATATGAAGGTTAGCTTAACCTTATATGCATCCAAATCAAGAAGTAGACATGCACTCCATTCAGGAAGTTATTCTTTTCAAGTAAGAACATCATATATAAAACAACATAATATTTATTATTTTTTTCACACAAGCTTCAACATGATCTTTCCCAAAGAAACAATTATGAGAAAACTATTATGGGTTCTTCATGACTTTTCTTCCAAGAAATTCATTAAATTATCTCCTAACCCATGAAATATATTCAGGAATTACCCTCTTTAATATATATTCGCTCTCTAGGAAATAACTTGGATTTCATTATCATTTCATACACCCGTACGAAATCTTTTTTTTTAAGAACAAGCAATATATCTTTTATTACATAAGATATATATATATATATATATATATATATATATATATATAAAGACAAGAAAATTTACTTATTTTTGTTTTACTACTAACATCTTTCAAGATACATAATAGCAATCTTTATAGGAACTCACATGGTTTCTTCTCCGCAAAAATAGTATAGTAAGTTTGTATTTTACCATGGTATATCTCTAAGAATAATATATTTCTAAAATATTAACATAATAGCAATCTTTTCAAAAACTTACTTGGTAAGTTTGTCTTTTACCATGGTATATATCTAAGAATGAAAGTGACTATTTTCATACAATCTTTTGTTTTCTTTCAAAAGCTTAGGTAAAAGATTAGTATGCAAAATATTGAATACTTTTATTTTCTTTCAAGAATATGGTAAAAAAAAACTAGTATGAAATTTTTTTTCTTTCAAGAATACTTATCTTTTAAATGTTGAAATCTCCTAGCCCAACTAGACTCGTGGCACTTCTCCCATTCATTCTCCAATAAATTTTCGAACCTACCATTCCTCCATAAGAAGAGGGTGATTCCAATTCTCGATAGCGAGATCTAGTTCGTAATCGTGCTGATTCTTACTTTAGTTAGTGAGAACTTGATTACCGTGATCCTAATTCATTTAGTTTGTTCCTAAGTTGTTTCATTTGAAGAACCATTTTTCCTTCGCTTTGTTCCATATCAATTTATAATTATCATGAAAAAACCATAGCTCGAGGTATATGAGAAAAGGATAGTCTCTGGTTAAACCCACTCCTAATAAATATTAACCAGACACCATATAGTTTTATCGCAGCCTCCCTTTCTTTCCATTGCAGCTCCCACGGTAGTTATAACTGTAAAAAAAACCCAACTACTTCTTGAAAACTAATTCCATTAAATTAATTATATCTTTTTTTTTCATCAACCATAAAGGTAAAGGCACGGGTCTATGGATGTTACAATTGCACCAAAAAGGGCTTTTTGGCTAACTATGAAAAGATGTTGTAATGATCTCTCTTATCCTGTAAATATTTTAACTCAGTTAAATTATATAAAAATTAAAATTAAATATTTTAACTTTAAATTACATACATATTAAAATTGAAATATTTTATCTTTAAATTACATAAAAAATAAAAATAATAATCTGATAAAATTAATAATCTGAAATAATTTTTTACTTAGTCAAAAAATAATAATAATGTTTAAACAAAAATAACTTTATGATATTTATTCATGAAATGAGAATTTGTAGCATTGTCCCATGGTATTCCTATGGAAAATAGACTAAAGGAATGGGAAATTAAATCAACCTAGATACAACTTAACCCAGAATCTACCAAAAGCTCAAAGAGATCAAATCTCTTTTCACTCTAAAAGAGATTTGAATCTAAGAAGAATTATTCATCTTGAAGCTTGGTAAATCCAAAATTAAAATAATTTTTTTTAAGTCAACTTCATATATATGTATATGTATTTGTATATATATATATATATATGAAAATAAGAAAATAAAACTAATATGAAAGAGTAATGTGTAGCTCTTAAAAAATATTAATAATAATTAAATAATTCAATGTGTATTATAAATAAAATATTTCAATATACAAATTTAAGTCAAAGTTAGGTTATATTGACATATGTTAGATATAATAACTAAAACACATTTAATATAAACTATCTTTTAATAAATAAAATATTTTATTTCAATTTTTATCTTCAAAATATTTTAATATTAATTATATATAATAAAATATATATATATTTATAAAAAAAATAAAATCATGTTTTCATAAAATATTCTATTAATAATAGATGAAGATTTAGTCTGTATATATATATATATATATATATATATATATATATATATATATATATATAATCAAAGAATAAAGAAAAAAAAGGTAAACAAAATTAATAAAATTATTATATAAAAAAAAATTGAATGAGAAAAGAAAAAAGTCATGACAAAAACCAATATATTAAAAAAAAATAAAAAAATCTTATCTCATATTTCCAAATAAAATTACATATTTTTTTTTAAAATAAAATATATGGATTAATTGAATATATTGATGGTAATAATGTAATATGATTGATTGAGAATATTAAATTATATATATTATGGTTAATCTAAAAACATGAAAAAAATAGTGATATTCTTAAGTTTTTAGAATTAATTATTTTAATTACTTAAGTTTGATGTAAATATTATTTTTATTTTATTGATCGTTTTAGGGTTTTGATTATTTAGGTTTCGCATAAATATTTATATTTAATTTTGACTATTTATTATTTTTATTTGTTTTTAAGTTTTTAGCGATAATTGTTTTGATTTTATTACTTTTTTATTGTTTTGATTATTTATTATTGACCTAAATATTAATTTATTTGAGATATTAATTACATTAAAATTTTGTTTTTGGTTTTCCATGGGGTATTTGATACACTGTGATCATCTGGTGCTTTGTTAAGGCACTCCTTGCAAGGATTCAATTCCGAGCATGCTATGAAGTAAAAGGTTCAATTATTAGACATGATGAAGACAACTTACCAAAAATAAAAATTACCTTTTGATTAGTTATTTCATTGATTCAATATCAACAATTTTTTCTCTCTTCATCTATTTAACTTGATGCCCTGGTTCTTCACCTTGTTCTCAAGATGAACCACACTGATGATTCTAAAAGCCTTAAAAAATAAAATTATGATGACTTGATTTTTATTGAAAGCTTTCATAAATATATAATTAAAATAAAAGAAATAAGAATAAGTATTAGAATATTCTTAAGGAATATATATATATATATATATATATATATATATATATAATGTTTTGAAAATTTTGGAGATGAGTTATGTAGGATTTTTTGTGTTCAAGGTTTTCGGTAGACACTCTACACATCTTCAAGAATTAGAAAGCCAATAAATAATGAGATAGAATGTTGAACATACCTATAAATAATAAGAATTTGGAGAATATAAAATTCTCACATAGAAATGAATAATAAAATAAAATAATTAATGGATGAAAATAGTAAGTGAAAATATAATAAAATAAAATAAATGTTATTAAAAAATTGTCAAAAGTAAGTAAATATATATATAAAACCAAAATTTATTAGTGTTATTTTTGTTAATTAATTATATTATTTATTTATTATTTAGATTTATACTAGCAATTGCACCATCACCATATGTTGCAAACGAAACACCGTAAGATTTTTGAAGAGATCCAATAGTTGTTAAGCAAGATATGTGTAGTGAAATCGATGTCTATATTATTCTGTGCGTAAATTTCCATACAAATTTACACCATATCAATCCTTACTAACTTTTCCATATTCGCAATTCGATGTCTACCTGACAAGGGATATTCCTTCCCTGAGACAAACCTTGCTTCATTGCCAGTTGTGCAATAGAAAAGAAGAACGATATTTCTTTTAGGAGAAAACATGATCACTATGCTCTTTTGCATATAGAAAACTAGCACTGAGATACCACCTAGTTTGAGATTCACAGTCAACAAATTAGAATGGAAGTGTGAGTGACACTCGAGATTTTAAAATATATTGGATCTTGACACTCTAGGTGTTGATAGAAAGCGTAGAGTGATGCCTCTTGGCCAGAGGCAATAAGGAAGAATGATATATGTTGAAATTGAGATTGATATTGAGGTTAAAATGGTAATGGTAATAAATTTGTTATTATATTTTTTATAGTTAAATATTTTCATTACATATTATTAAATATTTATATACTGGGGATTTCACATATTGAAATATGCAAATAAAACCCTAAATCTATGTAAACCCTAACACAAGATCTAGGATAGTCAGTACCATTAATCGCATGATCTCAAACTGCAAACTGCATGAGGTCAATGAAGAGAAGCGTTAGCAATGTAAATAATGGAGAGCTAATCTAAAAAATAAAGTAGGCATTGTTGAATTGCACCTTTTCATGACAACCTCTTTCACCATGGCATGAGATTCTACTCCATGAGGCCTTATGGATGTTATTTTTTCTGGCTAGGGTGCATACCCTACTTCATATTATGAAAATATATTGTAAGCTTCTACTATACAATACCAAGTGCCTTGAATTTCCTGAGATTGCAATAAATAAGTTGGTAAAAAGATGAATGATCTAGTTTAGAGATAAGATAAGCTTAGGGGTTCTACTTTACAGGATACTTGTTGGAATAAATTAAAGTGGCTTTAACACATCATAAGTGTTTTTAGAGATTTGATGCATTCATCTCAACCATTCTCAGTCATCCTCAAATATTGGTATGGTTCATATCAGTGCCACTCTGCATATGGCATTAATAAAACCTGAAAAACCAGTGCAAAAATCCACTATACCTTATTTAATATTGCTATAAATACGAGTTTAAAAAGAGGGGGTTGCAGAGCTTCATAAATGGGAGATATAAAAAATCCCAAGAAATAATAAATCCAACAAAATCTAAGGGAAATAGTGAATTGAATCAAATAATAAGGCCATAAAGAAAGTTGTTCTAGACATCTGGAAGACGAGGGAGGCACTAGTGGCTACAAACTACAAGGGTGTAGTCATTATCTGTAATGGCTTTAACACATCATAAGGATTTTGAGAGATTTGATGCATTCATATCAACCACTCTTAGTCATACACAATTATTGGTATGATCCATATCTGTGCCACTATGCATACGTCATTCATCAACCCTAAAAAACTAGCACAAAAAGCCATTGTACCTTATTCAATCTTGCTAGAAACAAGAAGTTACAGAGAGGGAGTTACAGAGCTTCATAAATGGGAGATCTACAAAATCCCAACCAATAATAAATCCAGTGAAAGATAAGGGAAATAGTGAATGGAATCAAATAATAAGGCCGTAAAGAAATTTTTTCTAGACATTTGGAACACGAAGGAGGCAACAGTTGCTGCAATCTACAAGACTATAATCATTCTCTGAAATGGATTTAACAAATCATAAGGATTTTGAGATATTTGATGCATTCATATCAACCAATCTCATTCATTCACAATTATTGGTATGGTCGATATCAGTGCCGCTATGCATATGGCATTCATCAACCTTGAAAAACTAGTGCAAAAAGCCATTGCACCTTATTCAATATTTCTAGAAACAAGAAGTTACAGAGAGGAGGTTGCAGAGCTTCAAAAATGAGAGATCTACAAAATCCCAAGAAATAACAAATCCATCGAAAACTAGGGGAAATAGTGAATGAAATCAAATATTAAGGCCATAAAGAAAATTGTTCCAAACATCTAGAAGACGAGGAAGGCACCAGTGGTTGCAATCTACAAGGTTGTAATCATTCTTGTTTTTTCATATAGTTGAGATTACTGGTATACACTGATGCATGCACATCCTTTTTGTACATGGATAATTGTGTCACGTTGAATAGCTTCACTTTCACATTACTCATCTCTACCACCACCTTCTCGAATACCTACATTCTCTTCCTTTTGCCATATATCCTCTCAATATGCTCCTCTATTTTAACATCAATGGGTTTAGTTTCCTTGAAGCATCCTCCCCAAACTTTCTTACCCCAAGCATGTCCGTGGAAATGCACATGGGAGTAGCCTTCGAAGAAAATTTGGGTGTGCTTGGGATCGATGTTTGCATCTACCCATCCCACCCAAGCCCTCAATGCCTTCTCGAAAGTAACAAGCTCTTCCATGTAAGGAATAACATGTCCTTTTTCCTCAAAATAATACACCCTATTAAACACACACAAGATTTAGTTTAAAAAGAAGCCAAGAGCAGACATTGTTAAATTGCACCTTTCATGACAACCTCTTTCACCATGGCATAAGCTTCTACTCCACGAGGCCTTCTCGATGTTATTTTTTCTGGCCAAGGTTCATACCCTGCTTCTAATTATGAAAATATATTGTATGCTTCTAGTTTTCAAAACCTAGTGCCTTGAATTTCCCGAGATTGCAATAAATAAGTTCGTAAAAACATGAGCGATCTAGTTTGGAGATAAGATAAGCTTAGGGGTTCTACTTTACAGAATACATGTTGGAATAAAGTGAAGTGTTTTTAACACATCATAAGTATTTTGAGAGATATTATGCATTCATATCAACCACTCTCAGTCATCCACAATTATTGGTACAGTCCATATAAGTGTCGCTCTGCATACGACATTCATCAACCCTGAAAAACTAGCGCAAAAAGCCATTGTACCTTATTTAATATTGCTAGAAACAAGAAGTTAGAAAGAGGGGTTTTCAAAGCTTCATAAATGGGAGATATAAAAAATTCCAAGAAAAAATAAATCCAGCAAAAGCTGAGGGAAATAGTGAATGGAATTAAATAATAAGGTCATAAAGAAAGTTGTTCCAAACATCTGGAAGACGAGGGAGGCACCATTGGCTGCAATCTACAAGGTTGTAATCATTCTCTGAAGTGGATTTAACACATAATAAGGATTTTGAGAGAATTTATGCATTCATCTCAACCAATCTCAATCATCCACAATTATTGGTATTGTCCATATCAGTGCCACTCTGCATACGACATTCATCAACCCTGAAAAACTAGCACAAAAATCCATTGTACCCTATTCAATCTTGCTAGAAACAAGAAGTTACAGAGAAGGGGTTGCACAGCTTCATAAATGGGAGATCTAAAAAATCCCAAGGAATAATAAATCCAGAGAAAGCTAAGGGAAATAGTGAATAGAATCACATAATAAGGCCATAAAGAAATTTGTTCCAGACATCTGGAAGACAAGGAAGGCACCCGTGGCTGCAATCTACAAGGATATGATCATTCTCTAAAGTGGATTTAACACATCATAAGGATTTTAAAATATTTTATGCATTCATCTCAACCACTATTAGTCATCCACAAATATTAGTACGATCCATATCAGTGCCATTGTGCATACGACATTCATTAACCCTTAAAACCAGCACAAAAAGCCACTGTACCTTATTCAATATTGCTAGAAACAAGAAGTTACAAAGAGGGATTTGTAGAGCTTCATAAATGGGAGATCTAAAAATTCCCAACCAATAATAAATCCAGCAAAAGCTAAGGGAAATAATGAATGGAATCAAATAATAATACCTTAAAGAAAGTTGTTCCAGACATTTGGAAGAGGAGGAAGGCACTAGTGGCTGTAATCTACAAGTCTGTAGTCATTCTCTGAAGTGTCTTTAACACATCATAAATATTTTGAGATATTTGATGCATTCATCTCAACCCTCATTCACTGATGCTTAATGCAGTCATATCGGTGCCTGCAAGTATCTGACATTCATATACAGAAGTAGTGTACAAAAACCTATCTATTTCCATTCTTGCTAAAACAGAATAGAGGGGTTACAAAACCATAAAAACGAGATATATCTAATCTACCATTTTATCAAAATCAGTAAAAGCTAAAAATAATGAATAGGAATCAAATAATAAAGTACACAGCAAAAGAAGTTGTTTTGAATGTCTTGAAACGAAGGGAGGCACCAGTGGCTGCAATCTAAAAGGTTGTAATCATTCTCATTTTTCCTATACTCTAGCTTGTTGGTATACACTAATGCATGCACATCCTTTATGTACATGGATAACTATGTCAAATTCAATAGTTGCACTTTCACATTCTTCATCTCTGCCACCAACTTCTCGACTACCTGCATTCTCTTCCTTTTTCCTTAGATCCTCTCAATCTGCTCCTCTATTTTCACATCAATGGGTTCAGTTTCCTTGAAGAATCCTCCCCCAACTTTCTTCCCCCAAGCCTGCCATCGAAATGCACAGGGGATTAGCCTCTGAAGAAAAATTGGGTGTGCTTGGGATCGATGTTGGAATCTACCCATCGCACCCAGACCCTCAATGCATTCTCAAAATCAACAAGCTCTTCCATGTAAGAATACCATGTCCTTTTCCTTCAAAACAATCGACCCTGTTAAATACACACAGGATTCAGTTTAAAGCAGTGCTATAAACTTACCACTTGGGAACTTATGGAAAATTGAAAAATTTGAAGAAACTAGGATCACGCTTACCCATTATAGGGCTCTGATAGAGTCCATGTTTAACTAATAGAATATATACTGATCTCCACGGACAGCAATTGTTTGTCTCTCAACCTTTCAAACATGAAGAGGCATTCAATTTTGCACATACATGTAGCTACAAAAGCAAAAGACATTTGCAAAATAAAGCAGGTTCTTGATTCAATGGCAACAACGATAAGCGAGCGCCATGAACAAATGTCCATGGGTAAGATTTGAAAAATTTGATGCATTCTCCTCAACCACTCTGAGTGATCCACATTTATTAGTGCAGTCCATATCAATGCCTTTATGTATATAGCAGATATCAACCTAAGAAAACAACACAAAAACCTTGAATAACAACTAAATCTTGCTAGAAACACAAAGTTATAGAGAGTGGTTACAAAGCTTCACAAATGGGAGATCTACAAATCCCAAAAACAATAAATCATAAATATAAAAATAATTGAAATGGAGATAAATAACATGGGCCTTAAGTATTTCTAGGCATAGAGAAGACAGAGGGCTTGCAATAGCTGGAATCTATAGGAATTTGTGTTCTCATCTTCTCCTTACTCTTCCAAACTATGCCCTTCAAAATCACTTTGTCCTTTACACAGCATGATAAGCATATACATTCCAATAGCTACACTTTCACATTCTTCGTCTCTATCACCACCTTCTCGATTACCTGCATTCTCCTCCTTTTTCCATAGATCATCTCAATTTGCTCCTCTATTTTCACATCAATGGGTTCAGTTTCCTTGAAGCATCCTCCCCCAACTTTTTTCCCCCAAGCCTATCCATGGAAATGCACAGGGGAGTAGCCTTTGAATAAAATTTGGGTGTGCTTGGGATCAATGTTGGCATCTTCCCATTGGGCCTACGCCCTCAATGCCTTATTGAAAGTAAAAAGCTCTTCCATGTAAGCAATAACATGTCCTTTTTCCTCAAAATAATCCACCTTATTAAATACACATAGGATTCAGTTTAAAAAGAAACAAAGTATATAGAATTTCCATAAGGTTTAGCAGAGGAGTTGAAGAAGGAAATGTTAGAGAAATTAGGATCACCTATCTTACCCATTATAGGGCTCCTTGTGAGTCCACCGCTGCTCGGTATTAAAAATGAGGATATCTGCATGCTAACTCTCCCACATACAGCAGTCGGATGTCTCTCAACCTTTCAATCATCAAAGAGGCATTGAACCTGCATATAACATGTAAATATGGAAAATCAAGAAATATCTACAAATAAGAAACATGTTATTGATTCAATGACAGAAACAATAACCTAGAACTGCCATGAACAATTAAATCACCTCCGAAGGTCGCAGTTCTGAGGCTTCCATATCCATCTCTCATAATTGGAATCCATTCTGCCATTTCTTTAGCAGTCGAAATCAATGCTAGCATAAGGGAATGACCCAGGAGGATATAAAACATAAGATTCATCATACATCCATCTCCCCTTGAAAAAATCACACTGGCATTGCATTCCTACTGAAGGAGACAAAGGTTCTCCCATGGAAATGTTGCCGCCCCTGCCTCCCATGGGCGCATCATTAGCAATCTTGTTTCTTGTCCCCAGATTCAACCCACTGACGTCTTTATGCATTACAGTTTCTGAAACGTTCTTGGCAATATATTCCGCTAGGCTAGTGCTCTCAAATTTTCCCCAAGAAACTCTTGAATCTTGTTGCTGATCTTTGGTTATGGAAAAATTGTTGAACAAGCCAAAATCACTTGCAGATTTCATCTTTCTTGTGCTGGGTAATGGATTTGGAAGCCATGAATAATATCCATCGTTGAATTCCCATATAAGGAAGGTAGAAAACATAAGCCTTTGGAATACGGTACATGCTTCAACCTTCAACAGTGAGAATAAGTAACAATAAGCTCAATCAGGAGCTACTGCAGAAGCAACTGCTACGATCCATCTTGCAAGCGCAGGGAATTATGAACTCTAAACTGACAAGAAGAAGACCTAAAAACCCTCCTGTAACTAATGAGCTATCACAACTACATTGTAAACTAAATATTTACAACTACCTTTGCCTTTTCATCCAATGACTGAATATGCTTTAATAATGTAACCTATAATCTAACGGTTTTAGGTTATGACACGATTCACACAGGAAAGTTGTTTTCAAATAGTGACGCCTTACGGCGTAAATATTTTAATATAAGATATTTATTTAAGGAATAAGTTAGTTATATATATGATTGTAGAAGTATAAAATATTTATACTTTAAAAAAAAAAAATACATGAATGGTAAAAATTTATTATGTGTATGGATATATACCTAATTATATAATAGTATAGAATATTTATATTTTAAAATGTTTAAAAATATATGGATAAATAATTATATTTAGAGAAAAAATAATTGTTAACAAAATTAGTTACTTGTTTATTATTTAATTATATTATATTGTAATACAGGATGTTTAAATAAGTTGTATATATAACCTAGAAATTGTATATATCGTATTATATAAAAAAATAGATGATATATATAATATTATAATAAAATTGAATTATAAATAAATCAATATATGTGATTAAGGGGTAAAGATGATTATATATGTCTAATGATATAAATATATAATATATTAATTAGTAACAATATGTTAGATAATGTATATAAGGAAGGAAAGCCCTAATATGATAAAAGGTAAATAAAAGAAGGAGAGTAGGGAGAAGAGGTTAAGGTTAGAATAAAGGAAAATTAAAAAAAGGACAAATTTTAAGGGGAATAAGAGATTGAGAAAAGGGGAGCAAGGAGGGATGGAGAGGATTAGGGAGAAAGGAGATGGATAATATGTTTTGAGGAGTGGCTTATTTTACATCCATCTTCCTAATCTAAATTATTAAGGTGTTTTTCAATTTTTAAGGATTTTCTCATGATGCGAGTATTATGAAAAGGGATACTAGCTATGATTAGAGTCGGTCGAAATAAATAAGGTGCTTAGTGTTTTTTTTACTTTTATCATATTTTCACCTCCTATATTCATCCATATCATATCATTTGACCGTTAATTATCTTATTTTATTATTATTTGTGATCGTTTTCAATTATCCAAACTCTCATTATTTATAGATTTCTTGGGCATTCTCTCTTACTATCTATCAGAATTCTAGTCCCTAAGTCTAATAAGGCAAAATTATACACAATTCATCTCTAAAAGATTCAAAGAATAAGAATAATTGTGTAAATATCCACCCTCTCTATATATAATTAACAAGGAAACAGGAAATAATAATAATAATATATTTACTAATAATTTATATAATTTAAAATAATAAGGTAATAAGGAATTTGTACAAAACTGATTGAAACTGAATAATAAAGGATAAGACAAAAAGAAAAACCACTGTCAATAACAATAAATTATAACATAATTTTTTTTTTTTAAATAAAAATTACTAAACTATAGTATCTAAATAAATAAATATAAATATGTTTTAATTAAATATAATAATCGTCAAAGGTAATAAACATTGACGGGGAACATTAAACAAAAAGGAATAATAGAAGAATACTAAAATATGAAAATAAATAATAATAAAATATATAATTTAAACAATATGATGATTATAATGATGATGATTAATGTCCACTAAGACCAATTTGGCCTATCTGACCTTAATAAGGGATTGATTTTGACTCTTTAATAATTTATTTATATGATCAAAAACAAGGGAAAGAAACACTCCAAGATCAGTATAGTTTTGTTGACGTAACAAGTCAGAGAGGTTGGATGTGTGACAAATGTTTTGGAAATGAGAACAGATGTTTTTGGAAATGAGAATGGATGTAGGTAAGATTTGGGTAATCTAAGAGAATGTTTTTTTCATCTTCAACCCTCTTAGTATATAAAATTTAAAGTTTATTTCGTCTAACGGTGGTTTTGGCAGACTCCAACAATCGATTTCACTATGAAGCTCATGAAAATTAGTTCTAATCTTTGCAATCTTCATTATATTCTTAGTAATAGCCAAGATATAGAGATAATTTTGGTTAGCAAGGGTGGGGTTGATCTCATCCTTGTAATACTTTGGCTTAATTTCCCCTCTACCTCATTATCATCAAACAATTTATCCTTATATTTGGAGGTAATAGTATTTTTTATACTATCCTTATTCCTTGGAAATATGGTCTCCTCCTTTATCTCCTAATGGTTGACCAAAGACTAGGCATTGTTATGCCACCCACTATTAAGACAATGTTGGGGATTTTCCTAGAGTTGGAAGCAATTTTTGGAAACCGCTTGGCTTCCACGATGGAAAACTTCTTCTTGTATATTAAGATCCTAAACATAGCCATGCTTTTAATGCAGGAAAGCTGACTTCAATCGGGGGGATTGGATAGGGAACATTTCCTTTAATCTTTAGGTTGTAGATTATATATTACTTTTGAGTCATCTCAATCTTCCTCCATGAATATATGTATATACTATAACCCCAAACATCACATACATATAAAATAATATGGGCGACAAGATTGATAAAGAGAATCCCTTTTTTACTCCAAATCCACATATAAAACAACTTACAATTTTTTTCAAACTCATAATAACCTTTCGAGCTTGCACTAATCCTTTTTTCAATGCTATAATTCTAGTTGTGATGATGATGAATATAAATACCTAAATATTTGTAGGAAGAAATGTGCTCTAAGTAATTATTATCATAGATGAAATTGACATGGTTGATATTTTTGGATTTAATTATAATGATATTAGTCTTGTTGGTATTAATTGTCATACTTGTCCTGGACTACAGTAATCATGGAGGGTCTCAATTCTCATGTTGAGATCAGCATAGATTTTGGCTAAAAGAATGACATCGCCAACATAAAGGAGAAGAGTAATGACCATACAAGTGATATCAAGGCCATTGCAGCTTGCAGTTTCCAAACACTCCTCTACCTTATCAGTATAAATGCCAAAAAGGGTGGGTGATAGGGTACACCCCTACTTAACACCAATATTGCATTTAATTTCTTTAGTACACCCATCGTTTGTTTTATGTTTGTAACCAAAATTCTCGTAGATTTGAATTACAACAATTCTTAACTTGGGAGGAACCATTATATCTTCAAGTATTTTCCATACCTTATCCCAAGGAACAATATCGAAATATTTTATGAAGTGAACAAAATAGCAGAATAGATCATTTGTACTATTCTGACACTCCTCAACAATCATCCTGAGTGTGACAACATGATCAAATATTGTTTAGTGATGTCTCCTATAATCATCTTTCCCTTTAGCTATTTTATGATGGATTTTAAGCGAGGCATAATCTTCTCCAATGTGAGACCATACAGTTTGGCTAAAATATGGATAATCATAATGGTTCTACAGTTAGATGAAACATTTTTCACCACTTTTAAACACATAAAAAATAAGGATTTACATCCAAATATTACAAAAGTCATGCTTTACCACCAAATTGAGAAGATTTTGAATATCAGGGATGAGGATAGACCTTCCCATTTTGAATATTTTAGCTTGGTATCCTTCCATGTCCCTATATTTCCCATCAGTGAGCTTCTTAATTTTGAACTTGACGTCTTCCAAAGAAAATATATCCATCTTTATAGGAGTGTTTAAATCAATGTCCATGGTGACCAGAGAGTCATAATGCTTCATAAGATACATATCCCAATTCTCTAAGGGGATTGGATGATTGATTTTAGTTCTGTGAGCTAGTACATTTCGCCAAAATTTTATGGGTTGAGCTTTAAAAATGTGAAGAAGATGATCCTGTCTCTTATTAATATAGGACATTTTATTCCTTTTTAAAATAATTTTTTATATAATTATTTTTATGATCTTAATAGTTTTGTTAGGAACATCTCTAATCGATTTCCTATCAATTTTATAGTCCTTATCATACCAAGGATTTGAAGCTCTACTATTCCCTTTATATGATACCTTAGTAGAGAATATGTTAATGGTGGTGGAAAGGGTTGTAGTAATATTGTATTATATTTGATCAATGATATTATTATATGTTATGGAGCCAAAATACCTCTCTAAATCCCTTAAGAATACATCTATGTTAATCCTATCAAAACATGTGTTCACTTGACTCTCAGAGTTTTTTTGCATGTGGTTGGTATGCATAACAAGATTGAGAGTTAGGTACATAGGTCTTTGGTTAGAATTAGGTTCATGATCATTTAGCAGTTCAAAGTTTTGAATATGGTTGAAATCATGGTTGTCAGATACTGCATAGTATACAATACTATTACCCATGTCATGAATACAAGTCATTTGGCCATCGGTAGACCACTTGTTAGTTTCATTAAAAAATTTCAGGTCTTGGAAACTAAAAATCTTGAGAAGCTCAGTACCAAATACATTCTCGGTAATTTCATCTTAATTTATTTTGAATCTATTAGCTAAGTCACCGTCCTCATCTAACTATAGGAGGTCGAAGCTAGGGTTATTTCTTAGGATAGTATCCTGGTTAGTAGCATTTCTAGTAGCGAAGTCCCCAAGTAAAAGGATATTAACTTCATCCCCTAGGCTATGGATGGCTTGTTCTAAGGTATTGGATGGGAAATTATTATCCAAGTTTTTTTTGTTATAGGAGGTATATTATATAGGAGAGAAAAAATATACTGTAAGGAAAACTCTATTAGTGTTAGAATAAGAAATTTCAATCCAAATGTATTGATTCAGTGGAATGATTTTATGAAGTCGAATGAGAGAAGAAACCGCATTCTTTATATCGCAATCTATACCAGGAACACCTACGGAGGAATATTTCTCATTCTATTTTTACCAAGGAATGATCCTGTCAATGTGCAAGGCCCTAGATTCCTCATGTTCCAAATTTTCAACTAGGAAAATAAGATCAATATCACTTGTGATACAACTTAGCATAGGACCTTTACACCATTGAAAACCATAGAAGTTCCTGAAGGGAATTGAGAGTGACCGTAATTCCTATTTTTCAATCTTATTTTTGGCTCTAACTCTAATAATACCTTTCCTATTCCTAGTGATTGCCCATTTTCCTACCTTTCTTGCCTCCTTCACCTTTTGGACCTCTTTCCTTAGTTCATCTTGGTCTTTTGGAATAAGATATCCATTTATGAAGGTTCCCAAACCTTTTAAGCTTGAATATTTTTAATAATATCTAATTTATGGTCCTTACAACTTACCTTAACCCAGATTAGTATCTTTTCATATTTTATTATCTTTCCACCCTAGTTACTTCTATGAGATAGGTTATGTAAATTTGGGATTTGGTTCTCAATTTTTATTTTAATATGTCTAATGTATACACATTTTCTTGTTGTTTTATTCCAACAATTATAAGTTTCAAGGATCCTTTGTGGAAATCATGGTCTTGCTGAATTAGTTTGTCAATTTATTCTTTTATGAGTTTGATATCTAATTTAGTCTTTGTGCAATCCCTGGCTCAGTTATCATTTATTTTTTCTTTCATATTTTTTTATCTCATCTCTAAAGACTTTTCATTCTCCTCAACCATTGATTTTTTTTGTGTTTTATTTTTTTCATCCTACCCTTCATTTCTTGAAGTTTAGTCTCAAGTGCTATTATTTATTTTCTAATGATCTATGGTTTTTTCAATTGTTGTAGGCAATTCTTGTTTAAATTTTCTTTCTCTTTCCTCGCTTCATTTTTCTAAGGATTCAATATGCTTGTAGAGACTCTATTCTCTTTTTTTTTCTAAAGATTCGATCTACTCATAAAATTTTCCAAGGTAATTTTGCTTGGTCTCCCTTTTCTAGAAAAAGGCTTAGAGATACAGGGGGTGAAAACCCGAAGTTGGGAAACACTTTTTGGCGGATGACCAATATTTGGGTGAAATTTTTAATTTCTCGTTCGAGAAAATAGTCACCTCAATTTCTCGACCAAGAATTTTAGAACTCGCTTCCGAGAGATATTTAATGTTTCGACCAAGAGTTCGATTGGGCTTAACCATAGTTAAACTACTCTCGGACGAGAGTTTTAAAACTCTCAGTCTAGATTTGTTTTAACTCTCATCCAAGAGTTTTATCCTTATAAAAAAACTCCAAAATCCTATCTCCCCTGACATTCTTCAAACCCATGGCCCACGCAAACTTGTACACTGGAGCACAACAAGCACTGTCGTTTTCGAGCCACCTCAGCGATCCAGTCCACCACCATGAGGACTACCGATAAATTGGATATGTAGCCACATAAGTCTTGAAATTTTTTTTTAAGTAAACTATTTTTTTGACCATAATAGCTCTTCCATAAATTTCCTGCAAAGAATTAAAATTCAACATGTGCCAAGGGAAGTAATGATTTTATAACTTCGGTGGAAGATGGGCCATCCATGAATAATGGGAGTAAGGTCCACTGTTGTAAAAGTAGACATGACCATAGCTCAGGATCAACAAAAATGGTGGGGATGACGGAAAAGGGGCAAAAGGCCCTATATATCTGAGAGGGCACAATGAGTATGTTTGCATGTCACAATGATAATACCAACCAAAAATAAATGGGTAATGTCTCTAACATAGCACTATGAGTATGTTTACATGTCACAATGATAATAATAATTAATACCAACATCCAAATTCATCTCGCTTGCCATTACAAGAAAATGGGTGCCCCTGCAGGAGGGGATTGGAAGAAACTGACTTGCACCAACTTGGATTTTTTTTTGTCACCATAGAGTTATCCCTGATTATATATTCTTTAATTATTTGTTGATTCTTCTGAAATAGCACCTGAAAGTGTACTAAAATAGAGAAATGCGGTCTATGGTTTTCTTCTTCAAAGGGAAAAAACATGTCTCCCTATAAATGAATGTAAGTGTGTGTGCGAAGGGGATTTTGGTCGATACATTAATTTTTTTTCTAATGCCCAATAGGGCTTCATGCCTCTCACTCATAGTCTTCTCTATATATTCACACTTGGGCTAATAGTTTGACTTGGAAACATGGAAATGATGTTATATCAGGTTATCCTTGC
>JAXQQM020075613.1:0-130044 GCA_034641835.2 Pinus albicaulis | reverse complement strand
AGGTGGTCATACAACATGCTCAGTACTAGGCCTTTCAATCTAAAGAGGGTCAGAAGCAGGTGAGGGAGGACCTGTTATAGCCCAAATCCACCTTAGGCTGAAGGAAGGCGGGATTCAGGGTACCACGAAACCACGCTCAATCTGGTAGCTAGCCCTACCAGAACAGGAGAGGGCTCTCTCCGGGTCAATCTCAGTAAAAATGTATCAATAGGCCTGAGATGAATAAAATTAGTGCTAATTTTAGGCTAGGTATATTAATCAAGGAGTTTTGAATGATTTTTTGGGTTTTTTTTTTTTTGCTGCAAAACTCTGGTCTTTCCTTTGCCAAAAATTTGAAATGAATATACAATGAGGTGCTAAACTATTCCCAAGAGTCCAACCCTGAAAATGTCTCAGAAAACACAATATATAGACCATCCTAACCCCTTCCCATGCCTCTAGGGGTCGAGCTCATCCTTCTAGGAGCTGTTTCAACCAATTCTAAACATGGAACTGAAATCTAGGCAGCCAAACAACTTGCCTCTATATGCTAGGAAACTGATCCATTCACTTAATTTTCACCTTTTAGTGAATGAATCCTCTAGAAAAAGTAAATATGAGCCAAATTTACATCATAGCCACAAAATTACATCAATATAGATCAATAATTACATCAAGAAGTGAAACTAGTCAAACTGGCCGAATTTCTAAGCTGAAAAGTAAAAATTGGACCAAAATCCTCTATGCGCCGCGCCAGAAAACTCAATGCGTCGCGCCACTTTGAGCCTGTTTTTGAGGCACTTCTTGAAGTCCAAATTGAGCTCATGATAGCTCTTTGGAAAGCCCTACCTATCTAATATCTAACCCAAGTGGAATGTTTAAATTTGGAGTTGATTTTCCCCTCCAAAACTGCAATCTCCCAAGACTGGTTCCTGCTGGTGCAAAAGGTGGCAGAAAGGCCATTTTTGGAGTGTTTTTGACCTTTAAGGCCACCCAGAACTTGATGAAATCTCTCAGCCATTCCTGAGCATGCATAATTTACCATAAAAAATCCAAAAATGTAAATTTTTCCTCCAGAATATCTCTCAAACGTAAGCGCGTGTCGAGTGGCGCGACGCGTCGGGCAGAAAAACCTGTTTTGCAACCAAAATTTCAAAAATGACAAAATTTACTCAAAATTTGCTGAAATTTGGAGTGAATGTCTCCCATCATGTCCCATGCTCAGCCAAGGAAGCTTCGGCCAAGATTTGGAGTGGATCAGGCCTTTTTCGCCGTTTCAGTGCTCTTCTCAACCTCGCCTTCAGGATCTTCATCCTAGCTCTGCAAACGTGTGTGCGGGCCCAATAGTGGTTCTTCATATGTCTGAGCATGTCTTTGTCCCTATTGGATTTCACCAAAAACTTCTCAAGATGAATGTTGACTCTCGTAAGACAAGTCTCTCACTCAAATGGTGTCATGTCACCTGGTCTCTTCCGGGCCAATTCTCGGTCTTCGCGGATTCTCTGGAGCTCCATGAGTGTGTGCTGATCCTCCAATTGTTTATTCCGCTGCTCCAAGTAATTTATAACCCACTGAGCTCTCTGCAATTTCTCGGTAAGTGTGTCGATCTCAGCTTTCTGCTCCTGGATGATTTCTTTCAGCTTTGAGCTGGGAGAGCTCGAATCAACATCGATCAATATAAAATCAGTATCTTGGCCTCCTGAGGGGCCCTCATCTTGCATAGGCTTCTTGCCTCTGTCTTGTACCTGTGCTGATGTAGAAGGCGAGACCCCTTCCACGCCATGTGGAGATAGTACTTGCGTTGCTGTCGAAGGTAACGAGACCCCTTCCACCCCGGGTGGAGATAGTACTCATCGTGCTGCTGCAAATAAGGCTTTAGTACCTCTCTGATAGGTAACACACACTGGAACACTGATAGGCTCTGTCTCAGGAACCTCAAACTGATGTGAAGGCTCACCCTCATCATGAACAATATCTGGAGGAGGCTGAGGGGCTGTAAAGAAGTCACGGGAAATGAACTCCTCCCATGCAATGCCCTGCAATCCAAGCTGATGTACCACAATCATCTTGATGAGCGCATAATGATAAATGTTGTTATGTTGCTGCTCTGGAGTCTTCTTCTGCACAAGGGTAGTCATCCGCTCTATGTTTCGGCACATGAAGTATGGAATATTCATCAATCTCACTCTCGTGAAATGCATCAACAGTCGGATGTGGTATGCATAAAGGCGTGAGAATCTACCCTCGCAACTGAAGTATCTAATGATGAGCTTCATTAATGGCGCATAGGACTCCTTCAAAAATCTGAAAGGAAACACCCTGCTGAGCTGCCTCATATAACCAGGCCTGATGTAAGGTTCATAATATGATCTATCCAGCTGTTGTATCTTATTCCACTCTTCACCTATGTTTGGTATCCCGGTTGCCTCAAAAATGGTTTCTGGTGTCAAGGTGAAGTTCACTCCAGCAAGGTTTACATGGCCATCACGCAAATGTAGGACAAATAAGCGAACCAACTCCTGATGGTGCTGAATCTGAGCAATCATCTCACAATACTGAAAACATGAATGTTGCTGAAAGCATGTCATTGCAAGTGGGCAGGCCTGCAATTGAGTCAAGGAAGTGGGCTCTTCTCTGACGTGCCTGCCACTTTTATGAGACCTCCTCGGTACATTTAGCTTTGTGGTTGAATCACTGTCCTGCTCATATTCTTGCTCATATGATGAATTTGTTTCTGACATGGTGGTTTGCAATGTGTATAACAAGTATATGCTAATATATGTGTGGTGAAAACAAGAGTTTGACTTTCAATACCAAATGTGCCAAATATGTAATGAGAGGCTGTGAGGAAATATTACAGTGAATATAATGGGCTGTCAAGTGAAATTTGAGTGGTGAAGACAGTCTCTTGACAGCTTGGGGGACTTCGAGATTTGGGGATTTTATAAGTGATATGGGAATGGGAGATGGTGATGGTAAATGTAGTTTTTAGAGATAGGGGTAAATGAAATGACAAGATATACTTAATCTAGGCGAAGTCAAGGATATAGAGACAGTCCTTGAATGTTTTGGGAAGTGGGAATTTATAACTGATATGAAGGAAGGGAAGTGATAGAAAGTGGTAGGGTTTGAGGGTGAAACATGGGAACAAAGGGTATAAGTAGTTTGGGACAGAAGGAAATAGGAGAATGACTGTGATAACAGTATGACAGTGATGGGAACATGAATGAACAATGGAGTGAGAGAATTTAGCACCAATAATCAAATTTTAACACTTCATTTCAAACCCTACGGGAGAAGATTTTGACATGAATATAGGGTTTGTTTTTCACCAACCAAAACTCTAATGTTTTTTCCTCACAACAACACCACATATGACTAAAATCACTGAACAAGCGTTGTCAAACTTACTTGGAGAAAATGAGTTGAATCGATTTGATTTTTAATGGAGCGGTGATGAATTTGTGCCTTGGAGGCTCTGTGCACCGCGCACAAGCCCAGTGCACCGCGTCCTGTGGATGCGCCATGTCAGAGGAAAACGCACTGTGGCAAACCACCCAATGCGTCGCACAGCCTGTGTGTGCTGCGTGCTTACCCAATGCGCCGCGCAGAGTCTCAACACACAGTCTTGTCTTGAAATTTCAGTTTCGCCCTCTCACCACTCAAATCGACTTCAATTGATATTTTTGGATGCAAATGAATGTTTCAAAACCAATGAAGATATCTTATAGTGGTGGACTTAATTTTTGTTTCTCACAAACCCATTTTGTAATGTTTGGCATCGGCACTTTTTCACATTTTAATACAACTCTGTTTTTCAAATTTCCTTTTTGATTATTGGCTGAATTGATGGCTTTCTTGGTTGATTTTTGCAGGGATGATGGCATTGGACTTCGGCAAAGGATGACCAGAGTCTGCATTTGAAGTAATTCATGGCGGAAAACTTTAAAATACATATTTATTACAAACAATTAATTGACGATTTCTTCCTCAAAACAGAGTTTTGAAGAAGAAACATTCTCGAGCATTATTGACGATGAAGATCTTGAAATGAAAACTTATTGAAGACATCCTCATGGCCTGCGGGCATTATTTGACATTCTGAAGACCAAAGCCTAGACCTAATGACTGAAAGACTCTTTTTTGACCACAAGACCATCTATGACTGTAAATGACTGAAATCAACTTTAATGAATTTTGATAAATTTTGAGCAACCCAGTAGGTACAAACATGAGGGAAACTAGAGAAGAGACCCTTCCGTCAGATGATGGCATGCCCCTAACGGAATGCAGATGAATGAGCGGAATGAGACACCTAAAAATGAAATGCAATAAGAGAAATGATCTCTGACGAAGGGATGTAAAGACCGACTCTAACATTGGCTCCAATGGGGATGGTAGCTCCTTGGAGGTGCCAAGAACGGCAGATCTCTGGGAGAGATAGGCAGTGACTTCGTCCATTGGGCTATGGAGTCCATTATTTTGACAGATCAACTCAAGACTGTTGACTGAATTTATTTGACTGAAACTTTGACATCAAACTGACTCAACTTTTAAAACTGAAATGACTGAACCAAACCGACTAGACAGACTCAAACCAAAACTGAAATCCTTCTTCAGAATTATAGCCTTCACTTCGGGCCCCAAATTGAAGAAAATACCACAGTGCACACTTGCGATGAAACTGAAATAAATGATATGTACAATGACAATGTAATCAGCAGAAAACATCTTAAAAATGGTACCGCTTGAGCAGCCGACCATTGACTGGCCCTCCTGGACAGTCTTCACCATTCATCTCCTTCAAAAGAAACGTGTTCTGACCTCGATATGCTGCAATCTTAAATGGACCTTTCCAGAGATTTTCAAACTTACCGTGTTTACCTTTGTCCTCATTCCTAGCATCCCACTTCAGCACCACTTCCTCCAATTGGAATTTATCCGCCTTCGTTTTCCTGTCATAGATCTTCTTGATTCTCTCCTGCAACTTGAATGTGTTCTGGAAGACCTCTTCTCTCATTTGCTGCAAGTGAATCATCTGATTTATCCTTCTTTGCATATGGATTTCTTCACTGCCATCTTCCTGAAGAAGCTTGACCACCGGAATAGCAAGAGAGGTAGGAAAAATTGTATCCACTCCATAAACTAACTCAAATGGGGACATACCAATGGACTTCTTTTGACTCACCCGATCAGCCCATAGCGCATTGACCAGCTTCTTATGCCAACTCTTCTTATTTATGTCCAGCAACTTTTTAATGATGTTGACTAGAGATTTGTTGGAAGATTCCGCCAAACCGTTTCCTTGCGAATGATAGGCGGTTGAATGCCCCAAAATGATTTTATACTTGGCACAAAACTCAATCATCTTTCTTGATTTAAAAGCTGTTGCATTATCAGTGATCAATTTACTCGGGCAACCAAAATGAGACAAAATGTTGATCTCAAGGAAAGAAATGATTACCAAATCGGTAGCTTGTCTGGTGGGAACTGCTTCGATCCATTTCGTGAAGTAATCAGTCACCGTTAGGATCCATCTATGCTATCCTGAAGAAGGAGGATGGATCTCCCCAATGAAATGCAAACCCCACTGCTGAAAAGGGGCGCTTACCTCAATAGGTTTAAGCGGCAAAGGCTGTAATTTCTGTCTTCCTTCAAAAATCTGGCACTCATGGCAGCCTTTGACTGTTTTATACACATCAGCAAACAATGTCGGCCAATAGTATCCCGCTCTCAAAATATTATTGGCTGTTGTTTTCCAAAAATGGTGACCCCCACAGTCTCCTTTATGGAAATCCTCCATTACCTTCTTCGCTTCTTCCTCCACCAAACAATTCAACAAAACACCACCCGGATCTTTCCAATAAAGTGAAAAATTTAAAATACAAAATTTTGCAGCCTTCAGTTTCAAAGTTCTACCTTTGTTTCTAGTCATGCCGGGCGGTGATGACAAATTTTGAAGAACATACACTATATCTGAATACCATGGGGAAGCAACAAACATTTCCGATACCTGAAGTGGCGAATTCTCCTCATCCTCATCAGACATAGCAGTAATCAGATTTATGTCTAGCGCATGCAAATTCGATTCAGCCATAAGTTTCGCCAGCCCCTGTCCCTTGATAAGCTTCGTGGGCCTTATCTCCACATCATACTCCAGCAAAGCTGCAATCCACTTGCCTCGTCTTCCTTCCGGATCAGTCTATACTAAAACATCTTTCACGGGAGCGTTAGGAACATAAGCTAAAATATGAGAATGAAAAATGTATACCCGAAAATCCTTTAATGCTTTTACCAGTGCCAGAGCTTGCTTCTCAATGATGTTGTACTTCAAGGCTGCGTCTCTAATAGTTCGACTGAAGAAAGCTATTGGCTTCTCATGCCCATCTCTTTTCTGCATTAACACAGCTGCCATGGTATGCTCCGAAGAAAAGGAAAACAAAATAAAATCTTGGGTGTAATCTGGGCTGATTAACACCGGAGTTGAAGATAGTGCCAACTTCACTAAATTAAAGGACTTTACCACCTCTTCAGTCCACTTCACTTGGCTGTCCTTTTTTAGCATATTTGTTATTTCTCTTAAATTTTCAGCAAGGTTAGGGACAAAACGACGTAAAAAGTTCATCTTACCATTAAAAGACTGAATCTCCTTCTTGTTCCTGGGAGGGTCAATTTGCTGAATTGCTTCAACATGTGCTGGATCAATACAAATGCCATCTTTTGAAATAATGTGACCAAGTAATTTTCCTTCATCCATGGCAAACAAGCTCTTTTTAGGATTAAGCGAGACACCATATTTTCTGCACTTTTGAAAAACAACTTTCAAGTGATACATATGCTCTTCATCTGAATTGGAAAAGACCGTCAAATCATCAAGGTATATAACAAGGAAAACATCTTTCTCATTCGCAAAAGCCATGTCCATCGCTCGCTGAAAAGTTGTACCAGCATTCTTCAAACCGAATGGCATCTTGGCATAGTGGAAAGTTCCCCACGGAGTGGTGGACGTTGTTTTGTCACGGTCATCCTCATGGACCAAAATTTGGTTATATCCAAAATAACCATCGAGTAGTGACATGCGAGATGCTCCAACTAATCGCTACAGTATATGATCCATCTTAGGCAATGGATAATTGTCCTTCAATGACACCTTGTTCAAATTTCTGAAATCAATACACAACCGAATCTCACCTGTCTTTTTTCACACTGGCACTAAATTGGAAATCCAATCAGAAAATCTGATGGGAACAATGATTCCTACTTTGTACAACCTGTTTACCTCCTTCTCAATCGATGGCAGCAACTTCGGGTTGATTCTTATTAGCTTCTGTCTGAAAGGCTTCTGATTAGGCTTGATTGGGATAGTGTGCTGAATAATATTGGTATCATACGTCTTTAAATCTGAGTAATCCCAAGAGAAAGCATCAGCAAATGAAGACAACAAACTCACATATTTAGCCTTTACCTCCGGTGGCAATGATTTGGATAACTTCACCATCTTTGGGTCTTCAGCTGTTCCAATATTTACATCTTCAACTCCTTTTTTAGTCGGCCGTAAAGTTGGTTTCTTGGCCACATCATCCTGATCGAAGAGCTCTTCTAAAGGTATCAAACCTTTAGGAATAACGTTGTCTTTCAGCTGCAACACTTCCATTTGATTTACTTGCACGTCAGCTTCACCATCATCATATTCTACATCAATTGAGGTATCTTTGAACTTCCCTTTATTTTGCATAAAATCATTAATCTCATCATCATCTTGGAAAACTTGCCAACATCTTTGATTATCTGGGACGGTAGGATGGTGCTTTACATGGATTTCAAACTTATTACTTGAATTCATTGGGATCTTCAAGTTACTTGCTGCCTTAGCAAGTGCATCTGCAATTCCATTTTGAATGCGAGGAATACAAGTCAAAGTATAATCTGAAAACTGCTTCAAAATATCCAGAACAGCATTACGGTAAGCACGCATTCGGGGATGCTTCGTTTGATATTCACCCTTTACTTGCTTAATCACCAATTCGGAGTCGCCATAGACTGCAATTCTCTTAGCATTCAACTTTCTAAGAATTTTTAGGCCAGCAATCAGAGCTTCGTACTCAGCCTCATTGTTCGAACAATCGAATGCTAATTTGTAAGAACATACTCATACATTGCTCAGTACCTTGTTTGGAGCGGAAAAAGGACTGCGTACCCAAATACCAATTCCAGCACCATCATTTCCCACTGCACCATCAAAATCCATGGTCCATAGACCCTCTTCATCATCTTCTAAGTGCTGAAATTGTGCTAGCTCTGTTTTTTCTGCTTGCTGTCCACTATCTTTAGCTGATTGCTCAACTGTGCTTTCCCGTTTTTGCCTTTCTTTCTGCAAACCTCTCTGAAATTCTCAGTAATCTCTGGAATATCTTCTGCTTGAACTAACTGACTATCTACATCATTGAAACTATCGGCAAACAAAACAAAAGACTCTAAATCTGTATGTACATAATTAATCGGATGATTGATCGGTTTCTCCTTGGTTGTAATCATATACTTCATTTTTTGTTCCCGGTACAACTTTCTCATTTGACCAAACACAGGAATCGTTGCATAGGAGAAATCTAATTGTAAAGTCCCTTTCAATTTTTCTCCCCAAGATCTGGAAATCAACATACCAAACCTGGGAGGAATGTCTGCCACAACTACGTCCATCAAAACATTCTTTGTGGGAATCTGATCCAAGCTAACAACCAAGTCTTTAATGAGCCCAATACATCTCACTCTGCTAGAATCAAATGAATAAAGATCATGGTATTTCCTGGTGATGTCTAAACCCAACTTCTCCATGATTGCCTTCGGCATGAGATTATGGGAAGCACCGGAATCGAACATGGCATTATGCAAAACAAACTCATGCAATTGAAGACTGATATAAAAAGGAGGCACTTCGCTGTCCGGAGACTCACCATCTAAAGCTGGTCCAAATATCAGTTCAGGTTGATAATCTTCAATATTCACCATATCAGACATGGGATCGAAATTCAAAATTTTGGAAACTTGACCTCTATAACTGTTGTTCTTCATTAGTTCAGTCAAGGGAATGGATACCTTTAATTTAGAAATCTCATTCTCCAAACTAAAGGCTGAAGTCTTTTCGATCTCTTTGGTTGGAACATCTTTCTTTTCAGCCTTCTCCCTCGATGTAATTGGTTGATTTGATTTTTCTGCTGATGATGACTTGGTGGCAGCGGGATCAACTATCTCTTTTGCTTTCTTTTGTGCAACAGGTGAATCGTTTTTAGGTGCTGAAACTTCCTTTCTCTTTTGGATTGGGTTGACAGACACGTCTCTGTTTCTAAGAGAATATTGCTTCTGCTGGGCTGACAAGGCATTCATATAACCTCTCTGATACTCATCCGACTCTTCCTCAAGAGCTGCATCATTGGCCAAGATAAAATCCTCATCTCTTTGTACCGCTGAACTCTCTGCATACTCCTCATCTTCAGTGATATAAATGGGCAAATCATTAGGGGTAAAGAAATGATTTTCTTCCCCTACTACATCATCTTCATCATCTGAATCCTGACCAACAAAATTCTGCTGAATAGGTGTCTTTACTTGCTACTGGACTGCTGGTTCTTGTGCTCGTTGTTCTCGTTGTTTGATCCTGAATTGGGGCTGTTGCTGACCACGGAAGTTGGGATTTCGGATCTGCGGTTCGGGCTTATCAAGTGTGAAACTTTCAAACACTTTTTCCACTTTACGAAGCAGCTGATCTGATGTAGATGTAGAAGCTTCTTCATTTATCACAACTTTCTTCTCTGCTTTCAATCTAGCTCTCTTGTCATTCAAATTTGCCTCCACACTCACCGCAATTTTCTGCATATCTTCTAAGGTGGGCGGATCTCTGTCTCGTAATGAATAGGCCATCTCCGGATCAAAACCATCCAGGAATTTTAACAAAGCTGACTTCTTAGAAGGCCTCAAATCATCAGGAATTGCATTATAAACCGCATTAAATCTGATAATATAGTCTTGGACGGACTCACCAGGATTGCGCTTGATCTTGGTATATTTAGAAGTGATTTGAAGTGGATCTTTCTTCATTTCCCACCGATCTAGAAACTGTCTTTGAAGCTCTTCTAATGTATTAATACTTCTAGGCTGCAAAGCTCTGAACCACTTGTGTACCTCACCTCCAAAAGTTTGCACAAACAATCTCATGGTGACATTCTCTTCATCAATTTCATGGAGATCAAAGAAGTCTGTCATTCTATCAATATGCTGCTGAGCGGGCACACTTTGAGGAGTACCATCAAACAATGGGATTTTACTCTGATAATCAGTGGGCATGGGATCCAAGTTCTGGGGTAAGACAAGAGGTGCGAATCTAGCAGCCATTGCTCTTGGTGGATTTATGATCTGTCTTGGAGAAACGGGAGGAGTGGGAGCAGTAGATGTATGAGGTGTATGTGGTGGAGATGGAGGAGGAACTACTGCAGATTGCTGATCAGATATAGATGGTTGCACAGGAATGGTAGGAATAAAAGAAGGCTCGGCGTGAACTTGTGAATCAGAAGTAACTATTGATGGACCAAGAGTTTCAGAAGCAGATTCGATAAACTCAGGAATATTCGTTGCCACAATAGAGTTTTGGATGTTCAAGATGTAATTATCAATGGATCTATTAGCTTGTTAAATCTCAAGATACTTAATAAACTCGGGATTTATGACAATAGAACCAGTAGCACTTTCAGACTTAGTTTCAAACAACGACAGCTCGAATTGATCATCAAAATCAATATCTTCAAGGAACTCAAATACAGTCGGGCATGAATGAGATTTAAACAAAGGGATCACGGGACTTTCTCGACGGAGGATTCTTGAAATCAGATTGGGATTCTCATACACTGGAGGTGGATCAGGATCGAGATTAGCTCTATTATGTCTTCTGGAAGCCAGTGTGTTGATCTATTCAAAAATCAAAGGACAAAACTGATCTATTTCAGCCTATCAAATTCTAGAGTCAATCACCCAAAAGTCCAGAACAATGTCATATACTGGGGTAATTCACAAGTCAAATGTCACGTTCACAAGCTAAACTGGAGATTGACTGAAGCATCGTTTATCTACTTCCGCTAATGCAAAGAAAAAGCGTTTCGAAGGCTACCTGGCGTAACTTCAGGCTCCGTCTGTAACTTATGAAACAAATAACACCAACAAGCAAACCATTTTATCCCTAGTATGGTCGCCACTATGTTATAGCCCAAATCCACCTTAGGCTGAAGGAAGGCGGGATTCAGGGTACCACCAAACCACGCTCAGTCTGGTAGCTAGCCCTACCAGAACAGGAGAGGGCTCTCTCCGGGTCAATCTCAGTAAAAATGTATCAATAGGCCTGAGATGACTAAAATGAGTGCTAATTTTAGGCTAGGTATATTAATCAAGGAATTTTTTATTTTTTATTTTTTTATTTTTTCTGCAAAACTCTGGTCTTTCCTTTGCCAAAAATCTGAAATGCATATACAATGAGGTGCTAAACTATTCCCAAGAGTCCAACCCTGAAAATGTCTCAGAAAACACAATATATAGACCATCCTAACCCCTTCCCATGCCTCTAGGGGTCGAGCTCATCCTTCTAGGAGCTATTTCAACCAATTCTAAACATGGAACTGAAATCTATGCAGCCAAACAACTTGCCTCTATATGCTAGGAAACTGATCCATTCACTTAATTTTCACCTTTTAGTGAATGAATCCTCTAGAACAAGTAAATATGAGCCAAATTTACATCATAGCCACAAAATTACATCAAGATAGATCAATAATTACATCAATAAGTGAAACTAGTCAAACTGGCCAAATTTCTGAGCTGAAAAGTAAAAATTGGACCAAAATCCTTTATGCACCGCGCCAGAAAACTCAATGCATCACGTCACTTTGAGCCTATTTTTGAGGCACTTCCTGAAGTCCAAATTGAGCTCATGATAGCTCGTTGGATATCCCTGCCTGTCTACTATCCAAACCAAGTGGAATTTTTCAATTTGGAGTTCATTTTCCCCTCCAAAACTGCAATCTCCCAAGACTGGTTCCTACTGGTGTAAAAGGTGGCAGAAAGACCATTGTTAGAGTGTTTTTGACCTTTAAGACCACCCAGAACTTGATGAAATCTCTCATCCATTCCTGAGCATGCATAATTTACCATAAAAAATCCAAAAATGTAAATTTTTCCTCCAGAAGATCTCTCAAACGTAAGCGCGCGTCGAGTGGCACGACGCGTCGGGCAGAAAAACCTGTTTTGCAACCAAAATTTCAAAAATGACAAAATTTACTCCAAATTTGCTGAAATTTGGAGTGAATGTCTCCCATCATGTCCCATGCTCAGCCAAGGAAGCTTTGGCCAAGATTTGGAGTGGATCAGGCCTTTTTCGCCGTTCCAGTGCTCTTCTCAACCTCGCCTTCAGGATCTTCATCCTAGCTCTACAAATGTGTGTGCGGGCCCAATAGTGGTTATTCATATGTCTGAGCATGTCTTTGTCCCTATTGGCCTTCGCCAAAAACTTCTCAAGATGAATGTTGACTCTCATAAGACAAGTCTCTCTCTCAAATGGTGTCATGTCACCTGGTCTCTTCCGGGCCAATTCCCGGTCTTCGCAGATTCTCTGCAGCTCCATGAGTGTGTGCTGATACTCCAATTGTTTATTCCGCTACTCCAAGTAATTTATAACCCACTGAGCTCTCTGCAATTTCTCGGTCAGTGTGTCAATCTCAGCTTTCTGCTCCTGGATGGTTTCTTTTAGCTTTGAGCTAGGAGAGCTCGAATCAACATCGATCAATATAAAAGCAGTATCTTGGCCTCCTGAGGGGCCTTCATCCTGCATAGGCTTCTTGCCTCTATCCTATACCTGTGCTGATGTAGAAGGCGAGACCCCTTCCACGCCATGTGGAGATAGTACTCGCGCTGCTGTCGAAGGTAACGAGACCCCTTCCACCCCGGGTGGAGATAGTACTCGTCGTGCTGCTGCAAATAAGGCTCTGGTACCTCTCTGATAGGTAACACACACTGGAACACTGATAGGATCTGTCTCAAGAACCTCAAACTGATGTGAAGGCTCACTAGCATCGTGAAAAATCTCTGGAGGAGGCCGAGGGGCTGTAAAGAAGTCACGGGAAATGAACTCCTCCCATGCAATGCCCTGCAATCCAAGCTGATGTACCACAATCATCTTGATGAGCGCATAATGATAAATGTTGTTATGTTGCTGCTCTGGAGTCTTCTTCTGCACAAGGGTAGTCATCCGCTCTATGTTTCGACACATGAAGTATGGAATATTCATCAGCCTCACTCTCGTGAAATGCATCAACAGTCTGATGTGGTATGCATAAAGGCGTGAGAATCTACCCTCGCAACTGAAGTATCTAATGATGAGCTTCATTAATGGCGCATAGGACTCCTTCAAGAATCTGAAAGGAAACACCCTGCTGAGCTGCCTCATATAACCAGGCCTGATGTAAGGTTCATAATATGCTCTATCTAGCTGTTGTCTCTTATTCCACTCGTCACCTATGTTTGGTATCCCGGTTGCCTGAGAAATGGTTTCTGGTGTTAAGGTGAAGTTCACTCTAGCAAGGTTTACATGACCATCACGCAAATGTAGGACAAATAAGGGAACCAACTCCTGATGATGCTGAATCTGAGAAATAATCTCACAATACCGAAAACATGAATGTTGCTGAAAGCATGCCATTGCAAGCGGACAGGCATGTAATTGAGTCAAGGAAGTGGGCTCTTCTCTGACGTGGCTGCCACTTTTATGAGACCTCCTTGGTACATTTAGTTCTACGGTTGAATCACTGTCCTGCTCATATTCTTGCTCATATGATGAATTTGTTTCTGACATGGTGCTTTGCAATGTGTATAACAATTATATGCTGATATATGTGTGGTGAAAACAAGAGTTTGTCTTCAATACCAAATGTGCCAAATATGTAATGAGAGACTGTGAGGAAATATTACATTGGGTATAATGGACTGTCAAGTGAAATTTGAATGGAAGGACAGTCACTTCACTGCTTGGGGGACTTCGAGATTTGGAGATTTTATAAGTGATATGGGAATGGGAGATGGTGATGGGAAATGTAGTTTTTAGAGATAGGGGTAAATGAAATGACAATATATACTTAAGCTAGGTGAAGTCAAGGATATAGAGATAGTCTTTGAATGTTTTGGGAATTAGGAATTTATAACTAATATGAAGGAAGGGAAGTGATAGAAAGTGGTAGGGTTTGAGGATGAAACATTGGAATAAAGGGTATAAGTAGTTTGGGACAGAGAGAAATAGGAGAAGGACTGTGATAACAGTATGACAGTGATGGGAACACGAATGAACAATGGAGTGAGAGCGTTTAGCACCAATAGTCAAATTTCAACACTTCATTTCAAACCCTAAGGGAGTAGACTTTGACATGGATATAGGGTTTGTTTTTCACCAACCAAAACTCTCATGTCTTTGCCTTCAAACCACACCAGACATGACTAAAATCACTGAACAAGCATTGTCAAACTTACTTGGAGCAAATGAGTTGAATCGATTTGATTTTTTATGGAGCGGTGATGAATTTGTGCCTTGGAGGCTCTGTGCGCCGCGCACTAGCCCAGTGCGCCGCGTCCTGTGGATGCGCCGTGCCACAGGAAAAATACACTGTGGCAAACCACCCAATACGTCGTGCAGCCTGTGTGCATCGCGTGCTTGCCCAATGCGCCGCGCAGACTTGTAAACACAGTCTTGGTTTTCAAAATGACAAAATCGCCTTCTCACAGCTCGAGTCGGATTTCAATCGACCTTTGGATGCAAATGAATGTTTTAAAACAAATGAAAATATCTTATAGTGGTGGATTCAATTTTTGTTTCTCACAAACCCATTTTGTAAAGTTTGGCATCGGCACTTTTTCACATTTCAATACAACTCTGTTTTTCAAATTTCCTTTTTGATTTTTGGCTTGACATGATGTTTTCTTGGTTGATTTTTGTAGGGATGGTGGCATTGGACTTCAGAAAAGGATGACCAGAGTCTGCATTTGAAGTACTTCATGGCGGAAAACTTTAAAATACATATTTATTACAAACAATAAATTTGACGATTTCTTCCTCAAAACCGCAGTTTTGAAGAAGAAACATCCTCGAGCATTATCGACGATGAAGATCTTGAAATGAAAACTTATCAAGACATCCTCATGGCCTCGCGGGAATTATTTGACATTCTCAAGACCAAAGCCTAGACCTAATGACTCGAAAGACTCTTTGGAGACCAAGGCACTATCTATGAGCGCAAATGACCGAAATCAACTTTAATGAATTTTGATAAATTTTGAGCAACCCATGAGGTGTACAAACATGATGGAAACTAGAGAAGAGACCCTTCCTTTTTAGATGATGGCATGCTCCCACCCGAATGCGTATGAATGAGCAAACTTAATGAGACACCTAAAAATGAAATGCAATAAGAGAAATGATCTCTCGACTTCGAGGGATGTAAAGACCAACTTCTAAGAGACTCATCAACAATTTCCTTCCCCGCTACCCGACGTGAGCCATAATCTTTTGATCGGGTAGCAATAGAAATGGATGCAGGACCGTTCATCATGAAAACCTGAGAGCCAAATGGGGCGGAAGATTGAGATTGCTCCACCAACTAAGTTTGCTGTGATGGGAAGGGTTCTTTAAGAACAACCGGAGTGCCTTGGGTGCCTTTGAGCAATCGACTCACTTCGGCCCGTCGTGGATAGTCCTTGGTGTAATGCTATTCGTTACAAATTAAACAAGGGTACTTCGGTTTGCGTTGTGAACCATCATCAACACGAGATTTCTGAGATTCCTGTTTTGAGGTATCGGCTTTGGCCTTACCTTTACCCTTCTTTTTACCCTTGGAAGTTTTATCCGCCGAATTGGACTGGACGACATTCACTTCCGTGGTTTTACCAGAATTCGGGGGTGGCTGAGAAGCAGTATCATTGGAAGGAGTAGATATTTGCTTCGCAGGATTTGGAGAAGACTTCCGAGAAGTCTGAGACACAGAACCGATGTTACCGTCGACGGATGGTGTCGCTGGTGCTTTGGAAGTTCTAGGTCGAGGGGCATCAGGCAAGAGTTCGTACAATGTGTCGGACTGAGAGTACACGAGATCAAGGTACTGGGCACGAGCGATGGCTTGTTCCTCAGTAACACATGCCCCCATAGCAATGCCCTTAGCAATCGGAGCAACGAAGGAGGTAGTGAACCAATCAGTTAGAAGCTGATCAGGAATCTCAAACTTGATCAAACGACGATGACACCTCCACTCATGAATATGATCAGAGAAATGAGTAGCTCGATCTTGCTTCAAGGATGTGAGGAGGTGTGTCCCAGTTTCATACCGAACTGGTAACTGAAAGTGCGTGAGAAATGCCATGGCTAAAGAGTTGAAATCTTGGAAGACGCCGTGGGAGAGTTCATTGTACCACTTGGCAGCAACGCTAGTGAGAGTCCGTTGGAAAAGACGGAGTCGAATGGAATCGTCAACCCAAGAGTTAGAGGAGCACCAAAGATGGTACATCATAACATGCGCTTGGGGGTCTTCTCTGGACTTGCCCTCAAATTTGGGACAATCGCCAGGAATTTTAATCGGAATTGGAGGCCAATATGGATTATGAAGGATAGGATCGTTCGCCAACTTCGACACATCGGGCAGTTCCAACGTAGCAAGGAAAGGTAATTGAGGATTGAAAGTCATTTCACGTCGTTGATAAAGACCAGTATTAGAATTCCACCCCGGTTGAGAGAAATTATGCTTCCTAAGAGCCTACCGGAGTCAACGCAGAATATGAACTTATGCGGATTGAGCTGAATGTTATAACGTCGACAATGAAGAAATATTTGACGGAGATGATCTGGGTGGTCTTTACGCTTAGCCGAATGATCTGGAAGGTCATCCAGGAAAGGCTGAACAATGTGCTTGATATCATGGAAAGCATATGAAAATGCTAGTTGAAATGTAGCCCCAACATTTTTAAGATCAAAAGGGAGCTTCTTATAGGTGAAAGTACCCCAACGATAGATAAAGGCAGTCTTGTGTTGATCGGTCGGAAGAATATTAATTTAGTTGTACCCAAAAACCCATCCATAAGGGAAAATATATCACTCCCAACACAATCATCAATGATCTGATCAATAAAAGGAGTGGGATAATTATCCTTAGGGCAAGCACTATTGATATCATGGTAATCTACACAGACCCGAATAGTACCTTGTTTCTTATCCATAGGAACAATATTAGAAACCCATTCTGTCAAGGGAATCATATAAATAAAACCAGCTCTAAGAAGTTTTTCAACTTCTCCTTTAATAGCAGTCGCCTTTCTAGGGTGCACAGGACGAAGACGTTGGTGAACAGGCTTCGCACCAGGATAAGTAGGAATCTCATGAACCACTATACTGGGATTGATGCTGGGTAGTTATTTGTAAGATCAAGCGAAAACATCACGAAAATCACAGAAGAGACTAGTATAGACTTTGATCTCATCAGGAGAACAGGTCACCCCAATGTGGATGTTCTCGAAAACCCCTGGTTTGAAGGAGATGTCGATAGGAATCGTCTGTGTGATGTTTCCCAAGTTACCTTCTACAAAGACTTCATGTGTCAAAATAGGCATTTGAAGCAAATGAGAAGGATCTTTAGAAGCGAACTTCTCGAGACAACTAGAAATGGCCCCAAGGCTAGGCATGAACGAGGAATGATGATGCGATGCAGGAGCCTCCTACTCAAATTTTAGTGGTTATTTGGGAGACTTAAGGGATCTTATGTTTTCAAGAGAGTTGGTTCCCTAATTGTATTTTTAAATTCTTTGAGTGATTTAGAATAGGATTTAATTAATATTGTGAGCATAAATGTAAATGTTCTCAAATGTTGGAGAACATGAGAGAACTAGATAGTTGACATCTCATAGGGATTGAGAGATTTGAGAAATTATTGTAAATCCTAGATTAGGAATTAGTTTCATGAATTTATGGGATTAGAGAGGATCCTTATGGATAAATAGAGATTTTAGGAATTAATGAGGATTTAGAAGAATTAGGGATTTGTTGAGTAAACTAGGGATCTAAACCAAAATTGGTTTTAGAATCCATTTGTATAAATTGAAGCCTCAAAGGCATAAAAGAGAGAGATAGGCATAGAGAGATAGAAGAAGAAAAGGGCCTTGTAAAATTACATCAGGCCAAATCTTGACTGTAAGAATGCTTTTGTTCGTACTGTACAAATTCAATTAGTAGTGAAGAGTTAAATTCATTGTGAATGGTTTTATTTCTTATATGCTCTAAATGATCTGTCAGTGACCAAATGAGTTCTCTGTGTAAATAAACTCTTCTCGAATAAATCTCGATGAATTAAACGTTGTGTAGAATTGATATGTGTTTCTAGCCTGGAGAAATGGATGGTGTGTGACAGATGTAATTGTGTTTCTTATGAACCAAAATTCATAATGTTCACAAAACTATGGCGTTAGGGTGAGCCTAAGTGTTGTAAAGAGGTAGGTCTAGATGGAGCACAATGTTTATTGGATCGATTTATGTTACAATGAACGTTCTCAGACAAAACTGTTGTCATATGCTTGTAGCTACTAGGGTATTCAAATAGGGATCGAGAATGGTCTCTGTCACATTTGAAGGTTAAGAGAGCATCAGTTCAAGGAAGGAGTGTTTGTTTTGAACTATCTTTTTTGAGGAAAAAAATTGGTTTGATGCTGGAACCACATGGTTTTGGAACCCCAATTTCTATCTGGAACCATGAGTCAACTGTAGACACAACAGAAACGCGAGGCGGATTTGAAACACAACCAGCTGTTTTCGCAAAACTGTTAGTATGAATCTTTCGTCGTAAAAGACCACTTTAGCTACGCATAAAAAATAGCCCTAACATCGATTATGGATGCCAAATATCTTTAAATCTGCAATTAGGTGATCCAAATAATGCTACACAAATCCAGATCTAAGCATAAAAGACATTAAGCAGATAAAATAAAATGTGGCTCCATGCATCCAATAGACAAGACAAGAACAATGTATTTGAAAGAATTTTTATATTATATTGAAAAGGGGCACCTGAGAGGAAAACAAGAAAGGTGTTTTCCAGTTCTCCTCAATGGGACGGGTTCTTGGAAGTCTTCAGCATTTCAGATCTAAAATTTCTCTCTTGTTGGTGTAGAAGACCCAGACAAACATAGAACTCAAAGGGAGCTCACAAGGAAAAAATGAAAAATGTGACCAAGCATAGATCCAGAGTGATCTAATGCAATGAAGGTGACTAATGAATGGGGAAAACCCTCCTATTTATAACAAAATATTAGGGTTATCTAGAACTTGGTGCATGAATAAAATATTATTAATCAAATTCTAGAACCACCCCTTAGGAATATTTTATTATATTTGTTGGAGGGAAAAGGTCTTTTGACTTGGGTCAATTCCTTTATTTATAAACAATAAATAAATAAATGATTTATTTATTATTTTAGGGAGATGGTGGGAATATAATTAAATAAATAATAATTTATTTAATTAATTAAAAATGATTTAGTCAAATTTAACTAGAATATTATTTAAATAATGATTTAAATAACTTATTCCTAGGAAATAATTAAATAAATAATGATTTATTTAATTAATTTCCTTGTTTTGGGTTAAATATGACCAAGAAATATAGACAAATGTTATTTCACATGGTGAAAGCAATTTTACTTAGGGTAAAATTGGTCTTACATGGTGTACTTCGGTTCATTTAATGATAATAGGTTAGATGACCAAAAAAATGGTGTAACAGATTGCCCCCCAATGTACGAGTGTTAGGAGAAAATCATATGACCAAAGTACGTTGTAAGAACTCAATCACTAGGCATGAAGAGGGGAGTGAGAGAGAGAAATGTAAGGTAGTCTAATGTGCTAAAGGACTAGACCCTGAGGAGACGAGACTTACAGGTGCAAAAAGTCTCTAGTTGATGAAGTGGTACCAGTGTTAAAGGGGTCGGGGGAGGCATACCTATGCCTGCCGAGACAAGAGTACAAAGAATAAGGCGCCCGGAAAACCACGGAACGCAATAAGGAAGCATGTGCTGGCCTAAACATGAGCCAGGTAAATAAAATGATGAATCCCACATACATGCGATGCCTGGAATAATCGTCAAGACTTATACAAGAATATTTTAGTACATGAGATACAAATACACCCAAATGCCCCCTACACAAGGGGAAGGGCTCGCAAAATCTGACTGATACATGCAAATCGAAGAGGCGATGCAAGTGGTTGAGGCCGATATCATCAAATGAGAGGAGCTGCATCAAGGGCTGAAGTGAAGAAGTCATCTGGGCATGTGGGGGGCTACCGGCAGGGCCACCCCCTCATGAGGGTTGAGACATCTCACACACACCCGGGAATCACCAATAGCTGCTGCTGCATCACTGGACTATCAAGTGTATAGATCACGATCATGCTGAAAAGAGCTCTAACCAAGGTACACTACCCCCCAAACCTGGCTTCTGGAGTAAATGAGCTGATGTCAACAGAAGTAGGTCCAACATAGGTGAGGTGATAAGGGAACCCCAACTAATGCACGGGAGAAAATAGTAGAGAAACTAACAGACGGACACTAATGATGATGATGAAATGGGGGATACTGAGTAGCGGATGGACGACTTCCCTTGTTAGAGCATAAAAGGCATGAATGGCTTGGCAGCGACTGACGCAATATCATGAGGGATAGGGGACAGTGGGACTAAAGGCTATAATGTGCAACACGAGAGAGGGACCGAGCAATGAAGGATGGAGGGCTATAGCGGGATACAAAGGGACTCGGGATAGATTCCATGAATGTGATGATGACTCAACTCGGATGCTCTAAACAAGGGCAAATCGACGGTGCTTCCACACAGTAAAGGTCCAATGGGGGACCATAAAAACATGAGTACAATGGGGTATCTCATGACAAAAATCAACACGAACAAGGACAAGTAAGGAGGAAAAATGGTGCCCCCAGTACAAGTGTTGTAAGTGAGGAAATATGATTTGGAGGAGAGGTAAATAGACACTTCGTGGACACAATGGGTCCTGGTGAAGTATCAAGGTACTAAAAACTAACAGGTACATAGAGCTCATGAACAGGCCAGGTCGCACTTTTTGTGGTCTGTGCCGCGACCTGGGTAGCAGGTACTGGGCAGAAAACTACGACCTGTCCCAGGAAAGGTCCTAAAAAGTGCGACCTATCAGAGAAAGGGGGTTTCAGTGTTGTTTTTGGTTGAGATCTGGGATTTGTATGGTTGAGGGGCCTAGGTGCCCCCAAGAATGTTGTGGTCATGCCAAAATGTATTTAGGAAAAGGGGGATCTAAACACATTTTAATGATGTGGTGCGCCATTTGTTTTTGTTATGGTTATGCAGCTTGAGAAAGGAAATGGAGGATTGCTAATATCTTTTAGGACTGCATATATGAATCAAATGGACTTTAAGTTTTTGGGTTGGCATACCCAGTGTCAGTATCCCAAAGAGAGGATTTGGAGATAATGAACTGGTGCTCTCCTAGAAAACCTATAGGTTGGTCAACAAGCATGTCTAAAAGACTGGGTTGCGAATTTAAAATGAAGGAACGATAAGGGGTATCATCCTAAGAGTGATCTGAAGTGGTATGGGACTCTAGAGGTTCTTCTAAGTGTGGAAGAATAATGGTACTAGAGTAGACATGACCAGATACACTAGGAGAGTTGTGGAGAATTACTTCTCCTGGTCTCTCAAATATGGGTGCCCCCTTACCCAAACATTGGGTTGCAATGTAATGGTCACAAGGTGTATGTGGTTTAAATGCATGGTTTCGATGTAAGGGGGAATAGAGAAATTCAGGGGAGATGATTCCTTCCAAAATGTCATCATCGTGATAGAAGATGGGGTGACTGGTGGAAGAAAGACCACCTGACGCGGCAAAGCTACCTAAATCATCATCATGAGAAGAGAGGTTCACATGCGCATCATCACCAGAAGTGACCGAAGAGTAAGCAGATAAAGGATCTACCGATGTTGAGCCCAAGGTGATTGCTGAAGGAAGGTCAAGCGAAACAACAGGGGAGGATTCAGAGGGAATGTTCCCCGAGGGTCTCATGGATGATGATAGGTAAAAAATGGTGGACGAAGGCTCCATCATCTTGACATCAGGAGGGGGAATGTCAATGGGAGCAGTCATGTCTGGTAGTTCTGTCGAAGCAAAACGCGCAAATAGGGGAGAGGTGGACTCGTTGTGCTTGGCCTCGAATTGGCAGACCACATCTAGAGAGGTGCAGAATTCTGCGAGGCGGGGACAGGGGTGGGTGTAATGGTCGTGGAGATCACACAAAGCACAGGGGTGATTGGTGTGAATAGTCTTGGGGTTCTTGGCTGCGGTTGCGGAAGGAACAGAGGCTTCCGGGACCATGGACTTAGGGAACGTGATATTAACCATGGGCTTGAGATGAGGTAATTCAGGACAGGTATGGGTGGCGTGACCGACAACATCACACAAAGCACACTGGATGGTATGATTTGGAGGTCGAGGAGGGGCGGGGTTTGTCGGGGCAGCCTTGTCCTTTGATGCCCCCTTGTGAGCTTTGCCCTTCTTACCCGAAGCGGTCGCAACAGGAGGTGGTCCCTGTTGAGGTGACTGAGGCACTTGTGTAGCGGGAGAAGTGATGGGGACTGGTTGAACCGGGGAAAAAGCAAGATAAGGTTTGGGTTGACCAGGTAGGGTTGCGGCTGGAGGATCAAGGTACCAGACGGGAATCCCAAGTGTTAGGTTAGGAAGAGAGAGGGTGGCCATGACAGGTACTGTGTACACTCCTGGAGGGGGAGCTAGGAACGGTATCTGACCAGAGGGGTAATGGCTAGGTAGGACGGCTCCTAAAGGGCTAAGGCTTGGAGGAACCATTCCAAGAGGTTAAAGAGGCTCATGAGTACTAGCTGGATGGGAAGGTCTAGGCGAAAGAGGTTCGGGCAGCTGAGGCGAAGGGCTAGGAGCGGGTTGCTGCAGGTGAGGTTAAGGTTGCTGACTAGCCGAAGCGGGATGTTTAAGGTCAGCCCGAGACGATTGCATCATGCAAACATTCACTAAGCTGGGATCAGAGACAGGAGGAGGAGGAAGACCAAGGAAGGTTCCAAGCAAGGAGGAGTCTTTGTAGACACCGGGGGAAACACTGGTCAAAGAATCAACGGTTTTCTTATTGGTTACAGAAGAGATGGTTGACTTAGGGGAGGTCTGAGATTGTGGCTCATGATACGTCAACTGGTCGATGGTGACTATATTTCCATTATGAGGGAAAAACCTTTTGCGGTGGACCGCGAATGGGACAGCAGACATGGCATAGGTGTAGCTACGCCCCAAAAGAATGTTATAATCAAGAGGGGCGTCGATGACGTCAACATCAACGCAAACAGTCTTGCCCGCAAGAGTGATAGGACAATTACGGAATAGGCCAATGGGTTGGAAGGCATGGCTGTCCCATGCACGAAGCGTGATTGTGGAAGGGGCCAGCTCAGGAGATCTGAGTTGTTTCCAAACCGAAGCAAACATCACACAAGTGGATGCCCCCTCATCAATAATACACCTAGAAACATGAGCGTTCCGAATTTTGACTGGGATTTGGAAAGCTACGAAAGCAAGAAGGGGAGGAGGTTCCGATGGACGGGCATCGAAAAAAATCAATTGGTCATCAGCAGGATCTACAGTGCCCATGGCAAATAGTAGAGCCTTCTTTTGAGAAGGACACGACTGGAGGAGTTCCAGTGTTGAAATGGCAACAGGAGACTGCGCCAATTCATCTACTATGCTATACGAATGAGCAGCTCGACCAAAAGCATCATTTAGGCGTAATGGGCCCTTAGGAATCTTGGTATGAACCTCAACTCTGGGCTGAGGGATATGCAAGGGACCATTAGATGTCGAAAGAGGCTCTATAGAACCTGAAGAAGGTGACGCGGGGATAGACAGAGCAGGAGGCTTGGGGTACTGACAAGACCGAGTTTGAAGGTTAAGGTCGACAAGTAAAGGCTGATCAAATTTCATCATGAGAATCTGGTAATCGAAGGAACTAGAAGGGGAAGGTTGAATGGCTGCCTGTCCGTCAGGTGGTTGGGTAGCCACAAATCCCTGCTGTGCATCCACCTGCCCGTGAGGGGGCGGTGACTGTTGTTGCGGGGTTTGAGAAGGCAAGGGAGGCGGAGGTGCTGATGTTGGAGGAGCTGGAGCACCAAGCTGTGGAGACGGATAATAAGGGGGTTGGGTCAAAAGAGGGGGCATGCCATATCCTAGAGACGTGCTACTAGGAGGGGAAAAAGTGTGGGAGGTGCTACCTCCCCCCCTAGGAAAACCATAACCCATGGGAGGTTGGGCGTATATATGAGAGATAGCTTCAACGTTACCAGTGGCGGCATGAGGTGCCCCCGGTGCATTGGCATCACCGGGTCTGGGGAGATCAGGTAGAACAGTATAAAAATAACCCGTCTGAGCGTAGATCAGGTCATATTTTAACGCCATTTGGAGGGCAGCTTCTTTGGTTTGAGGAAAATGCGATGCAACATATTTCTCGATAGGGGGCAAGAGAGATCTAAGGAACCAGTCCATGTAGACACGGTCTTCAAAGGTAGGATATTGGCATAGGCTCTTTCTTCTCTACCATTCCTGGACATGATCGGATAGGCGGGTCGCAGATGATTGACGGAAAGAAGTCAAAAGTTCGATACCAGTGTCATAACGAAGGGGAAGCTGGAAGTAAGATAAAAAAGCCCGAGCAAGAGTCGCAAAGGTGGTATGGGAGGAAGTGGGCTGATCAACATACCACTTAGAAGCTTCGCCTGTAAGCATGCGTTGGAATAATCTAAGATGGATGGAATCATCAATAATGGAATGGGATGAACACCACATGTGGAAAGATCGGATATGGTTAGAGGGATCCTCGCCAGCAAGGCCTTTGAACTTGGGAATGTCGGAGGGGAGCTTAGTTGGCATAGCAGGCCAACTAACATCGTGGTAGATAGGATCATTGATCAACTGATTGAAATCGGGGAGACTGAGGCCTGCCATGAAGGGGAGCAAGGGAGCAGTCGAGAGATTTCCTGTGGCGGTTCCGCTAGTAATAGTTGTTTGGTCAATTTAGTGTGTCCTAAATTGCTGCATTTAATTTGTCAATCCGGGATTCGTAAGCTGATGAAGTGTGGCGCACTATATGTGCAAGATAACCTATTTCTTAACTTTTTGTCGTTTTTGGTTTTCTAAGATGAAATGGAAATTCTAAAAATAAAAACAAGTATGGTTATGTTTGTTCAAGGAAATGATATCCTCTATAATGATTTACCAACTTGAAACTTAAAAAGGAATTTGAAAATTACAATGACAAATCTTGAAAGGAAATGAAAATGTGCTGCTGAAATGAAAAGATGTTGCTAGTCTAATGAATCAAAACAATGAACTAGTGAGCATGAAACCAAACTATTCTTGCTGCTGTCTAAACACAAAATAAATTATTCTGAAAGAAATCCAAAAGTTGCAATAAATTAAATCTAAATCAATTTACATCAACTTGTCTTCTGATCCTTCATCATTAGTCCAGCTATGATTTTCGGAAGTAACCATGAACAACTTGAGTAACTGATATCTAACTTGCAGAAAGTAAACTAATATCAAATCATACATTCATAATTAAATCCCTCACCATCAGTCCAGCTGTGGCTTTCGGAGGCAACTGAAGATGTCATACACAATTTAATATATCTAAATTTGCAGAAAGGAAACTAATACCAAACTACACATTTCTTAATACAATCCCTCACCATCAGTCCAGCTGTGGCTTTCGGAGGCAACTGAAGATGCTATGAGCAGTTTAATATATCTAAATTTGCAGAAAGGAAACTAATACTAAACTACACATTTCATACTACAATCCCTCACCATCAGTCCAGCTATGGCTTTCGGAGGCAACTGAAGATGCTATGAGCAGTTTAATATATCTAAATTTGCAGAAAGGAAACTAATACTAAACTACACATTTCATACTACAATCCCTCACCATCAGTCCAGCTGTGGCTTTCGGAGGCAACTGAAGATGCTATGAGCAGTTTAATATATCTAAATTTAACTACTGAAGCAAATAAGCAAAACTGAATTAAACAAAGCAGTAATGAAATTAAACAAAAACTTAAGAAAAAAAAATTAGCAGCAGAACAATGTTAATTCCCAGTCATTAGTCAAAAAGCTATGAAAATGCTCGGGCTGCCTATCTATAACCTGAAACAAGAACACTGATCAGTGATTAACAACATAAAACATGAAAGACAGAAGTGAAATGGAAAGCATGAAAGTTTATAGACAGAAATGAAGCATATGAAAAATGCAATGTATAAACATGTGAATGGATTATGGTACAATGAGCTTTAAATAAATGAAATAAGAACTATACAATAATGCACATAACCTCAGCTGAGCAGGGGCCCTCTACACCAGCCTTGGCAACAATCTTCAAGTACGAATTAAGTCTGAAAACAGAGTCTTCTTATATTAAAATGTAGTCATAACAGTAAGGTAGTATTACGGCTCAAAGGCAGCGTAATTACATTACAGAGCAGACTAATAAAAGATAACAGAGACTAATCGAGACTAACTCTAGATGCGTATGCAAACGCATTATATATAACAAAAGAAATATAACTGTCTTCCTAAAGTTTATGCTAATACAAACACGTAGACCATTACGTCCACGGATCTAGGATCATGGCCGTGTTGGAAAGTAAATCTATGAGGAGTGGATGCTTGAATTCGGCTATGGAGCCATGTACAGATGTCGACTTGTCCTCCGCAAGCTCAGAAATGGCCATATGAACCTTCACGTGACACGAAACAGAGTCCTGTCACCGTGAGACTCCATGGTTGACTTCCATGTGGACGCCTTTGACCGCGGCTTCTTTAGATGAGTTTTCTCAAGCCAATAGGACACAAACCATGTCCACATCATTTCTGACCTGCCCATGTGGCTCGTTTTCCCTGTAGACACATGTAACATAGAGTTTCACAAAATAGCTGCGGAAAGTTGCAGCAGCTGCGGAAAGTGGCAGGATTCCGCAGCTAAATGAACAAAATCTAAATCAAACAGCAAACACAAAAATATAGTTAAAAACCATGTTAGATGCTCTTTTGCAATTAACATACAATGATATTGACAACTTGGGAGGCTCAGGTGAGTGAAAAAGGTATAGAAAAGTGTATGGAAAAGATGCAGAATTGAGACTCAACAATAGTCCCAGCATTAGGGCCAGGGTTGCCACTAGCGTTAGGCCCTGGACCAGACATGGTGAAGGTAACAGGGGGAGAACCAAAAGTAGGGGGAGAAACCAAAGAATCAGAAGATGAGTCATAGTGCGGACTCGGGGGAGGACTAAATCAATGACGACAGGAAGGAGAAAGTCGACCAACCGGAAACTGAGGGTGAAGGCCAAGAAGTCTCCAGGATAAATGCCTTGGAGGCGCAATGATGACGGGAAGAAGAAAAACTGACAAAGGCAGGGAGGTGCAAGATCAAGTGAGGTCAATGTTGAAACAAGGGCAGAGAGGTGTAGTGTCAATTGATTTTAAAGTCTTTTCCAGGCAGTGTTAACCAGGCTCTTCTTCGCTTAGGTTCAGTGTGTGGCGTGCATTAATTTTAATTGTTTAAACCCAGACGTTTTGAGAGTAAAAGAAAAAGTGTGCTGCGTAACTGAAAATAAATCTGCAGTAAATAAGACTGAGAGAACAGAAAATTAATAGATAACAATGCATCAATCTAACCCAAGAAGGTGGGTATTTCAAAACTAGTCTATAAGAGGGAAAAAATCTAATCAAAGCACGCTAAAAGAGGCCAATAGATCTAAGGTCGTTAGGGACAGAGATCTAAAGGAGAAATCTACTGAAAAGAGGTGCAGAAAACAACAAAGAGGCAGCGGCAAAGGTTTATGTTACAAAAGAGGGGATCAGCTAAAGGTAGGAGGGTCAAAGAGGTGACCCTAGAGATAAACCCAAACAAAACTATATGAGGTGTTTTGAAAGGGAAAAGAGCTAATCTATAGGGATCTTAAAATGAGGTATCAGATATGGCTGAAACTCTAAAAATTTAGACACTTACAGCAGCTAAAACTCTTCCACAACAAGTGGAGGGTACTGAAGGCCTAGGGGGCTAGATTCCCACTTAGTTGAGTAAAAAAGAGCAAGAATAGGTCTAAACGGGCGAAGACAGAGGTCAAAAAACCCTGGCAGAGGTTCAGACAAAACCTAGAAAAATTTCAGAAAAATTCCAGAAAAAAGTCCAGGTCACAGTTTTTGACTTGTTTTTTGCTCAGGTCGCGGTTTTTGGGTTGTTTTCCACGACTTGAAGCTCCAGGACGCAGTTTTTGGGCCAAAAAGTGCGACCTGCACTTCCGGCACTCTCGACGGCATATTTCAGAAAAACAATGTCGTCTCAACTGCAGCTGATGTCTGTCACCTGCGCAATAGGGCTAGAAACACACAGAAGTTAAAAATTTTAATGTTTGAGGGTTTTAGAGGTGAAAGGCACCATAAAAATAGGACAAACAGAAAACTGAAGAGAAACCCTAGGGTCTGAAATAGCTGGATATGAAGGAATATATAAAACGACAATGGTCGCAAAAGAAAACCCGTGTGGAGTCGCCAATTGTTAGTATGAATCTTTCGTCGTAAAAGACCACTTTAGCTACGCATAACAAATAGCCCTAACATCGATTATGGCTGCCAAATATCTTTAAATATGCAATTAGGTGATCCAAATAATGCTGAACAAATCCAAATCTAAGCATAAAAGACATTAAGCAGATAAAATAAAATGTGGCTCCATGCATCCAATAGACAAGGCAAGATCAATGTATTTGAAAGAATTTTTATATTGTATTGAAAAGGGGCACGTGAGAGGAAAACAAGAAAGGTGTTTTCTAGTTCTCCTCAATGGGATGGATTCTTGGAAGTCCTCAGCATTTCAGATCTAAAATTTCTCTCTTGTTGGTGTAGAAGACCCAGACAAACATAGAACTCAAAGGGAGCTCACAAGGAAAAAATGGAAAATGTGACCAAGCATAGATCCAGAGTGATCTAATGCAATGAAGGTGACTAATGAATGGGGAAAACCATCCTATTTATAACAAAATATTAGGGTTATCTAGAACTTGGTGCATGAATAAAATATTATTAATCAAATTCTAGAACCACCCCTTAGGAAAATTTTATTATATTTGTTGGAGGGAAAAGGTCTTTTGACTTGGGTCAATTCCTTTATTTATAAAAAATAAATAAATAAATGATTTATTTATTATTTTAGGGATATGGTGGGAATATAATTAAATAAATAATGATTTATTTGATTAATTAAAAATGATTTAGTCAAATTTAACTAGGAATATTATTTAAATAATGATTTAAATAACTTATTCCTAGGAAATAATTAAATAAATAATGATTTATTTAATTAATTTCCTTGTTTTGGGTTAAATATGAGCAGGAAATATAGACAAATGTTATTTCACATGGTGAAAGCAATTTTACTTAGGGTAAAATTGGTCTTACATGGTGTACTTGGGTTCATCTAATGATAATAGGTTAGATGACCAAAAAAATGGTGTAACAAAAACATTGAAGTGGTAAGCTGGAATTGTTGAGGGAGTGTGATAAAGGTCTGAAGGTGCCACATTGCACTTAAATATTATAAAAACTCTAACTCTCATGCATGATAGAGTGCGAAATCCATCGGATTGATGCCTGTATAAATTGTGGAGTGCGATAGCTGTCAGATGAATGGACGCAATATAAAACGTGGACCTGAATTTATTATGTTGGCATCGGGGTTTTTAAACCAAATTTATGAGCCCAGGTAATTTATTAACTAATGGGTATATCTTTTGGTTTATATTATATGGTTGAAAAAATGGAAATTAATTATGTATGTTATGATTTGAAAATTTGGGTTATCTTGGAATATATGCATAAGAGAATGCATTGCATAAACATATTGTGGCTTGGTGTAGCTTAGGCTACACCATTTAGTGGTATCGGAGCCAAAGTAAATTCTTTTGAAGTCAAAATTGAATTGTGAGGAATGAAATTGAAATTGCAAGAAAGGGTGATCATAATAAAGGAGAAAGGGATTCTGCGTGCAACTTAGAGAAGTATGAACAGATTGATATTTGCCTCAATATAGTGAGTTATTGCAGCCAGAGAAAGTTTGCAAAAGAACAAGCATGATCACAAATGGTAGACTGTGATAAACAAAGGAATATTGTTTTCTACTTAGAAATAAATTTTTGAGAAGTATTTATATTGTATTTACACAAATTGCATGAGAAAGAGATGAATTTTGTTATGATTGGATATTGCTGGTGAGGTAAATGCTTAAGAAAGCAATTAAAAGTTCTGTGTAAATTCTAATTTGCTGAGATCCAAATTGATGTGGATTGAAGTCTTGTTCAGGATTGATTATTGTGGCAGCAACTATATGTTGAAAGAATGCACAGTGGAAGCATAGAGATCAGAGACATAATTGCAGAACCAGATTCACAGAAATGGATAAGGAGATCTTAAAGACAGGTGATATTGGAAAGATGATATACATAAGTTTTTATTAATGATATTTTACATATTGAAACAGATCAAAGGAGTACAAAAGTTGCACGTTTGCAGGAGACAACCAACCGAGACATAATTTAATTACAAAGGTATGAAAGTTTGCAGCAGTTGAATGAATGGAAAAGTTTGGCACAAGACTACATCAGTAAAACTGTAGGAAGATTTTTTTTTAAGTTCTTAAGATTTTAGTAGAACCTTATTCCAGCTGAAGCTTGGAATAGATAAGGACAAATAAGTCCTTAAAGAGAAGTGAGTGTAGCAACCAGTGAGAGAGCAAGATTTCTCAGTGCAAGTTCTAAGGAAAGAGGACTTGGCAACCAAACAAAGGAGAAGTTTGGTGAGAAGATCAACTCAAAAGGAATTTTATTTCTTATAGGTGTTGAAGCTCACACATAAGTAAAGATGACTATGGGAAGTCATAGAGAAGGTTCAAAAGAAAGCTACAAGATGAAGGAAAAGGGTGCTAAAACAATCTGCAAGAAATGGATGAGTTAAGAGGATCTTGACAAGGAGTTGGCTGAGATAAGAAAAGAACTCGATGAGTTGAAAATGCTGCTAGAGGAAAACCAAGGACAAGGTTGGGTCTTGAAGAAAAATACAGTGAGTGGTCTAAGTTACAGAGAAGGCTACGACAAAGACAAGTGAATTGGTTAGTTGAAAAACTCAGAAACAGAGTCAGAAATGGAAGTTTCCATTTGTGGACAAGAACAGGGTGAAATTCTGGGTGAAGAGGACAATGAGAAAGATTCCTTGGACTATTGGAATAGTCCAGAACAATTCGGAGATATGCTGACAAGGGAAGCAAGTGAGGTTATGGAGCCTTTTGTTTTTAAAACTCATAGTTTGTATAATTGCATAACCAGATTCACAGAAATGGTAAAGGCCAAAAAATAAGGAGATCTTAAAGACAGGTGATGTTGGAAAGATGACATACATAATTTTTTATTAATGATATTTTAAAGATTGAAACAGATCAAGGGAGTACAAAATTTGCATGTTTGTAGGAGACAACCAACTGAGACCTAATTTAATTACAAAGGTATGAAAGTTTGCAGCAGTTGAATGAATGGAAAAGTTTTGCACAAGACTACAACAGTAAAACTGTAGGAAGAATTTTTTAAAGTTCTTAAGATTGTAGCAGAACCTTATTCTAGCTGAGGCTTGGAATAGATAAGGACAAAGAATTCCTTAAAGAGAATTGAGTGTAGCAACTGGTGAGAGAGAAAGATTACTCAGTGCAAGTTCTAAGGAAAGAGGACTTGGAAACCGGACAGAGGAGAAGTTTGGTGAGAAGATCAACTCAGAAGGAAGTTGATTGCTTACAGGTGTTGAAGCTCACACAGAATTAAAGATGACTATGGGAAGTCATAGAGAAGGTTCAGAAGAAAGCTACAAGATGAAAGAAAAGCGTGCTAAAACAATCCGCAAGAAATGCATGAGTCAAGAGGATCTTGACAAGGAGTTGGCTGAGATAAACAAAGAACTCGATGAGTTAACAATGCTGCTAGAGAAAAACCAAAGACAAGGTTGGGTCTTGAAGAAAAACACAGTAATGTGGTCTAAATTACAGAGAAGGCTACGACAAAGACAAGTGAAGTGGTTAGTTGAAAAACTCAGAGAAGCAGAGTCAGAAAGGGAAGTTTCCATTTGTGGACCAGAACAGGGTGAAATTCTGGGTGAATAGGACAATGAGAAAGATTCCTTGGACTATTGGAATAGTCCAGAACAATTCGGAGATATGCTGACAAGGGAAGCAAGTGAGGTTATGGAGCCTTTTGTTTTTAAAAATCATAGTTTGTATGTGGTTGTAGGATGTGCAGAAGGTGATGGAAAGTCTAGTGAAACTGTCATAAAAATGAATAAAGTTCTTGAGGTAAAGTATGATGGAGAATTCCTTTTAGAGGAGGAAGATATTGATTTATTGCAGCAGAAAAAATTCATAGATGAATTTATGTTTGGTGTAAGACAACTAGTTAAAGCTATTATGGAGCAGAAGCATAATGAAAATTCCAAGGAGGTAAAACAATGAAATTGTTTAATGAAATGATGAAATAATTTTGCAATGTGATGATACAGAAAAAAAGATAATTCAAGAGGACTTCCAGAAGAAGAGTGAAACTGAGAATGAAGATTGTGAAGAAATGCTGGAACGATTTCACATGGAAATGGAGTTCTTGGAAAGATGGCTCAATGAACCAGAAGGAGGAATAAAGCTTGCAGAACCTGATAAAGAAGAAATTGTAGAGTTAAGTAAATTTTTTAACTCTTCAATTAATAATATGGTTGTAGGTACAGAAGACAACGTTAATAAATATGAAGCTGAAATCATAGGAATTATGCAGAAGATATTTAGTATCAAAGAGAAGACTGAGATAAATTTTCAACTAGCATTGCTGATAGAAATGTTCCAGAAAAGTAAAGGAGACCAAAGATACAACTACATAATGGGATATAAGGAGAAATGGTATAAGCTACAAGAGCAACAAGTGGATATGCAGTTAATAGAGGAGCTAAGGAAGCTTGAGCTTATTATAGATGTTCTATTGAGGACAAATAAGCTCAAAGGAGTGGAGCTACAACAAAATGAAATTGCTGGAGAAGGACAAGTTTCTTTTGAACTTGAAAAAGGAGCAGTGATGTTTGAATCATCAATTAAGGCAACTGAGATTTATGAATTTGAAATTGACAATTTGTGTACTTTTGCAAGTGATAAAGAGGAGAGAAAAATTTTGAGTTTTGAGACTGTTAGATCTCATGAGAAAACTCATACACAATTGGAGGAACATATTATTTTACAGCATACTGGTAAAGTTGAAAACAGAGGAAATTTGGCTCAAAATGATGACCAAAAGCAAGAAGAAGAAGCAAAAGATGCCAAGTACTCAAATGCTATGCTTGAGGAAGTTGATATGAAGACCATTGAAGATTTTTTCAGTCATATAGAAGACTTGGAACAGAAAATGGATTTGATGACAAAATCATAAAATACAAATATTCAGTCTTGTGATTTTAAAACTAAAAATTTGGGTGTGAATGCAGGTTTTGAAAATTTTGCAGGTGATAGGGAGTTATTGGAAGCTATCATAAAGATGAATGAAGAAAGAGAAATGTACATAAACATTTCAAAGAAGCAAGATCAAAATTGTGTTTTAATGAAGGATAAAGCTATGTTATCTGATGAATATTGCAAAGGATCTGTAGCAGTGGAAGAAAATGTTACTACTGTCAAGGTATTGAAGAGAATTTTACTTTTTGAAAGTAAATTTGCAGAACAAAAATTGGATATTGTAGAGGGTGATATCTTTAAATATATTCAGGAAGTTTGGGAGGCAGTAATATCTACAAAGGTATTTGGAGTAATCTCAAAAATGATAGTGGAAGTTGAAGAAAATGAAGGTAGCGAGAGTTTTGAAACTCGTACACAAGGAAAAGGACAACAACAAAAAAATAATTTGGACAGAGAAATAGAAAATTTCATAAAATTTACAGAAAATGAACACAATGAAAGGAGCTGAAGACAGAGAATCAGTTGGATAAAAAGCTGGACTGTAACAAATAGTGAAGGAAAAGCCAATGAAGTGTTGCAAGAAACAAGGAGAAGCAAGGAAAGACAACATAATAATTAAATAGCAGTTGAAAGAAGCAAGGAAATCACTGAAGAACAGAGTTTGGAATCCTGGAGGTAGAAAGTCATTGAGACTTGTGGCTGTTGCATTATTACAGAAAAGCAACAGACCTCATAAATAGGAGTCTATGAAAACTTTTCTACATTGAGAGTCTGATGCAGGAGCATCCTACTCAAATATTATTGGTTATTTGGGAGACTTAAGGGATCTTATGTTTTCAAGAGAGTTGGTTCTCTAAATGTATTTTTAAATGCTTTGAGTGATTTAGAATAGGATTTAATTAATATTGTGAGCATAAATGTAAATGTTCTCGAATGTTGGAGAACATGAGAGAACTAGATAGTTGAGAGCTCATAGGGATTGAGAGAATTGAGAAATTATTGTAAATCCTAGATTAGGAATTGGTTTCATGAATTTATGGGATTAGAGAGGATCCTTAGGGATAAAGAGAGATTTTAGGAATTAATGAGTATTTAGAAGAGTTAGGGATTTGTTGAGTAAATTAGGGATCTAAACCAAAATTGGTTTTAGAATCCATTTGTATAAATTGAAGCCTCAAAGGCACAAAAGAGAGAGATAGGCATAGAGAGATAGAAAAAGAAAAGGGCCTTGTAAAATTACATAAGGCCAAATCTTCACTGTAAGAATTCTTTTGTTCGTATCTGTAAAAATTCAATTAGTAGTGAAGAGTTAAATTCATTGTGTCTGGTTTTGTTTCTTATATGCGCTAAATGATCTATCGGTAACCAAATGGGATGTCTGTGTAAATAAACTCTTATTGAATAAATATTGATGAATTAACGCTGTGTAGAATTGATATGTGTTTCTAGCCTGGAGAAATGGATGGTGTGTGACAGACTTAATTGAGTGTCTTATGAACCGAAATTCTTGATGGAGCATAGTTACAATGAATGTTCTCAGAAAAAACTATTGTCATATGCTTGTAGCTACTGGGGTATTCAAATAGGGATAGAGAATGGCCTCTATCACATTTGAAGGTTAACAACGGATCAGTTCAAGGATGGAGTGTTTGTTTTGAACTATCCGTTTTGAGAAAAAAATTGGTTTGATGCCAGAACCACATGGTTTTGGAACCCCATTTTCTGTCTAGAACCATGAGTCAACTGTAGACACAGCAAAAACGTGAGGCAGATTTGAAACACAGCTAACTACTTTTGCAAAAAAATTAGGTGGTAAGCTGGAATTGTTGAGGGAGTGCGATAAAGGTCTGAAGGTGCCACGTTGCACTTAAATACCACCCATTTCGCATATTATAAAAACTCTAACTGTCATGCATGATAGAGTGCGAAATCTGCTAGATTTATGCTTGTATAAATTGTGGAGTGTGATAGACGTCAGATGAATGGACGCAATATAAAACGTGGACCCGACTTTATTATGTTGGCATCGGGGTTTTTAAACCAAAGTTATGAGCTCAAGTAATTTATTAACTAATGGGTATATCTTTTGGTTTATATTATGGTTGAAAAAATGGAAATTAATTTCGTATGTTATGATTTGAAAATTTGGGTTATCTTGGAATATATGCATAAGATAATGCATTGCGTAAACATATTGTGGGTTGGTGTAGCTTAGGCTGCACCATGATGAATATCATCCCAAGGAGGATCCTCAAGAGACATAGTTTCCACGATGGCCTCATTTGTGGGAAATATCTCTTGCAAGGGATTGGACGAATCCAAATCGCCGAGCCAAGGGGATTGAGAATAAGTGTCAAGAGACATACTCAAAGGAGCATGATCAGAGGGAGGAGGAGCCGGAGCTGAAATGAGTTCACAATAATCAATCTCTATTGGGCTTAACGACATCGAGTTACCAAACCAATCAATCTGGTCGGGCGAAGGGATAATCCATTGATCAGAAGACCTAGAGATCATGTTAACCTAAGCAGTATTAGGTGAAGGAAGAGGAAAAATATCCATGAGGGTAGGATATTTGAAAAGACTCGGGCCTATGCTCTCATAAGGCATAGGAATACGATCTACATATGGGACGTTGCTCTTGGAAGACGAAGAATTGAAAAACATCAACTGATCGACAATGATGATCTTTCCTTCGTGCAAAAATCAAAGAACATGAAAGAGAGTGGACGGAATGCACAACATGGCGTGAGTCCAACTGCGACGGAGGAGAAGATTATAGTTGAGCTTGGTGTCAATGACTTCAACCTCAACGTTAACTATTTTCCTTTCCAACGTAATAGGTAAACTAGCGAGAACAACGAGAGGGCGAGATTCCCTTCCATCAAAAGCTTTTAAAGAGTTTGGAGATGAATTGAGAGCTAGAGAAACAATAGCTTTCCAGCAGGCAGATGACATGACACACGTAGATGCACCCTCATCCACGATAGCTCGATGGATATTCTTTCCATTAATCCCAAATTGAATAATCAGTGCAAGCTGGTGAGGGAGTCGTGGGACGAAATTTTCCAAATTGAAAGTGATAAGGCTCGAATCGGAGGGATAAACCCCTCCAATAGTAGATAAAAAAGCCTTCCGTTGAGATGGACAACTCTGAAGTACTTCTCATGCAGACATAGTAGATGGTGCCTAAGCCAAATCCTCAACAATATTGTAATGCTGAGCAGCACAGGCGTTAGGGTTGTGAGAATACTTATGGAGTACACCTTTGGAAGGTAGTCGTACAACAGGCTCAGTACTGGGCCTTTCAATATGAAGAGGGCTAGAAGCAGGAGGGGGAGGAGGACCATCAACGATTTCCTTCCCTGCTGCCTGATGCAGTTTGGTATAATCTTTCGATCGGGTAGCAATAGAAACGGATGCAGGAGCGTTCATCATGAAAACCTGAGAGCCAAATGGGGCAAAGGACTGTGGTTTCTCTACCAATTGAGTCTGTTGTGATGGAAATGGTTCTTTAAGAATGACCGAAGTGCCTTGGGTGCCCTTGAGCAGTCAACTCACCTCGGCCCGTTGGGGACAGTCCTTGGTGTAATGCTCTTCGTCGCAAATCAAACAAGGGTAATTCGGTTTGCGTTGCGAACCATCATCAACATGAGATTTCTGAGAATCCTGTTTCAGGGTATTGACTTTGGCCTTACATTTACCCTTATTCTTACCCTTGGAAGTTTTATCCACTTGATTGGGCTGGATGACATTCACTTCTATGGTTTTACAAGAATTTAGGGGTGGCTGAGAGACAATATCACTGGAAGAAGTAGATTTTTGCTTCATAGGATTTGGAGAAGACTTGTGAGAAGTCTGAGATACATAACCTATGATACCGTCGATGGATGGCATCGTAGGAGCTTTGGAAGTTCCAGGTCAAGGGGAATTGGGCAAGAGTTCATACATTGTGTCGGACTGAGAGTACACAATATCAAGGTACTGGGCACGAGCAATGGCTTGTTCTTCAGTAATGCATGCCCTTGTAGCAATGTCCTTAGCAATCAGAGCAACGAAGGAGGTAGTAAACCAATCAGTTAGAAGTTGATTAGGAATATCAAACTTGATAAGATGACGAAAACGCCTCCATTCATGAATATGATGAGAGATATGAGTAGCTCGATATTGCTTCAAGGATGTGAGGAGGTGTGTCCCTATTTCATACCGAACTGGTAACTGAAAGTGCGTTAGAAATGCCATGGATAAAGATTTGAAATCTTGGAAGACGCCGTGGGATAGTTCAGTGTACCACTTGGCAACGACACCAGTAAGAGTCTGTTGGAAAAGACAGAGTCGAATGGAATCTTCAACCCAAGAGTTAGAGGAACACCAAAGATGGTATGTCATAACATGCGCTTGGGGGTCTTCTCTGGACATGCCCTTAAATTTGGGACAATCGCCATGAATATTGGTTGGAATTGGAGGCCAATATGGATTATGAAGGATAGGATTGTTTGTCAACTTCAACACATCGAGAAATTCCAACATAGAAAGGAAAGGTAATTGAGGCATTTCAGGTCATTGATAAAGACCAGTATTAGGATTCCACCCCGGTTGAGAGAAATTCTGCCCCCATATGTTTTGTCCTGGAGGATTCTATCCATAGGGGTTGTAAGCCTGATAAATTTTCCCATACATGGGTTGAGGACTAGGATATTGATTCTAAGCATACCATTGAGGTCCTGTCTTAGCAACATATGGATTTTCTTGTGGAATGTAAGCAATGCCTTGAGGTGCATTATATAACACTTGAGTTTTACCTTGAGGAATGTACGAAGTGCCCTGAGGTGCACTGTATACTATTTGGGATTGACCTTGAGGAATGTAAGTAACTCCTTGGGGTGCACTATATACCAACTGAGATTGATCTTGAGGCATGTAAGTGGCTCCTTGAGGCTGAACTGGTTGCCCCTGGGGTGCAGGTTGACCCAAATACTGTGGTTGGATAGACTGTCCTTGTGGAGCAGGTTCGCCTAGATGCTGAGAGCCAGCGGGTTGCCCTTGTGGAAAAGGTTGGCCCGACAGTTGGGATGGGCCATGTTTCCCCTGAAAACCAGGTTGACCTGGTGTAGGGCCATAGGGTTGTCCTTGTTGTACAAAAGTTTGGCCTTGTTGAACGTAAGGCTGGTGCTGTTGCACAAAAGGTTGTCCCTGTTGCAGATAAATTTCCCCCCCGAGAACATAAGATGGACCTAGTTGAACTTGAGGTTGACCAACAAGACCGTATGGTTAGCCTTGTTGGACCGAACGTTGTCCCTATAAGGGTTGTCCTTGCGGAACATAACGTTGTCCCTATGGACCAGAGGGTTGTCCCTTTTGGACCAAAGGTTGTCCCTGTAAGGTTTTTCCTTGCGGACCATAGGGTTGTCCCGGTTGGTATATGGTTTGATTCGGATCAATTGGAGGAAAATAGACGGGATTACCGTACATGTCAAAATGATGCGAAGGATCACCAAAAGTTCGAAGCTACTAAGAAACCTGAGTAGAGAAATTCTATTGTTGAATGGCCAACAGATACTCATCGAATGTCAAACCTCCAGGAATGGAAGTAGAAGCCATAGGCGCACTACTAGAAGGTTGGGTTCCTAAAATGTGAGGTTTTGATTTGCTCATGATGGGCCTAACAAGTATCATGGGATTGATAAAAATGGACCTACGAACGGCATAAGACGTTGTGGATGACTGAGCCATACTAATATCCGATGCAGATGAAGCCACACAAATAGTGGGTCTGACAGGAACAGAGGTCACAGTCATGGACGTCATAGGAGTTGAGGGTGATGCCCTTGATACCGAGACAGACGATCCCCCTAAGGGAGTCGATGTATCAAACCATTTTAGACTCTGATACAGTGATGCAACACCAGAAATGATTTGACCCAAAGTACAATAATTGCGCGGGAGAGATACCGGTTGTGAGGAAGGTTGACTTGAGACATGAGAAAAATTCTCCAAAGGGAGTTGATGATCTCCTATAGAAACATAAAGCTCTTCACTACTGACATGACTCAAAGAATCCATGTCAGACGAAGCCATTTCATCATCGAAATATGACGAGCAGTGGAAAGTAAAGAAATGGCTAGTAAAGATGGTTCCGAAGTACGAGGATGGAATTCTTCCTCATTCCCAAAACTAGACCAAGCGTCCTAAGGTTTCCAATTGATATCAAATTGCTCTTCAAGAAGAGATCGGGTAGCGAGAGGTAAGATACTAGGAAGGATAGACTGCCAGAAATCGACATACCTAGTGGGATGAGATGCTCTCGAAGAAACTTCTGGAGAAGGATCACCACTAGGAGGGAATGGAGAGGAAAATGAAACTGGTGGTTCCACCACCTTGTCGTTTTCTCAACACAGGAGGTAAATGAGATAGCCAATTTGAGGCTTCAAGAACAAACACTAAGGAATTACTTAAGAACAATTTGTAATATTCCCAATTTTTGCAGCTAATGGGAATATTGCATTTTATTTTCAGTTGTCTTAACTCATGAATAAAAGTGTAAAGGAGGAACTCTAAAACTCCTAATCAGAAAAATAAATCAATGCCCAATGTGAACATGGAAAAATATGGGCCATTTCAATAAAATACACTTAGGTGTGAAAAGGAATGAAGAAGGTTGACTAGGTCAACAGGACCAAATCACAACAGTGTCTAGATGCATTGAACCTCCTTATTGATCAGCGCAATTTTAGACAGATACCCTTCATGTGAAAAAAGTTAAATCATTGGAGGTGGTTTAGGGTTTTCTAAGTCCTAATTTTATAAAATTAATAGGAAGGCTACAAGGAAAGGAAGTTGAAGATAATTTGATTTTGAGATTGCTTAGGCAACTCAAACTCTCTTGGTTGTTTAGCTAGAGAGAGAGGAATATCCTGTTTAGGAATTCCTCCTCCTTCACTGAGGAGCACTTGAAGTGGTATGTTCTGAAATGCCTCACATCTAGGCTTGAGGCCAAGCTTCCTCCTCCAACTACAACCTTTTCTATTGGGCAAGAATTGTTGTGTTGCAGGGTGTTGCAGTGAGGGGTTTTTCAACACCACTTCCAGATCTAGTTTTGCAGAAAAGGGAGCATTCCTTTCTCTAGAAGATTAGTGAGGAAGCCTTGAGCTTCATATTCAGATATTGGCATCAGGCCAAAGGACCTTCCAACAACATCTGCGCAGTATACTTCAGAAACTGCGTCATTTTTCGAGTGCATTACTGTAGCAGGGTTTCTACCCTAGTTTGGTGCTTATTTCCTTGAGGAAGGGCCATCCCTTCTTCCAGAAAGTTTGTATTTCAGCCCTATTCTGTAATTTTGTATATTTCAGCTCATATACTCAGATTTTCAGTGATTCTGCATTTTCTAGATCCATATTCTGTAGATCTGATACTTATATTTGTTCTTTCATGAAATCCCCTTCCCGGGTGACCTATTTGATGTATAAAAGGAGCTGAATCTCTATTTTTATTCATTATCTATTATAATAAACTTCAGATCTGATGTTTTAGACATATTTTGTCTAATTTTTTCAGAAATTACGCACTGTATGCTTCAACCATTTTCTGCATACTTCAAGTCATGGGAAATCAACAATTTCAAGCTTATCCGGGAATGGACGAACTGTTTAACATAGCTAGAATGATTTGTTTGAGCTGAAATTTGGAGCATAGGTCCCTCATGAGCTAATATAAAATAAAATCATGCCATTTCCCTTAATTTTGTGTATATTTTTTAATACATCCATTTTGGGCCATAAATCCTCACTTTTCCCCACTATTGGATGAAGGGATTGAACATATTTATTGCTGCTATGTTTCTAATTGATATATGAGTGTCTATCAGCATATTTTATGTATTTACCACTCTTTTCACTTTCACCTGGCCGTTTTCCCTTGCTGCAGCACTCATTGGGCATTTTCTTGAAGATAACTAGGTGTGGGAGATCGATTTAACCCACCTAATCTTATTTGTTTTAGCTCAGATATTGGATTTAGATTGTATATTGTCTGATATAAAGGATCCAAGATTTATTTTCCTGTTCCAAAGCATATTTTTCTGAAAATTCATATTTTAGTGTATGATTCATGAGCTAAGCCCAATCTGGAACATTACAGTGGTATCAGAGCATGATCTCCGGCACAGCCTGTGATATCAAGCTATCAGATAGGTGAAGAAGAAGAAACAAAGATCATAATGATGGAGAGGATGAGATTACTCTCATCAGTGTTCAGATCTAAGAAGGGCCTCTCCAAAGAGGTAAATTAGAAGAGAGAAAGAAGATGCACCGAGACTCCTAGAGGGTTTCGAGAAGAAGCAAGCTGCAGTGAGACCTGCATGAGGTTTCAAGAAGAAGAAGGAAGCCCTAGCACTTCCTATCAGCAAAACAGAATACCAGAGAATCCTAGATCTCCTTATAGATCTACTATGCCCACTTTCTTGAAGAAGGTGAGGGGTATAACAATGAAGAAGAGAGATGCAAAGAAACTCCAAAAGGGTTTCAAGATGAAGAGGAAGAACTACACACTTCTTATCATCACAAAGCAAGGAGAATGACTGAAGAAGAGATCTCATTGCTTCTTTTTCAAACATTGAAGAGTATTGAAGAAAATCTCAAGGAGTTTGATGAGGAGAGGAAAAAGATGAGCTACAAAGAGATATCTCCCAAGGAAAAAAAGGAGAATGTCAATCTTGTCACTTTGGGCAAGAGATCTCCATTTTCACCATCTGCTGCTAAGGTGCTTGCATCTATAGAAGAGGCACTTGCATCTTTGCAAGGTAGTATTGAGCTCTTAACATATGGAGTTCCATGCATGAATCAGGAGATGCATGAGGAGGAGAAGGAAGATACCAACGCTGGTATGCTTTAAGAAAGGAGACCATCATTCTTGCCAGCAGTTGGAGGCATCATTGATCCGGGTGGAGGAACTCTTGTGTTCTGTCAAGAGGTTCCCACATATCAATTGATCCAAGGTATGCATGAAATTTCAGCACCTGTTGTTTCAAGATTAATTCATAGCCAAGGATTAAATCAAAATGCTGATTTGAAGCAAAGACATGTCACAGCGTAGAGGACCCTTGATCTAATCAAGGATGAGACTGGAAACTATCCCTATGCATCATTTTTGAGCTGCATTCAATCTCTTGGGTTGAGATGTAGGGTCTCAAGAAAGGAGATTAGTACTATCCTATGTTCAATGGCTGATTGTGAGATCAGTAATGAAACTTGCTTTAAGGAAGTACATACATCACTTTGCAGATCTACAGCACTGTCACTTAGTGACTATGACAAAAATGCTTCAGCTCTCTTGGAGCATTCTAGAGGCAACTTCAACCTTGAAGAAGTGGAGAAGAAGAAGATGAAGAGTAGATATCTTGAGATGAGAAGCATTTTCTCCTCTCTAGATGACACTCTCTCAATGAGCCTGCTACAGCTCAAAGAGAGACTTCTACTTACTGTAGATTCAAAGCCTCACTGGTTTTGGAAGGCCATAGATGGAAGAAAGGTCTCACTAAGAGATCTCAACAAAGATGCATTTCAATATTTCATGAGATGCAAGGTTCTTATGATTGGTTCAAAGGAGATGGTATTCTACAAAGGGAGGATGCCATGATTATGCAGCACATCACTCATCTTCCATATTGGAGTGAGTGGATGAGGATGATGATCAAGAGATCACATGATCACTTGCAGACATATATGGGCTAGCAAGCTTGGTTACGCTGGTTTCCCTTGGGAGACTCCTATCACTCTCCTAAGGCACCTATTTCTCTGATCTATGCCTTGAAGAATGGTCGTGAAATGAATAAGGAGGCATGGAAACGTTGGTTTCTTTGGGGTAAGCATGATAACTACCCAAAGATTCTCATTCTCTCATCTCATGCTTTATGCATCATTAATAGGGTATATGAAAAGGAAGCATGGTTGATGTGGTTGTTAAAAGGAGAGTTTGGACATCACATGTTAAATCTCATGTCCATGTATTTACCCATGTTTGAAATATGTCTCATTTATCCACATGTATTTCTGTTGGAGGTATGTTTCATGCTTGAAATTTGGCTTGGGAGGAGGGATGACTCCCACATGATGTGGTATGAGGGAGCTTTCTTGTACTATGTTGATGAGACACTTCACATGTCCATCAATGTGTTGTTGCTCCATGATCCACATGTTGATAAGGCAATAAGGTTGCAAAATTCTTTGTTGCTATGGCTACTCTTGGGTGAGTATGGTTACCTCCCAATAGCTCATCATTTTCTAAATCATGCCTTGAATTTCAATTTTTTGTTGCAGCAAGAGAAGGCATGTACAAACTTGATTCACTTGAGAGAGTATGGCCACCACATGACATCACCTATGTCTATGTGTTTTGCATTGTGTAAAATTTGGCATATTGATCTTATGATGTGCATTGATGATGATACTTTGTATTGGGCTGATATGAAATATCATATGTCCATTAGTATGGTTTGGTTTCATGATGCACATGAGGAGGAAAGAAGGAAACAAGACCTCTTTTTGCTTTGGTTGATTTTAAATGAGTATGGTGACCACCCCATAACTCATAATTTTCTGATTCATGCCTTATGTATCAAAGATAAATTGCATCAAAGGAGGGCATGTACATCATCTTTTGGAAAGCTTGGCTTGCCTATCTTACATGGAGGAGATGGAGGATGGTAGCAAAGGGCCTTGCTCCGGTGGTTATTATTAGGGGAATATGGTTTGACATCTTTTTCCACCCATGTTGCTCCTTCACTTCTTCTTTTTCATAACACTGGAATGATGGAGTTTAGATCCAACAAGGCCAACAGGGCTAAGAATGAAAGCATAACCATGCTTAATCAAGTTCATAAAACATGGATGGAGGAATGTTCTTGCATGATGAAGCTTTTCCTTTATGGAAAGAGCTACTTTATTTTATGTATCTCATGTGTTTATGATGATGTTGGACATCATGTAATTTTCATTTTGTACTTCATGATAAGAAGAGGACATCTAACCTTACAGTTGGAAGTCATCCCATGCATTTGTGGAAGACAGCTTTGGAACCAAACATACATAACCTATTGCAGCAAATGGAGGAAGCCTTCCTTATGTGGATTCCATTTGGAGGGGAATAGATGGTTTGCATATAAAATACGAGTTGCTTGAGGGAAAGAAACATTTTTCCGGGGGAGACTGTAATATTCCCAATTTTTACAGCTAATGGGAATATTGCATTTTAATTTCAGTTTGCTTAACTCATGAATAAAAGTGTGAAGGAGGAACTCTAAAAATCCTAATCAGAAAAATAAATCAATGCCCAATGTGAACATGGACAAATCTAGGCCATTTCAATAAAATACACTTAGGTGTGAAAAGGAATGAAGAAGGTTGACTAGGTCAACAGGACCAAATCACAACAGTGTCTAGATGCATTGAACCTCCTTATTGATCAGTGCAGTTTTAGATGGAGACCCTTCATGTGAAAAGGGTTAACTCATTGGAGGTGGTTTAGGGTTTTCTAAGCCCTAATGTTATAAAATTAAGAGTAAGGCTACAAGGAAAGGAAGTTGAAGATAATTCGATTTTGAGATTGCTTATGCAACTCAAACTCTCTTGGTTGTTTAGCTAGAGAGAGAGGAATCTCCTGTTTAGGAATTCCTCCTCCTTCATTGAGGAGCTCTTGAAGGGGTATGTTCTGAAATGCCTCACATCTAGGCTTGAGGCCAAGCTTCCTCCTCTAGCTACAGTATTTTATGTTGGGCAGGAATTGCTGTGTTGCAGGGTGTTGCAGTGAGGGGTTTTTCAACACCACTTCCAGATCTAGTTTTGCAGAAAAGGGAGCATTCCTTTCTCTGGAAGATTAGTGAGGAAGCCTTGAGCTTCATATTCAGATCTTGGCATCAGGCCATAGGAAATTCCAGCATCATCTACGTATTATACTTCATAAACTGCGTCATTTTTCTAGTGCATTGTTGTAGCAGGGTTTCTACCCTAGTTTGGTGCTTATTTCCCTGAGGAAGGGCCATCCCTTCTTCCGGAAAGTTTTTATTTCAGCCCTATTATGTAATTTTGTATATTTCATCTCATATAATTAGAGTTTCAGTGATTCTGCATTTTCCAGATCCATATTCTGTAGATCTGATTCTTATATTTGTTCTTTCATGAAATCCCCTTGCCGGGTGACCTATTTGATGTATAAAAGGAGCTGAATCTCTATTTTTATTCATTCTATGTTATAATAAACTTCAGATATGATGTTTTAGACATATTTTTATAATGTATTTATAAATTACACTCTTTATGCTTCAACCATTTTTTTCATACTTCAAGTCATGGGAAATCAACAATTTTAAGCTTATCCGGGAATGGAGGAACTGTTTAAACTAGCTATAATGATTTGTTTGAGCTGAAATTAGGATAATAGGTCCCTCATGAGCTAATATAAAATAACCTCACGCCATTTCCCTTAATTGTACGCATATTTCTGAATACATCCATTTTGGGCCATAAATCCTCACTTTTCCCCACTATTGGATGAAGGGATTGAACATATTTCTTTCTGATGTGTTTATAATTGATGTATGAGTGTCTATAAGCATATTTTATGTATTTAACACTCTCTTTACTTTCATCATGCCGTTTTCCCTTGCTGCAGCCCTCATTGGGCATTTTCTTGAAGATAACTAGGTGTGGGAGATCTGTTTAACCCACCTAGTCTTATAAATTTCAGCTCATATATTGGATTTAGATTGTATATTGTCTGATATAAAGTATCCCAGAGTTATTTTCCTATTCCAAAGCATATTTTTCTGAAAATTCATATTTTAGTGTATGATTCATGAGTTGTTCCCAATCTGGAACATTACACAATCCAAGAAAATATCTTTAATGAGGATGTCATTGTAGGCAATTAATTTTATAACATTTAAATGAAACTCTATTGTTTCATGTTTTAAGAGTCGAGAAACATGAAAAAGGTGACTCTAGTCACTTTCAGGTTGAACGAGCGCAGAAGGACAAGTGCTCGATGATATTTTCAATTTTAAAGAGTCACGAAAATACCAAAATGACTACTCGTGGAATTCTAAGCAAGAGGGTGTACCAAGTTTCCATGAACTGCAATATACACCTTGGTGATCAAATGAAAGATAAATGACCAAGGACTTGATGTACGTGCAGACAGTCTCCTTGAATGTTGTGTTCGGTGTATCACGGTTACAGGGCAGCATACTCGATTTCCTACGGATAAAGGTTTGCAACCTATGAGGGTCTCTCTTTATATAATCGAAGGTACGGGGAGCACAAATATGTGCTAGCGCTATCTAAAGACAGATGGAGAACGATAGTTACTAGGTTTAACAACATTGGAACATGTCACTATCCTAGACCTCTAGATATATGTGCGTTAGGTTTCAATGCTTCCTTAGGTTGATTGAATTCATTTTAAAGTTGATCTTGAATTAATGTTGCGATTTCAAGGCCTTACCGAATGTGATCTCGAATCCTTAATGCACAACTACATGCAAAAGAAAATCACTCCCATTCAATGAATGCTAGCTAAGAGAAGGATAATAGTATATAACGAAGCAAAAATAGATCGAATCACAAGAAAAAATTCCACTAATGCATCTAAGACAGCCAAAGCAGAAAAAAAGAAGAAGAGAAAACTCTTTCCTTGTTCACTAAAAGCTACTAATGCAAAAGAATGTTTTCATCTTCAATCTAGGAGAAAGAATGCAAATTTTGTCTTTCTAGATGAATGAGAAGCAAAATGTGTCATTACATTAAAATGAAAAATAGACACTTGTTTTGAGAAATTCAAACATAAATGAGCTAAAGAAAAGAGATCAATCCAATTCAAAAATCAAACACACTCAAAACATAGATGCATCCCTTCTAAGCAAAAACAGGGCTTTTGAACCGATTCAACGAGCAATGTAATCTATGCTCAAGGTGACCGATGGAGAGCTAAATGAAACTTGAGATGATCATTCAAAAAACCAAAGACACGTAGAACCAAAAGAAAAGCTAAAACAATCAGTCAACAAACTGAAATGATAGAGACCAAACTGACTCAAACTCAGCTCAGAAGGCTCAGTGAGGAGAGAGCTGAACAAGTAGCAGGAGACACATATAAAACCTAGGATGACAAACTCCACTGATAAGATGAGGGACAAATAGCTGAGAAGAACGAGACAAGAGAGTCAAAACAATCCTAGTGGACCAATTGAAAGATGAAAATCCAACCCAGAAGCAAGAAGGATTGACAAAACTTAGGAAAAAAGGCTAAATTTTAATCTATAGGATTCAATGCATATGTTTAGCTGTAATTCGTGCTAAACAAAGGTTGGCGCACGTGTGACAAAAGAAACATGCACCAATCGGCGCGTTTGTTCAAGAAAAAACAGCGCCATGCTAGAAAACCATGGGAAAAATAAAAAAACCTCTAAGCAAAGGTCAGATATGACACTCTAGGACTGAACAAGATGGCTGAAAACAGTTAGTCAAGTCAAACAAAGTAGAAAAATGATGAATTGGCCAAAGTCGACTCGAACAGAAAAGCACTAGACGAACAACAAGAGACGATGAACATAATGATTCCCCAGTATGGTTTCCAACTTGTTGTGCAGGTAAATACCCTCTGAGGATAGAGGTGATCCCTCTAGCCTTGGAGTGGGTCTAGCAACAAGGGAACATGCTATTCCTTCGACTCCTAGTTTATGAATGAAACTAAGTTGGGATAGATGACCTAACTTTGTTCCAACGTAGTTGTCGTAGCTTGTGGTAGCGATCTCTTGATCTTTGTCTTCACACGTCGCGGTCCTTAAGCGATAATATCTGTGTACCTTCACAATGATTAGAGAACGATGACAACATACGAAAACATATTTGCATTCATAACTATTTGATTGGCCAAGGAGAATCAAACATATTGCATAGGATTAAACGTATCAAACGCAAAACGGGAACCAAAAAACCAATCTTGTATTAATAAGTAGAGAGAAGAAGTTTACAACCAAAAGATCCTTGACTTTGCAGCCTCCTTCGACGGGTCCAGTCAAATGCATCTCAAGCATTCATCAGGGATTAGACTTGGCGAAGCAATGAGTCTAGACTCTCTCTCGACAATGGATTCCTCTCTGCTTTACTCTCACACCAGCTATAATAAGGACTGTTCAACTAGCTGCAACTATGTGAGAAGGGTGTATTTATAGGAGAGGAGGAGGTGGTTTGGGATCCCTCATGAGGTGGAAGGGAGGCCTTATCCTTTGGGGAGTTTCTCAAATGTAGGAAAAAATAAGCCAAAGGAATGACTTCAACGTTATTCAGTTGAATAAACCGTGATGACTCTGCTCACGAAGTGGTTGGGAATGGAAACTTTGCTTCTATTTAAAAAAATTTCCAAAAACAACTTGGTGCGGGTAGTTCACTGAGACAGAGTACCAATGGGTGCGAGGCCCAGTGCTAATGTCTCTATGGGCATGAGGCCATAACTTCCTACCAACGCCGAACTGAAATCATGTGTTTTTGAAAGCCTGTTCCAAGAATAGTCAATAGAGGAAATGTTCTTCTCATGGCAAGGGATGCAGTGACACTTTTTGCAACGTATGAAAATACACAGAAGTCACTAAAATGGTCCTCCAATGTTCAGGATGGGGATTGCAAGGACGGTGAAAAAATGCTGTGTAATAAAGAGGCAAGTGGATTGTTGTCATCTTGGAGTATGATTTAGATATTAGACCCACCAAACTAATCAAAGGATAGGGATTGGCCAGATTGATGGCTGAAACAAATTTTCAAGTACTAGATATTAGCATGATTCATTCACTGGATGAACAAGAGGAGCTGGAGACTCCACCTATTGAGGAAGCATTCCTAAATTCTCCTTGGTATGAAAATCTATTATATGTTATATTTAGTTTGAATGCTCCTCCTAGTTTGTCTAAAACAAAAGCTAGATTCTTGAAATTAAAAACTGTAAAATTTTGCATCCTAGAAAATATTTTGTATTGGAAAGACTCTTGGGGCATATTGTTTAAATTTTTTCTCAAGGAAGATGCATATAGGGTTATGAAAGAATTCCATGAAGGGGATTGTGGAGGCCATCTCTACTGGAAAACCACTGTTAACAAGGTCCTTAGAGCTATTTTTTATTGGCCTAATCTTCTCCTAGACATCCACAAAATGTTAGCTACCTGTCATAAATGCCAAATTTTTGAGGGAAAAATAAATTTGCTGCCCTTGCCCTTGCAACCAATCTCTGCTGAAGCTCCTTTTCAACAATGGGGTTTAGACTTCATTGGAGAAATCCACCCCTCCTCCTCTGCCCAACATAAATGTATCCTTACTGCTACAAACTATATTACCAAATGGGTAGAGACCATCCCTTCTAGAACTGCTACTGACTCAGTGATTATCAAATTCCTTGAAGCCAACATCTAGCTAGATTTGGTTGTATTAGGAAAATTATTATAGATAACGTTGTTTATTTTAAATCCAAGAAGATGGTGGATTTTTTCCACAGATATCACATTTCTTTGGGGCATTCAACAGCTTATTACCCTCAAGGTAATGGACTGGATGAATCCTCCAACAAGAGCCTGGTCAACATCACCAAGAAGCTGTTGTAAGACAATAAGAAATCCTGGCATAACAAATTGGTGCATGCATTATGGGCTGACAGACTGACAACCAAGAAATCAATTGGTATGTCACCATATCAGTTGGTCTATGGAATGGATGCAATTTTCCCAACATCCTTAGGAGTGCCAACCATGAAACTCATTCAAGAGGTGCAGGCTGAAGAAAATGATATACAAGGAAGAATAAGATAGACCATTTAGCTGCGACAGTCCAGAGAAGAAGTGTACAACATAACTCAGGTGGTGCAAGAAAATATGAAAAATATCTTTAACAAAAGGAAAAAGAAAATGATTTCAATATCAGAGATAAAGTGTTGAAATGGGATTCCTGAAGAGAAGATAAGGGTAAGCATGGAAAGTTTGACAACCTGTGGAAAGGCCCATACATTATTCATTCTTCGAGAGGAAATAATGCATTTTTCTTACAAGAGATGGATGGAACAGAGTTGTTTGTGGGTCCTGTCAATGGCAGGATGCTAAAACATTATTTTTGTTAAGAAATGATATTAAAATTTCCTCATTGTGAATACCATAGCCTTACAATTTTCAATAATCCACTGGACAAGGTTGAAACCCGAAGTGAAGGCCATAAGCCTAGTCTGATAAGCAAAAAGAAAGCCACGCACAAAAAATAAATAATTATGAAAGCGTTGCAAATCAAAATGCCACTACTATTTTGAGAAGGGTTATGTGCAATCATACAGTTCAAGCATGATTGTACAATTTTTAATTTTCTACTGATAGGTTAGAAAATGAATATTTTCTGAACCATTTAATCTTAGCTTATTAGTTAGATAGGTAGAAAATGACATTGGTTCAACAGAGTAATCTGAACCAATAGGAGGAATAAGGGATAGGTGATAAGTTAGAAATTCAAAAAATAAAAAATGATGTGAGGGTCTGCAAGTCTAAATGCACCCTAAAAGGAGAAAAAATTATTAGAATCATATATTGGGTAAGTAGGTGTGCAAATGAGCTCATTACTTTAGAGAATTTTTTCAGTTTTTCAGTTTTAGGTTACTTTTCAGTTTTTGTTTGTTCCAGACTTCAGTTTGCAGAGAATGTTGACTTCAACTTGAAGGTTTTCAGCCACAGAGATGGTAGAAGATTAGGTTGCAGGATGGGATCAACCCAATGGAGCATGCCACTAGTCTACGATGTTCTTGACACCTTCTGAAGGAGCTGCCATCCCCAACTAGAGCCATTGTTAGACTCTTGTATGTCACAGTATCACCAGGTGATTTATTATTGCTTAGATTTCCATACTGAAAATAATATTCCATGGCCATCATTTATTTTAATAAAAAGGGGAAATATTGACTGTCAAGAGCTTCAAAATAATTTATTATGCCTTTCAGTTTAGTAGAAGGCGAAGATGTTGCTGGTAAGTCAAAAAAAGGAGAAGCATTAGATCATTAGCAAAAGCAAAAGGGCAGCATAGAAGCAGTTAAGGCAGAAAAAAATCAAGGGTAGAGTCGTGAACCTGTTTGGGTCAAGTCCTGCACGTGTTCAGGTTGAGTCGTGAAAGCGGGGCAAGTATTATAGGAACAACTAAGAAACAAACGGGTGCAACCAAAAGTGGAAAACCATAGCAAGGGAGCAGTGAGGACTATTGATCCAAGCATCGGTCAACGACAGAGGTTAAAATCACAATCGCAGATTGCAAGTGTTGCAAGATAGGCGCAAAGGGTAAAAGTTAAAGATGTCGAGGTGCGATGTGCGATGGCAGTGGACCCGACCACTTGCCACACTTCATTTCATTCCATTTCCTTTGAAAATCACTAAAACCTTACCTTTTCCGCCTTTTCCGCTTCATTTTTATACTTTACCTTTTTATTTTATTTTATTTTTCATTGCTATATCATTGTTTCTCCTCTATTTTTCCCATCTCCCCGATTGCGATTAAAGTGGGCCAGTCCCCCTTACACGTCGCCCTTTTACCCCTCGCCATCCATCACATTTCGGAAACACTACAACTTTCTGTTTAGGCGCCTGCAATGTATTTCTTTTAATTTGTGATGCGGCGTTTGGCCCCACCACAGTAGCTCTGCCCCCCACTTCTCAGCCATTTGAAATACATAACAAAATGAGAACTGTGGAGATTCCGAGCCCTGATTCTAAAAATCTACACCACAGAAATCTACAATCCATCAACAAATATCATATAAAAAATTACAACTTTACCTTACTACAGATGCTTTCCGACTTGCAATCGCAATGTAGGTGGGTCCCTCTCCCTACACTTCGCAAGTTTTAGATTTCAACCCTCGCCATTTATAACAAGAAGCTAAGATTTGCAATTTGCGATGCAGTCGGCCCCACTTTCCCCAGCCACGTCACTTACCTCCTCCCCGCGCTTCATACTTCGTATCCTTTAAAGTTTACCTTTGTTTTTTAGTGTTAAGAGTTGTGATCTATGGGCAGCGGTTGGGTTCCACCTTCCTCCACGTCACTCCGCCCTCCCCGCACTTTGCACTTTGCATCCTTTGGATTTTAACCCCCACTGCTTATAACAAAAACCTTAAGTTTTGCGATCTACGGGCTGCAGTCTGGTCCCACTTGACCTGCCACGTGGACTTCATACTTCGCATCGCATTGTCAATTTCATTTCTTATAACCTAAACTCTAAAACATGCGGTGTGCGATTTCCCATGGATGTGATGCGGGTCCATAATTAAAATCTAAACATTTTCAAGTTCGGGTAAATGGGTCTTTTACGATGTTTTGTGTAAAAAATGGTCAAATCGAGCATATGAGGTTTGAAACTCATTTTATGAAGAAATAAGGTGGAATGGGGCAGAAAGGGTCGGGTAGCAAAAAGACACCGAGCTCGAGTCGGGCAAAGGGCATTCATACAAAACCGTCATAGTATACTAGCAGAAGTGAAAAGGGCAGAAAAACACAACAGCACCAGCATCAGTAAATGAAAGTAGCTAGCGCTGCACCAGTCTTAATTACCCAACGTCGATCTTTTGAAAAGAAGGCCCGTATGTCATAGCCATCAAAGATTTTAGATCCATAAATAGCTACTCAAATTAATTTTACAGGCGATATGTTGTCAGAGACCTTTTGCTCAAGCCTTGCATGGCCATGCATGTTTAATTTCAGTTGTTTTGTAATAAATGAAGTTTTCCCAAGTAGATTGGGGTAGCCGACTCAAGTTTTAGTTAAATACTGCTTGAATTTTCATTATCTAGGGTTGGATATTGTTAGCCCCTGCATTGTAAGAACTACTATTTTGGAACACTGTAATTTTGGAGTCGGACATCAATAATCAAAGACCATTTACAGGATTCTTGAGCTCTGTCGAAATGGTGATGTGCTACTTCTTTGTTTAAATGTTTCGATTGTTTGTTGTGCATTTGTTCATCTAATTGTAAATAAGAAATTTTAGATTAAGATTTGTTGTCGGAGCACCTTAATTCTGTCTTCATTTACAATTTGAATGTTTTCTGCTGAAGTTTTATTAAGGAATTCTTAACTGCTCTTTAGTCACTACTGAACCTCAATTTTTCTTTCACCTCATAATTCATACATCTCTTAAGATCCATTTAGCAGAGTTAGATTTCCCTATGATGCTCTTGAATTTTGATGTGTCATTCCATCCTTTTGACTCCATAGCCCAATGGATTAGTCCCTGCAGCTCTATCTATCCAACCACACCATCAATCAAAGAAACAACCCCCATCACTGTAACTATCCTAATATCAGCACTTATAATCATCAAGTTAAATCCTAAAAATAGAGAGATCCATGTCTGAGTCTAGGAAGGCTAGGTCCTAGACTCCAAAGTGGTTTGATGCTGTCCTCTGTCGTTTTTTCTTGCCCATATCACAAATTACGGAGTGATAACAGTACCGACGGTGAGAGAATATAGAAGGAGAGCAATGCTTGTGCCTCTAAGGTTAAATATGAAAAAATATCCATAATGCTAGGATTAGTAACCCTAAACCCTAGAAGTCGATGTGATGACTCACCGACTTCCATGTCCATAATCCCATGATCCACCTGTGCCTTGGGCCTTGCAATTTGTTCAGTGAAGGACCAACTATCGGCTGATGTGGGTAGCCAGCCCATATATGCGATGGTTCCAGTGTATCTAAGGAGTAGTCAACTTGTTCCTCATCCATGAATGGGATTCTGGTTTTATCGTGTCTGCAACCCATTACCAACCCAACCTCCTATAAAAACTTTGGAGGGTTTCGAGGAAATTGTGCTTTTGACTGTAACCACTTATCGACTTAGCCGAGGTCTAGGGAAATGCATACCACTTAATTATTTACCCAGGTTTCGGGTTGTCAGAGATCGTGAAAACCGTGAGAAACCTCCATCCATTCAATCGTTCCCTTTGCTTCCCATAGTGGTCATAACACCTCAACCCAAGCAACGTAAATCCCCATCAAACCACCATTGTTATAGCTGTTGTAACTTTATTTGTTTTTGATAAGTTAGCATAGTAGTTTAAAAGATAAAAATAAAATGCTAAGTTAGAACATGAATGAAAAATAAAAATTAAAAATGTTAGGAAAATTATATTTTATTACATCCATTTTAGAATAAAATGTTAGAGTAGTTTTCTCTAAAGAAAAAAGGCAAAAAAAAAAATGTTAGGAAAGCATGAAATAAAAAAAAAAAAATTGCGAATTCTTTACTGTTTAAAATAAAATAATGGATGCTTGTTTAAATGCACCAGATGCTCAAAAATAATAAATTTTAATTTATGATGTTAAGACGTTCAAAAAGGGTTTAAATTTCATTTGTTGAAACTTAATAAATATAAGCACTTTTGACTTTATTATAAAGTCACTACACGACAAGCTGTCAAATCGAAGGAATAACGCACCAAAAATTTTCGACGGCAGATCTCACAACCGCCTTAGATCTATGGTAGAGATCCACTTCCCGACCTCCCCCCCGATATTTTCTCGTTAACGGGAGGGACACTTTGCACCCCCTCCGCCAAAAACCAAAAACTGGGAGGTACCCCCTGAAATCCACCACTAGTTTTTCATCGCCTGACGACCATTCCTCCCACGCCCGATGACCATTTCCTCTCGCGTTCTTATCCAAAGGACACTTTTTTCCCATTATGCATTAATCCTCATCAGACCCGTTAAAATCCTATGGTCATATACCAGAACATTATTCACAGGCCATTAAGTCACAGATCACACCCTATAAAACTAATTTCAGAGAGCCCGATATCACTTTACGTTCTCCATTCATTTTATCACCTCTGCATTCCATTTAATGTGTTAGCATCTACGACCACATTCCCTATTCCACAATCCCTCTCATCTTTTCTCAAATGCGATCTTCAAAACATTTTTCCAGTCCATACCCTATCAAACATGGCACCCAAGGCCAAAGATAAAAAGAAAACAACTCCTAAGGGTAAAGCCAAAAAAACAAGTGATAGAGGAAGTGCATATCATTAATACAACTGTTGAAGTCATCCCTTAGGTCGCCAAACTAGTTGTAGAAGACATCCTTGCTGCAACACCACAAATTAACCTTGACCTCATACCCCTAGCCAACACCTATTTCAAAATCATAGACTGTCACAGTGAATTCGACTTCTATGAGCTACATCTGTGGCTAAAACAGAAGCACATAGATAACCAAGACCCTATCAGGTTCTGGGAATCCATGTTGCCTTTGTTTGCATTTCCACAAACTGATCCTTTTCCTGACTTAATTGCCTGGTGTCAAAAATAGTATGACCCTATAACCAAGTCAGTTGTGGCTCAGAATGGAAACATTCTAATCACCATATCCCCTGAAAACATAAACCAGATGCTTCTCATCCCTTCATATAATTACTTATGCCATTTCTCACCTGCTTCTCTCATGGACCTTTTTCACAAATTATCTTTCCCTTAGAGAGCTGAGATATTTGACATTTTCCTACTTGAGGATGCAAAGTTACCAAAGAAAAATCCCTCATATGCATCCTCCATCTTTCCTATAGCTTCCAAGAATTACATATCCCTTCTTTATTACCTGTTAGGATACCCAAACGATGAAACCATTGATAAACCCAACCTGGGGTTCTTATCTATCTTCAGTCAAGATAAATCACCATTTTTTTATGTATAATTACACCCAATTATTTCCTGAAATTATACATGAACAATTCATGAACTTCACCACACAAGGAGTGTTTCACTATTCTTCTGTGATTATTCATATGATTTTGTTTCAGCAAGCAGAAATGTTTCCTATCCACTTAAAAAAATAGGATGCACAAGGAGTGAATCAATCAGTGATTCACTGGACATAATTGGTCAGAGCTTCATCAAAAACCACTTCTTTTTCAGAATTCATAGACTCAGTTATTCACCCAATAAGACAACTCCTTACAAGTCAATTAGAGCCCAGAATCAAAGAATACATTAAAATTATTTTGCACCTCAGTGAGCAAGCAGAGACTGGTGATTGGTATCTGTACAAAAATTACACAGAGATCAGGGCATATGGTTATGGACTCTCACCATACAAGCTTCCAAGATATGTGCCTATGAGATTTTTCTCCTTGGAGTACATAAGACAAATGTTAAACATGGATGAGCTACATTTTGTCTTAGGAAAGAGAAAATCTCAATTTAAACTCAAGGCAAACATTGGATCCTTCATCTGCAATACCAGAGCAGTTGGTGCTGAAGTAGATGCATTGTTAAAGAAGATGGGTTTTCAACCAAGTTTTACTTGGTCATATGACCCCCATAGCATTATTTCTACTCTGAGAGTTGAACTCAAGACAAGTTCTTACACGCATACCTCCAGAGAAGAAATAGATAAATACATGAACCAAGATGAATGGGCGGAAGCTACTCTCTAGGAGGCAGATGAAAAAGTCATTTCAACTTCTAATGCACAGACACCAGTGCCTAACAGTAAGCAGCAGAAGAGAGTTAGATAAGAGCCACCAGATGCAAGGGAAATCAAGAAAGAATTTATCTTGTAGCACAAAAATCCAAAGCTTACTTCCACCTTAGTTTCAGAGGAGAAACAACCAGAGATCATAGATTTGGGAGATACTAAAGTCTCCAAATCCACCAGTGTTTCTATGACTCCTCCATCATCATCACCTACAAGAGAACCACTGGAAATTATCTAGCATTCAGATGCCAACTCTTCTGAAGAGAAAAATATCTTCTCCAGATTCCTAGACATCAAGCTCAAGAATGAAGCATTAAAATCTGATGTTTACAGTCAATTCTGGAAGAAAACATCTACATCAAAGCATAGGCTTCTCATTGCCTTTGAAAATGAGAAAGGAAGAATGCAGATGGCCTTTTTGTAGGCAACAGTGCCATTTACAAAGACACATGCTGAGTACAACAAGATTGTCTTCTCTTTTGATGCAACGCAGATTCACCCAATTGACCAGATGGACATGCACAGGAAGTCAGGAGAGATGCTATTTTCAACAATGACCACAAAAGCCATGTCACTGGAAGAGATTGTAGTGAAATTTGGGTATGACCCAAAATATTGCAAGGAAGTTGAGGAAATCATTAAAAAGAAGAATGTAAACATCTCTACTCTGTGCAAACAACTCAAGCTACCCGTTAGACACTGGCCTTGTCGCCTCCCGTCATTGGTCTTCAAACATGTCGAATAATGTCTGCAGGCTAGAGGAAGGTTCAGTAAGTGTTTATTTCAGGAATGTCATCGTCAATAATGTGAGATTGATTCTTCTTCAAAACCCTGTTTTGAAGAAAAAATCATTAAATGTGTTTTTTAGAATATGTAATTTGTCAAAATGTTTCAAATTCTCCAGCTCTTCAAATGGCAGAGTCCAGCACGAAGGTGAAAGGACTAGAAGATACAATTCTCATAAAGGAAAACTGCTTTTAATTTTGACATAGTGGTGCTGCTGTGACCAAATCGATGCCAGATAGTGTGCTTTACAGGACTGTGTAAAAATGAGCTCCTTTAACTAACAAAGAGATGAATCGAGGTCTGCTTCAGAAGATGGGTTGTAGAAAAATTATATTTGGCATATCGAGATTTGGAAGGTCTTAAAATTGATGAGGCTGCACTTTTTGGAACTTGGTGAGCGTGTCAATGGAGATATGCGAATGGCTTTAAATCAAATGCAATAATGAGTCTATCCCCGTCATATGTTGATATCAAAGCTCGTTTACAAGGGAGCAAAAAAGATGAAGATATTACACCATTTACAGCCGTGGAAAAGTTGCTTGGTTATGAAGGAGGCAGACTAAGGATGGATGAAAGAATGGAATTATGCATGAGCGATCCTGATCTGGTTCCTCTTCTTATTCAGGAAAATTATTTAAATTATAAGCCTAGTACTGCAAGTCGTGATGGAGATGGAAGTCTTCGAATGGATTTGATTTCCCGTGCAGCAGATTCTATTGCAGATGGAGATTTAATTAATTTTCAAATTCGCAGATATCATCAATGGCAACACTCGCAAATGGGTGCTTTTGCATTGTCCATCGTTCCTGTAGCTCTTATGCATGGTTCAAGGGAGGTCCTTATTCAGGGAGAACGCAATTTCAATAGATTTGGAGGATAGTTGAGCAAAAATTCTACACTGGGCAAGAACACTAGACTTCTGGAGGTGCGCGTTACCCATACAGGAGGCGCGCTACCCATATAAGGGGCGCTACGCATATAGCATCCCCAGCCTTTGCAAAGGAACACGGGGGCTACGCATATGGTATGCTCTATGCCTTGGGTAAACACGCTACCTATACAGGTTATTCGAACTAAAATTTCTCTGGTGCATTAGGTTGATCAAATCACCTCATTTACACTTTTATTCATTGACATGAAGGGGGTATCCAATTTAGTTCCGTTGCGGAAGAAGTCAGGTGTAACAAGAAAGCTGATATTTTAAAATTTATAACTATATTGCGTGTTGGTAATTGCGTTGAACAGTGAGGGAAGACGAAAGCGAGTACTTCGTGATGGAAAAGTTCTAGTAGCGCGTTGATGGTGTAGTTCTGATAAAGTTTGAGATGGTGTTAAGTAGTCGGCGCCATTTCCATTTACGAATGTTGTGTACACCCTTGAAGCAACCATAGGCATTCATAAACTTACGAGTTTTGATTGTTACTAGGATCTGAAGACAGTATTGTTACGGGACTTCAACAGAAATTTGTGGCGATAATAGTAATTGTTATAGCATTGTATGGAGTATAAGTGGTGATTTTTTAGCTGTTGTAAATACTTCACAATTGCTTTCAGATTTTGCCATCTCAGTGACAAGCTCAAGCTTTTCGGATTAGATGGAGACAAATTGTGCGCAGCCAAACGGCCTTTAATTCATTTTCATCTATTATGTACCCTTTTAAAGGAGATTATTGCAACACGATGGACAGGTTGTTTAGCAGTTGTTAAAAATTACGAGTCTTTTTTACCAGATAAAAGGCAAATGTAAAGTAAAAATTCAAATTCAAAGCTTAAATTGGAATGTAGATATTCATCACAGCAGAGAACAAGATTTGATTGCCTATGTTTATTTTCAGTAATGGGATTGACACCTCTTCGTCAGTTATCAACAGATTCGAGTAGAAAATGGAGCGCTATTTTATCTTCAGAAACGCTGATTGGCTCTGCAGTTTTGTTTGTTAAATGATAATTAAAACATTCCTTTTTTTTGGGTTGATTTGTTATCCCACCTCTAGGCTTATATATTGTATTAAAAATCACTTGTAGGAGAGAGTTCGGAGAGGTGCGTGGAGGAGAACAGAGAGCTTCATTGTACAGTTGTTTGACAGAGATTAATTGAAGAGTACAACCCTGATTTATAAGATTCCTGTGGCTTGAAATTTGGCATATGTTTTTCTCTGTTTCATATGTTCCTTGTTATGTTTACATTTCATTCATAAATCGTTTTCAATTTGAATGTTTCTGAGTGAGAAGGGTAAAATTCAGCTTACTGCTTTGCCCTGGAGAAGCATTCATGTTTTGTGTTTCTTCCTCTGTCTGAAAGGGATTCATACATTAATGCCCCTTTTAGTTTTCTTAACAATCCTTCCATTTCATATAATTTCATTTTTGGATGCTTAAGCTCTTGCCTACCTTGCCTTATGGAGTAATCTGTGCCTTTGATTAAATCTCTGCTCTTGCTGTCTTTGCCCCATGCAGCCCAGAAAACCCAATCATTTATTAAAAACCTCATTCATATCTATTTACTAGCCTAAAATCAGTTCCCATTCTAGAGTCATCTCGCACCTAATTGCTCATTATTCGATATTGACTGGAGAGAGCCCTCTCCTATCCTCGTAGAGCTAGCTACGAGGCTAAGCTTGGTTTGATGTGGCCTCGAGTTTTGCCTCCTTCAGCCTGAGGAAAATTCGAGCGCTAACATAGTGGCGACCATACTGGGGAGAACATGGTTCGCTTGTGGGTGTTATGTGTTCTATAAGCTACCGCAAGGCTGAAATCATTCACCGGCGACTTCATTCACTGAAAAATCCAGAAATCAATGCTTCATGGTGATTTCACTGCAGGCAGATCAGTAGCTTCAGAATTGTCAAGATGGACCGGATCACGAGAAGATACGCTCCCATGAGTCGAGATCACATTCCAGGTTTTCCGAATAAGATGCCCAAGGTAGATTGGTCAAGGAATCTGCCTACGTTTAATGATGATGGTAAGAAAGATGCTGCTTTACATCTGATTAGATTTCACATGCATATTCGCAAGTTGAAGGTGGCTTTTCCTGAAGATTGTTTGATGAAGATATTCCTAGCCACTCTGGAAGGTGAAGCCCAATCTTGGTATGAAAATTTGCCGCTGGCCTGTATTTATTGTTTAAAGGATTTTCATGCCCTGTTCATTGAAAGATATCAAGCATCTTATCCATCATTAAATTTAGTTCATGACTGTTGCAAACATGCCTCTACTTTTATTGAAAGCCTTGAGAAATATTATGAAGATGATAATTTCATGAATGATGAGATCATGGAAGCATTGTACGAGAATCCATTTCAGCAGTACACAGAAAACTTAGAGGACACTCATGAAGATCAGCAGGTTGAAAATGGCCATATGGCTGAAAATGATGAAAGGGAGAATGTCATTTCAGATCTACCCACAGAAGACAACAGCATGCAAGTAAGTCCAGTGCTAATTTCAGAATGTGATAATGTCAGGACAGCTATTTCAGTTCCAGATTCAGTTGTGCTGAATCCTGAAGAGGAGAGCTCTGATGTTGAAATCATAGACAGAGTTTTGGATTCAGATGTTCATGAAAAACAGAATGAGATCTTTGTGCAAGTAAGTGATAAATCTCCTTTCAATAACTCAGTAATAAATGATAGTTTGAATGCCCTGTCATATGAAAACAATTACTGTTTAAGCAGAAGAAAACAAAAGGCATTGTCTCCTTTGTCTGAAGATGAGATAGATCTACTTTTGAAAGGTCTTGTTTCAGCCGAAGCTACAACAGATTTGCAATGCACACATAGTCAGGAAAATGTTGGTGAAACTTCTTCCTCTTTTGAAAAAGATGACAGTCTTGTAGATCAGCAAACAGATAATTTTTTCTTTCAAAAAGATGAAAAGGCTGTCATGTTTGATAATCTTGAAGATTGTTTTTTGTTTAAGAATGACCTAGATCATGAAATTGAAGAGTATATGCTAGAATTGCTCATGGTCAAGGAACCTACAGCTAACACTCAGATGGCAGATACCTCTCTGTGCATTTCTATCCCTCAGAAATCAATTGTCCTTTTAGATCAGAATGAAGTGAATACTAGTATTTTTGCAGCTGGATCTCCAGATAAGCCAGTGCTTCAGGATTTTCAAGACCCCTTCAGCATTCTTCTTCAAGCATTAGAAAGGATAAATATTTCCTAGTTCATTATCATAAGCTTTGGTTTCAGTGGTTATTTTGAGTTGCCTACAGGTTCATCATTCCTCACCTTTCGAGAAGTGAAGCGAGAAATTTGAGAATAAAACATGTTGAATTGATTACATTAGAAGGAACCCTACACAATTATAGTTTACATAAATTGAATAATTTTTCCAGTTAATAAGTTGAGTCATCAGTCTTTTGTCATTTCTTCGAAATAATGATTCCATCGCCCAATGGATGGAGGCACTGTCTGCTCTCCCAAAGATCTGCAGATTCTTGGCACCTCCAAGAAGCGGCAGCTGCCATCCCCATTGGAGCCAATGTTAGACAGTTTTATCGGTCCTTAAATCATTGGTCTTCAAACATGTCGAATAATGTCTGCAGGCTAGAGGAAGGTTCAGTAAGTGTTTATTTCAGGAATGTCATCGTCAATAATGTGAGATTGATTCTTCTTCAAAACCCTGTTTTGAAGAAGAAATCATTAAATGTGTTTTTTAGAATATGTAATTTGTCAAAATGTTTCAAATTCTCCAGCTCTTCAAATGGCAGAGTCCAGCACGAAGGTGAAAGGACTAGAAGATACAATTCTCATAAAGGAAAACTGCTTTTAATTTTGACATAGTGGTGCTGTTGTGACCAAATCGATGCCAGATAGTGTGCTTTACAGGACTGTGTAAAAACGAGCTCCTTTAACTGACAAAGAGATGAATCAAGGTCTGCTTCAGAAGATGGGTTGTAGAAAAATGATATTTGGCATATCGAGATTTGGAAGGTCTTAAAATTGATGAGGCTGCACTTTTTGGAACTTGGTGAGCGTGTCAATGGAGATATGTGAATGGCTTTAAATCAAATGCAATAATGAGTCTATCCTCGTCATATGCTGATATCAAAGCTCATTTACAAGGGAGCAAAAAAGATGAAGATATTACACCATTTACGGCCGTGGACAAGTTGCTTGGTTATGAAGGAGGCAGACTAAGGATGGATGAAAGAATGGAATTATGCATGAGCGATCCTGATCTGGTTCCTCTTCTTATTCAGGAAAATTATTTAAATTATAAGCCTAGTACTGCAAGTCGTGATGGAGATGGAAGTCTTCGAATGGATTTGATTTCCTGTGCAGCAGATTCTATTGCAGATGGAGATTTAATTAATTTTCAAATTCGCAGATATCATCAATGGCAACACTTGCAAATGGGTGCTTTTGCATTGTCCATCATTCCTGTAGCTCTTATGCATGGTTCAAGGGAGGTCCTTATTCAGGGAGAACGCAATTTCAATAGATTTGGAGGATGGTTGAGCAAAAATTCTACACTGGGCAAGAACACTAGACTTCTGGAGGTGCGCGTTACCCATACAGGAGGCGCGCTACCCATATAAGGGGCGCTACGCATATAGCATCCCCAGCCTTTGCAAAGGAACACGGGGGCTACGCATATGGTATGCTCTATGCGTTGGGTAAACACGCTACCTATACAGTCTCGGAACTAAAAATTTCGCTCCTGCATGTCAAATCACCTCATTTTACTTGCAATCGGTGACATAGAGGAGCGTTATGGTTCCACGTTGCTGGAAGAGTTTAAAAATAACAAAAACCGATGTTTTAAATTGTCATATATTGCTGGTTCGTGGTTTCGTTGAACAACTGCGAGACAAGCAAACGGAATTAGCCGTGATGGAAAAGTTCTAGTAACTGGCAGTGATGATGGTGTGGTTCTAGTCTGGCGGTTTCGGAAGGATGGTGTTCGTGGTCAGCGCCGTTTCCATTTGCAAAGGTCTTTGTGTGTATACACTGGAAAAGTAACATGCATAGCTGTTTGCTAACCTTACAGTTTGATTGTTACTAGGATCTGAAGACTGTAGTGTTATTTTCTGGGACCTCAACAACCTTGAAATTTGTGAGGCGATAACAGTAGCTGGTACTATGCTTGTTGTATGGAGTATAAGTGGTGATTGTTTAGCTGTTGTAAATACTTCACAATTGCTTTCAGATTTTGCCATCTCAGTGACAAGCTCAAGCTTTTCGGATTGGATGGAGACAAATTGTGCGCAGTCAAATGGCCTTTAATTCATTTTCATCTATTATGTACCCTTTTAAAGGAGATTATTGCAACACGCTGGACAGTAGGCCACTATGGAGTTAAGCTAAGCCTATCATTTTTAGTTCCTTTCAACTGGACAGGTTGTTTAGGAATTGTTAAAAACTACGAGTCTATTTTACCAAACAAAAAGGCAAATGCAAAGTAAAAAGTCAAAGTCAAAGCTTAAATTGGAACGTAGATATTCATCACAGCAGAGCGAAAGGATTCGATTGCCTATTTTGGTCTTCAGTTGCAGATTTAAAGGGTCTTCAGCTACATTTTGATTCTTTCATTTGTCCTCAACAGATTCGAGTAGAAGATGGAGCGCTATTCTATTTTCAGAAAAGTTGATTGGCTTTTTGGTTTTGTTTGTTTAATGATGATAAAACAGATCGCTTGTTTTGGTCGATTTGTTTTCTCATGGAGGAGTCTATATATTTGATTGTAAAGATTTGTAAAGGGGGGAGAGTTCTGAGAGGTGCGTGGAGGAGAATAGAGAGCTTTATTGTATAGTTGTTTGACAGAGATTAATTGAAGAGTACATCTCTGATTTATAAGATTCCCGTGGCTTGAAATTTGGCATATGTTTTTCTCTGTTTCATATGTATCTTGTAATGTTTTTCATTTCATTCATAAATCATTTTCAATTTGAATGTTTATGAGTGAGAAGGGTAAAATTCAGCTTACTGCTTTGCCCTGGAGAAGCATTCATGTTTTGTGTTTCTTCCTCTGTCTGAAAGGGATTCATACATTAATGCCCCTTTCAGATTTCTTAACAGTCCTTCCATTTCATATAATTTCAGTTTGGATGCTTAAGCTCTTGCCTACCTTGCCTTATGGAGTAATCTGTGCCTTTGATTAAATCTCTGCTCTTGCTGTCTTTTCCCCATGCAGCCCAGAAACCCATCATTTATCAAAAACCCCTTTCTTATCTGTTTACTAGCCTAAAATCAATATCAGTGTTTCATTTAGGTCATCTCAGATCCTATTGGACATCTTTCACTGAGTTTGACCCGGAGAGAGCCCTCTCCTGTCCTCATAGGGCTAGCTACGAGGCTAAGGTTGGTTTGATGTTGCCTCGAGTTTTGCCTTCTCATTTTGAGCGTGTCAAGTGCTAACATACTCTCTATGCAGACGAAGACCCACAAACTAAGGAGATTGCATAAAATGAATGTAACAAGGAGGAAATGGTGAAGTGGATCATTGATCAAAATATGAAAATTAGAAATATGGAAGAAAAAAATGAATAATTACTACTGAAAGAGAAATCAACACTTCAATTGAATACTGATCCTAATTTAGCAACTCAAACATCTTATGCAGGTACAGAAATTTCAGCAGCTTTGACTACAACTGATGCAGCAAAATTGACACAAGATTTGGCCATTCAGAAGCAGGCACATGAAAATTTACAACAGAGGTTTCAAGTTATTGAGTCACATAAGATTAAGAATGATAATTTATATGTAGAAGAAATGTAAAAGTCTCATCGGTTAGAACTTAAGGTCAAAGAACTAGAGAGTGAATATGAAATGACAGCAACTATGGGTGAAGCTAAGCAGAATATCTGGGAAGACATCAACAAGTCCATCATTGAAGTATGGCCATCCATAAAAATTATATTCGAACAACAGGAGCTCATCACCAAATGCAGAACGAAAATTCAAGAGCAGAAATATCAACGCAAGAAGAAGCCAAGTGAATCCACTGACATGATCAAGGTTCTCAATTCAAAGAACAGAGAGGAGTTGGAAGCAATCAACATCTTGAACAGAATTGCAAACATTTTGGAGATAAAGAAATTTTTACAGAAAATAAACTTAATAAACCAATTTCAGACCAAATGTGAAGCTTTAAATATTGTTGTTCAAAGGTTTCATACTAAATTTAATGTATTCAATCATAAAGGACCGCTAGGATTGGTAGGATTAGATGATAAGTTGATTAAGTTAGAAGATTACTGCAAAAATTTATACACCATTGAAATAGACAAGTCAAAGTTTGCAGGTATCAAAGGACAGATTAGAGGGAAATATTTTCTTGAAGCTCTGTAGTTTGATTTGATCATTCAACATCAAATAAAACATTTATTCATTCAAAGACCAACTTTTGACAGATATACTGAAGTAGATGAAATCTTCAGGAAAATGATGAGTGTAGAAATACCAAGTCAAGATCAATGGGATAAGTTTTTGGAGACCATCTAGTAAAAGGATGAATTTTACAGCGTGCCAGCACATCAGATTTTTGAGGGTCTAGTCAGCAACAACTTCCATCAAAAGGGGCCAAGTCATCAACAACTTCCAAGAAAACAAAGAAACTCCATCTATCTGTCTCCTTCTTCTATTCTTCTTTATCCTATTATTGTAAATGAGTTAAGATATTTCAAAGTTTTGTGAATTAGTATAAATATGTCTCATTTCGAGTTATTAAGCATTGCACCCTTGGATGAGCGAATTTTTGTAAGAAGAAATTGTACAAGTCTTTTTGATCATCAATAATACAAGAAGGAATCTGAATTTGTCTCATACAACTCTATTATCTCTGTGAGTTTTTCTAGTTTTCATACATTTTGTTTCTTCATATATTTAATTGTTATCAATATAACTAGGTGAGGTTGAATATGTTTCAACAATCTTATAATTCCTCCTGAAGTTATTATCAATATAAATAATGATGTACTTAAAATTTTGTTAATGTAAGTTCCTTTCATTTATAAATTGTCAGCATCTTGATAATGTTAGATATATTTTGTTGAACTTTTAGACATTGTTTAATGGTTTTTAAGATTACAAATTATTGAATAATTCAGTCTGAAGATTTAATAATCATATCTTCTTACATAAGTCCACTTAATCAAATTACAAAATCTTAAATCATCAGATAAACAAGCAACCCTTACTTATAATTACTGATATTATATACAAGATTTAATCAATAATTTTTTGCCAAAAATTATCTTATACATTGGTCCTCCAATATTACAAAACATTTTAGATGCTTTGGCATGTTTATTGAATACAATTATCTCCAAGGACAACATCAATTTGGCACTGTTGTCGGGGAACGAATTTTATTTGTTTTCCCTGGGATAACGATAAAACCCTATTCCTTTAAGGTGACTAAAGGTTTATTTAGGTCAAAATCTCTCACCTGGTGATTCCACTGTGACCAAATTGGCTCCTTCAAAGCACACTAGATCTCGATCTGACTCTGAGATTGTCCAACCCTTATCAGATCCAGAGAGACTGGTAAGAAGAGCTTCTTCTAGGAGAAGGAATCAAACCCCTTTCTTATTTTATTCCTCAACAGGAGATCAATATAATTCCCGATCCTTTCAGATATGCACCTATTCCTTTAGAATCATAAGACATACCTCAGAGAGTGCATGAGATAGTATCTAAAGGAGTGGATTTTCAATCAGCCTTGTTATTTAATTCTTTAGAGTCTTATAAATTACCTTAGGAACCTTCTGAATCTCCTATATCAAAGAATAATTTGAATATAAACTTGCTTGGATCCAAACCTACTGATTTCGTTTGCCCTGTTACATACTCTTCACCTTCTACTTCACATCAACCAGAAGATCTCTATTATGTTTATTCCAATCCTTTATTTGAACCTAGAGAAGGAGAATAAGAGGTTCAAAAAATGGTTATTAGAAATCCTTTAAGGTCTCGAAGAAGGTCTTCTATTTCATTCTCCTCCTCGTTCTCCACCTCATTCCTCACCTCCATCCTCTCCATATTCACCTACAAATTCTTCTTCTTCCTCTTCAGCGACTAATACTCATTCCTACACATCAACATCTTCAAGTATGGCTGGTTTTAGACCAATTGTACAAGAAATATATGCCCCTCTTTTACTTCCTGCTATCCTTAATGATTTTCCTGCATAATATTTAAAACACCTTCCTAGATTTAATGGAGAAATTGTTTTGTCTGTTGAAGACCATCTGGCAACATTTCTGGATTTTTCAAATAGCATGAACTTAGAACATGAAATTTTTTATATGAGATTGTTTGTGAAATCCCTAGAAGGAAATGCTAGGATTTGGTTTAGGCAATTACCAGTTAATTCTATTAGATCATGGTAGGAATTAACTAATATCTTTAAAAATTAATGTGGAGTGAAAAAGGACCCTGTGTATTTCTTAACTGAATTTGAAGAACTAAAAATAAATTTTGGAGAACTAGTTGTTGATTTCATAAAAAGATTCAATAACATTTACCACAAAATGCCTCTTGATTGTAAACCTCCTGTAGCAGCAACTAAGGTTATATTTTCAAAGGCCTTTGAGGATGAATTTGTTGTCATGTTGAGAGAAATGACATCCCGAACCTTAGAAGACATGCAAACTAATGCTATAGAGGTTGAAGAAAATAGGTCTACATCAACCAAGTTAAAAGATAAAGCTGAAAAAGCCCAAAAGAAATTACAATTAAATCAGGAAGCTTCTTCTTCCTCAAATCTAAAAGTGAAGATAAAAAAAATAGATGAAATCACATCACTTATTAGAAACCTATCAAATAAGATTTCAAAGATTGAAGCTCAACTAAGAACAGTCCAAGAAACTATTTCTAGACCCCAAACACAGGTTCAAGGTTAGTATAAAAAGGCTGCTCCATTGAAAGTTCTTCAGAGGCATCATAATGACCAAAAATTACCCACACCGTTGTTGATTGATGATCAAAAACCTAATGACAATACTTTATCGATCACTGAAGACATTAGTAATACAGATCATACATCGCTTCCCTGTTCCCCAAAGTCAAACCCTTCAAGAAGACCAAGATACTTCTCAGGTTGCTAAGTATCAAGCTTTTTCTGAGTTTCTGATTGCAGAACTCAATTGAAGATATGACTTAAGACCTAGAGCTAGTCCTGTTAGACCTCCCAAAACCCCTATAATAATTCAAACTCAAGTAAAAACTGTTGAAACTCAACCTGCTTCTGTTCAACCTCTAAATCAATCAAGTGATTTTGCTCAGATTGAAAAAACTATATTCACTGCTTTTAATGTTGAGAAATAATTAGAAAGAGTTAAAATTCCAATTCCACTTTCAGAACTTTCTAAAAACCCAGGATATAAAAGTCAAGTTTCAAAATGGATCCAAAACTCTAGTGTGGATGTTGAAGGAGATATTATTAATCAAAAAAATGAAAGACCCACCATATCTTTTGGTCCTAGTTCTGATATGATCGATGAATCCATACCACCTTTTTATGTGACTTTGAAAGTGCATGACTCCCTGCTATAAAACTGTAAGTTGGATTCCGGTGCTTCACACAACATAATGCCTCGAGTAATTATGGAACAAATTAATGTGGATATCACTCGAACCTATCACGAACTATATACCTTTGAATCTAAGAGGGTTCAATGTTTAGGACTTATAAAAGATCTAGTAGTCACTTTACATTAATTACTAGTTAAAAGTGTAGTATTAGACATAGTTGTCACTGATATTCCCCCCAAATTTGGAATTCTTTTATCAAGATCATGTTGTGCCAAATTGGGAGGGGGCCTTCAAATGGACATGTATTTTTCCACTATTCCTGTATATGGTGGAGATATCCTTAGGTTATATAGAGAATTCATATTCCTAAACACTGTTTGCAAAGCTGATCAGGCTAGAAATCATCCCATTTATGCAGCTGATCAGGATTTTAGTTGTTCCAAATATCATAAGATACTTCACAGAATTCTCAACTCAAGATTGAGGATGTAGTTGAAACCCCTAAGTCTGTTCAAACTGAAATTTGGAAATTATTCTTTGATGGATCTTGCACAAAAGATGGAGCTGGAGTGGGAGTTGTTTTGATTCCACCTAATAAAGAAAATATTACCCAATCATGCAAGTTAGATTTTGAGGTCACAACTAACGTTGCTGAATATGAAGCTTTTATCCTAGGATTACAACTTGCTAAAAGTTTAAAGGTCCAAAATTTGAGTGTATTCATTGATTCAGAACTTATAGTAAGGAAGGTTAGGATTATTTGTCAAACAAAGCATCCTAGGCTTAGGTCTTACAGAAATGAGATTTGGGACACCATTGAAAATTCATTTAATGCTTTCAATATCACTTTTATTCCTAGAGATGAAAAAATACACGCAGATTCATTAGCTGATTCTGCTAGTTCTTTCAAGATTCCAGATCAATTTCAAATACAACATAAAATACAAATCAAATATAGGCCATCAATCCCAAACAATCGTAAACATTGGCAAATATTTGAAGATGATGAACAATTAAAATCCTTTCTTCAAGTCATTGATGAATTTTCTGTATTGCAAATTGAATAAGATAACTCAGACATTAATGAAGCTACTAAAGACAAGGAAAATTCATATCTAAATTCAAAGGTAGCTAATCATGATATAATACAGCTATCAAATAATTTTATCCCCAAAGGACTTGTTCCTTTAGAAAAATTATTTGATCAAAATGATGTTCCCAAAAATCCGTTCTCTGTTTTACCAGAAGATGACATAGAAGACACTAATATTGGTACTAATGAGGAGGTTAAAAACATTAAAATTTTTGCATCTTTAACTCCTGAAATTAAATATGAATATATCAAACTTCTTAATAATTACAAAGATGTTTTTGCGTGGTCTTATGCTGATCTAAAAACTTATGACACATCTTTAATTGAGCATAAAATTCCACCAAAACCAGAAGAAAAATCTTATTAGCAGATGTTAAGAAGGATGAATCCAGTTCTACTTCCCACCATAGAAAAAGAACTGAAGAAACTTTTAGATGCCCAAATAATTGTCACAATAATATACTCTAATTGGGTTGCCAATTTAGTCACTGTGAGAAAAAAGAATGGTGAAATTAGACTCTGTGTGGATTTTAGAAACCTTAATAAAGCATCCTTGAAAGATGATTATCCACTTCCAAATATGGATCAATTACTTCAAAGAGTGTCAGGTGCTAACATAATCTCTATGATGGATGGATTCTCTCGTTATAATCAAATATTGGTGAATTCATAGGACAGGGAGAAGACAACCTTTACCACACCTTGGGGTACATTCGTGTATGCCAGGATGTCTTTTGGCCTATAAAATGCAGGAGAAACATTTCAGAGAGCCATGGAATTGGCCTTTGTTGGGAAGGTAAAATAAATTTTTGTTATTTATCTTTGAATCCCAAGAAGTCATTGTTTGCCATTAAAGAAGGTAAATTACTAGGTCATATTATTTCAAAATATGGAGTAGTTATTGGTCCCAAAAGGGTCTCTGCTATCCAATCATATCATTACCAAGAAATAAGAAAGAGATACAAGCCTTTTTAGGGAAAATTAATTTTTTGAGAAGATTTATACCTAACTATGCATAAATAGTTAAGGACATAACATATATGCTAAAAAAGAACCAAAATTGAAATGGACCATTCACCCAGATAGTCAAGAACCTTCTCCTTCATCTCGAGATAGTCCTATTCCACATTGATGAGAAGTTTTTATTATGATTGGTATGCGAGATATTATTCATTTTCTGATCCCATTTAAATGTCCGGATGTTAGGTCCCTATATTACTAGTATAGTCCCTTATTGTTATTAATTAACCCCCTTATTGTTATTATTGTACCCTTGTAACCCCCCATTTTGTTATTATTTTTCCCTAAATTATTATTGTTAGGTCGCCTAGGATTACATTGTGGCCCACTAGGATTACATTATGGCCACATGGACTCCTATATATATAAAGGAGGTTTTGTAAATTGTATCATCCAAGAATTTTTCAATTATGTAATGTATTGGAGGTTTCCCCCTCGAAGTGGCTTATTTCTAAAGCGTTGATATCTCTTTTCTTCTATTTTTGGAGTTGGTTACTCAACATTTGGTATCAGAGCTTTGGATTCTAGGGTTTCGCTACTCCAAATAGGTCGTCATGGAATTTTCGCTATAACGTTTTTTCTACAAAGTTTCAGAAGCTAACATTTTTACAGTGTGAAGCCGAAATCCTGAGGAAGATTTCCTAAAAATTTCAGAGCTCAGTTCACAATATTTTTGGAGATATCATCTGTGGAAGTTAGGTATTTTTCAGGCTCCTAAATAGGTCATCGTGGAATTTGCACTATAACTTGTTTTCTACGAAGGTTCAGAATCTGAAATTCGTATGGTGTGAAGCTAAAATCCTGAGGAAATTCGTCAAAATATTTCAGAGCTTGGTTTGCAACATTTTTGGAGATATGGTCTGTGGAAGGTAGTGCTTTTTTAGGCTCCTGAATTTAATCTCGAAGAGGTGATCGTGGGAAAATTTCAATAACTCTCTCTCTGGGCATCGGATTGGAGTTCTGTAAAAAGTGGTCGTAGGTACACAGACTTTAGTTTCTTGGATATTAATTTCAAAGAAAAAGGACAAAATAGTGACATGTGGAAATTCGTACAATTTCGCTCTACTGAACCAGTCCAAAATTAGGTCATTGTGGGAGATTGGACACAAATTTGTCTTGGAGAATCCAAATTAGGTCAGACCTGTGGCATTCAAAAGATAATTCAGAGGGATATGTTGATACTAAAATTCAAATATTAAAGTGCTGCAATCATAGAGATTATCCAATTTCAATATCGAGCTCCTCAAAAGCAAGAAAAAGGTGTGTATATTTTTTTTTCTTTCCAAATTGCATAAGTCTTCTTTGAAGAATCAATTTGAATTGATTCCAAGGGCATATTGTAGAATATATAGTAGTATTGGGTTCTAAAATATGCCCCATAAAAATAATTCAACACCCATTAAGCCTTCAGAAGGCTCTACTATGACTCATGAAGATGAAGAATTGCAACATGATCTATCAAAATTACAAGAGCAAGTGCAACAAATTTCACTCTCGCAAAGAGCAACAAAAAATGAAATGGAAGTTTTGAAGAAAGGCATGGAAGTGAAGATAGACGGTTTGAAGAAAGGCGTGGAAGCTAAGATGGATGGCATGGAAGCTGGCATGGAAGCTAAGATGGATGACATGAAAGACAACATGGAAAATATGAAGAATGATCTAAAAACAGACATCGAAGTTTTGACAAAGTTGATACAAGAAATGTTTCCTAATGGAGAAAAGATAGTAGAAGAACCTCATGATGAGAACAAAATAAATGTTAATCGTGATTTCATAAACTCTAATGTTGGCGGGAAGAACCACCATATTCCAAAAATGGATATGAGGAAGTTTGATGGAAAGGATCCTGTAACATGGATACTACGGATGGAGCAATATTTTGATCTCCATAATGTGCAAAACACACAAAAGGTACGCATTGCAACTTTACATTTAGAACAAAATACATTTGTATGGTATCGATGGCTTTGCTCCCGTAAAAAAATTGTCACTTGGTCAATTTTACGGAGGAAATGATAGCACATTATGAGGATACAAAGAGCAACACCTTCTTTAGCCAATTGATAAATCTCAAACAAAAGGGTTTAGTGGGGCAGCACATTGAGGACTTCCAAAAATTGAATATAAGGGTAACTGATATTCCAGAGGAACACAGGATTGATCTCTTCATAGGCACTTTAATGGATAACATCCAACATGAAGTTCGCGTTCTGGAACCTGATTCATTGGAGAAGGCATTCAGGTTGGCAAGAAAAGTTGAATGTAAAGTTATGGCGACAAGGAAACCTACCACTCAATTCTATAAAGAAGGAAGTGTTGCTATGCCTAGATTTCCACAACCTACAAGGTTGACACCACAACAATTGGAAGAAAAAAGAGAAGAGAGGAGGGAGAGAGAGAGAGAGAGAAAGAGCAAAGGGCTTTTTATAGTTGTGATAGAAAATACACTAAAAGTCATAAGTGTGCTGAGAAGAAATTATTTTACATAGATTGTGAAGAGGAAGAAGAAAATGAACAAGAAGAGGATATACACCAGGAACCAACCCTAGAAGAGGAAGAAATGAATCCGACCATATCATGTAATGCACTGGCAGGAATTATCACTCCTCAAACTCTCAAGATACAAGGACAAATCAAGAAGAAAAAGGTAATAGTGTTGATTGATTCAGGTAGCACCCATAATTTTATTCATTGTAAGGTAACCAAGGAATTAAATTGTTTCCTATACCCAGCACCAGAATGTCAAGTGATGGTTGCAAATGGAGGAACTATAAATTGCTTTGGAAAATTCCATAATATCAAGCTAACCATGGGGGAATATGTATTGACTAGTCCAATGCTTTCCATTCCTATGGGAGGTGCTGATGTTGTACTAGGAGTACAATGGTTACAATCTTTGAGGACGGTAGCTTTTAATTTTCAAGAACTTTTCTTGAAATTTTTTTCAGAAGGAAAGGAAGTTGAATTACGGGGTATTGCGGGGAAGCCAGGAAGGATAATAAGCTCTAATGTCATGACAAAGCTTCTAAAGAAAGAACAGCGAGGCGTAATTGCACAATTATGCTAACTAGAAGTTCCAACATCAAAATCATCTGTTTCTGCAGATCTCCAACAAGTCTTGGAAAATCATTCCAAGGTGTTTGAAACTCCCAAAGGACTCCCACCTATTCGTGATCATGATCATGCTATTCATTTGATTCCAGGAAGTGTTCCTCCAAACATCAGGCCTTATAGATATCCTTACTTCCAAAGAGCGAAATTGAACGTATGATTGCAGAAATGTTAGAGGCGGGTATAATTCAACCTAGTCAAAGTTCTTTCTCTGCTCCTGTAGTATTGGTACACAAGAAGGATGGATCATGGCGAATGTGTACGGATTATAGGGAGCTTAATAAGCTCACCATTAAAGATAAATTTCCCATTCCTGTGATTGATGAATTATTGGATGAATTACATGGAGCAATTTATTTTACCAAGTTGGATCTTCATTCAGGATATCATCAAATTAGAATGAAGACTGAAGAGATTCCAAAAACAGCATTTCGAACTCATGAGGGTCATTATGAATTTTTAGTCATGCCTTTTGGCCTTACCAATGCACCTTCTAAATTTCAAGGGTTGATGAATTCCATTTTCAAACCCTTCCTTAGAAAATTTGTGCTAGTATTTTTTGATGATATACTAATCTACAGCAGTTCTTGGAAGGATCATGTTCAACATGTTGACAGGGTGCTCAAACTATTGCAGGAGAAACAATTATATGCAAAAAAATCCAAATGTTTCTTTGGAGTACAAGAGGTGGAATATCTGGGTCATATTGTATCTCACGAGGGTGTTAAAGTAGACCCTAACAAAATTAAAGCCATTAAGAATGGAAAGTCCCCACAACCATAAAGCAGTTGCGAGGATTTCTCGGGTTAACAGGGTATTATCGCAAGTTTGTTAAGAATTATGGGAGAATAGCAGCACCTCTAACAACATTATTGAAGAAAGATGCATTTTCATGGACTCCTGAAGCAACTAAGGCCTTTGAACATCTTAAAGAAGAAATGTGCCTAGCACCGGTCCTAGCTACGCCAGACTTCACAAAAACCTTTATTGTGGAATGTGATGCCTCAGGAAATGGAATTGGTGCAGTTTTAATGCAGGAAGGAAGACCCATTGCTTTTGAAAGTCGTCCAATCAATGGAAAGTATTTACAGAAACCTATTTATGGGAAGGAAATGTTAGCAATACTACATGCACTAAAGAAATGGCGAACTTACCTAATGGGAAGACACTTCAAGGTAAAAACTGATCATGATAGTCTTAAACACTTTTTGGAACAAAGACTATCGTCAGAAGAACAGCAAAAATGGGTCACAAAGATGTTGAGTTATGACTTTGAAATAATCTACAAAAAAGGAAAGCTGAATGTTGTTGCAGATGCACTCTCAAGAAAGAATGAAGAGGTGGAAGCATTGCTTTGTGCCATTTCTATTATCCAACCAGATTGGATAACTGAAGCAAGAGATGAATGGAAGAAGGACAAAGATGTATGGATACTCATTCAAAAGTTGCGGCAAGATCCTAGTACATCTGATACATTTAGTTGGAAAAATGATTCCTTATGGTACAAAGATCGCTTATATCTTTGTAAGAATTCCCAACTAAAACAAAATATTCTTTTGGAATTGCACACTTCTCCTTTAGGAGGACACTCAGGATTTTTAAAAACTTACCACAGGGTGAAGAAATAATTTTTTGGGATGGCCTTAAATCTGATATTCAAAAGTTTGTGGCGGAATGTTTGGTTTGCCAGCAGAATAAAGTGGAAACAATTAAGACCCCGGGACTTCTACAACCTTTATCCATTCCAAGTCAACGTTGGGAGGAGATTTCAATGGATTTTATCACGGGTTTACCTAAGTCCGAAGGAAAGAGTGTCATCATGGTGGTAGTTGATAGACTTACCAAGTATGCACACTTTTGTGCATTATCTCATCCATTTAAAGCAAGTGCAGTTGCTACTACATTTATGGACAGAATTCAAAAGCTACATGGAAGCCCAAGGGTTATTGTGAGCGACAGAGATCCCATTTTTACTGGAAATTTTTGGACGGAGTTATTTTGTTGTTTGGGTACTCAATTAGCTCATAGCTCATCTTATCATCCTCAATCTGATGGTCAAACTGAGATCGTAAATAAATGTTTGGAAGGATATGTTCGTTGTTTTGTATCTGATAAACAAACACAATGGGTCAAGTGGTTACCTCTTGCTGAATGGTGGTATAACACTTCCTTCCATACTGCAGCAAAAATGACCCCATTTATGGCACTTTATGGATATCATCCACCATCCATCACATCATATTTAAGAGAAAATTCGAAGGTTCAAGCAGTGGAAGATCACATCGAGCATCGGCAAGAAGTTCTCCAACTCTTAAAGGATAACCTGAATTTGGCACAAAATCGAATGAAACAACAGGCAGATCAACATCGCAGCGAGAGAAGTTTTGTTGTAGGAGATTGGGTATTTTTATGGCTACAACCATACAAAAAAATGTCCCTCAAGCAAGCTAAGAAGGATAATAAATTATCGCCAAAGTACTATGGTCCTTACAAGGTGTTGCAAAAGATTGGTACTATAGCATACAAATTGGAGCTTCCTGCTTCTTCGCGAGTACATCCAGTTTTCCATGTTTCATGCTTAAAGAAGGTTATAGGTGAAAATCTTCCAGTTCAAACAATATTGCCAGAACTTGATGAGGAAGTAAAAATCATATTGGAACCGGAAGCGGTCACGGAAACAAGAACTCGACAACTACGGAATCGATCAATTTCGGAGTATCTCATCAAGTGGAATAACTTACCCACTGAAGATTCTACATGGGAAGATGAGAATTTTATATAGGGAGAATCTAGAGAACCTTCTTCAATTTTGGAAAGGAAGAATCCATAAGAACCTTCCCAAGGAATGCAAGGAAAGAATACACAATAACCTTCTCCTTCATCTTAGACAGTCCCTGTTCACATTGATGAGAAGTTTTTATTATCAGATTGGTATACAGATATTGTTCATTTTCTGATCCATTTTAAATGTCCAGATCAATTTTCCAAAAGGAAATGAAAAACACTCAAGTTGAAATCCATCAAATACTGTATCATAAATGCAAAATTATACTGGAAATATCCTCTTAATATTCTACTACTTTTCTTGATAGAATCAGAGACTGAAGGAATCATTGATCAGTTTCATGCAGGAATATGTGGAGGGAATTATAAAATACTTAGGGTAGGTTTTTATTGGCCTACATTGTTTTCACAAGTAGGAGCAAAATTCATAGCCTATGTTCCATGTCAGATGTTTGCTGGTAAGCAAAAACTAGCAGCCCTTCCACTAGTTCCAATGGTCATCTCAACACCATTTCTTCAATGGGGATTAGATTTTATAGGAGAAATTCACCCAGCTTCAAGTAATTAGCACAAATGGATCTTAACTACTACTAACTATTTCACCAAGTCGGTGGAATCCATTCCTGTAATAAATGCCATAGATTCAGTTGTAATCTAATTCATTGAAGAGAACATTTTATCTAGATTTGGTTGTCCGCAACAAATAGTCATTGATAATGCCACAACATTCAGTAGCATAAAGATGATTGAATTTTGCGAGAAATATAATATTCTATTGCATCATTCAACTCCCTATTGCCCACAAGGAAATGGTCTTACTGAATCATCTAACAAGAGTTTAGTAAAGGTAATCAAGAAAACTTTAGAAGACCACAAGAAAAAATGGGACAGTCATCTGATTTATGGAGTCTGGGAAAACATGATTTCTCCAAAAAGATCAATAGGTAAATCTCCATTTCAACTATTTTATTGCAAAGATGTTATTTTTCTTACAAATTTAGCTTTCCACGTGCTTAATTTTCTACAATAATATACTGATGAACCTGATGATTTATCTAGAAGGATAAATCAGATTATCGAATTAAATGAAAACAAAGATGAGATTCAATATAAACTAAGGAAATATTAGAACAAGATGAAGAGTATTTTTGACAGAAAGGCAAGGGAAAGAGATTTTAGAGAAGGATATTTAGTCTTAAGATGGGATGCTAGGAGAGAATATAAAGGCAAGCCTAGAAAGTTTTAAAATTTATGGTTTGGGCCACCCAGCATTGCAGAGGTAAAGGGAAACAATAAATTTGTTTTACAAAATTGGGAAGGATAGTTCTCAACACTGCCTATCAATGGAAATTTTTTGAAAAACTATATCCAGTATTGAAGGAGATCCTACATCATCATTGTACAGTATCATTTTATTTTACCATTTCAAGTCTGTTTGTTTTATGCAACAAAGACTCCATAGCTCGAGGAGAAGGAACATGGAACTACTTTTTCTCTGCATCCCAGAGGGGGAAGGAGTCCCTAGTTGGAGTTGATGTTGTAACTTTATTTGTTTTTGATAAGTTAGCATAGTAGTTTAAAAAATAAAAATAAAATGCTAAGTTAGAACATGGATGAAAAAGAAAAATTAAAAATGTTAGGAAAATTATATTTTATTACATCCATGTTAGAATAAAATATCGGAGTAGCTTGCTCTAAATAAAAAAAGAGAAAAATAAAAAATGTTAGGAAAGCATGAAATAAAATAAAAAATGTGTGAATTCTTTAGTGTTTAAAATAAAATAATGGTTTTGTTCGGGAAAAGTACGCAGATGCTCAAAAATATTAAATTTTAATTTAGGATGTTAAGTCCTTCAAAAAAGGTTTAAATTTCATTTGTTGAAACTTAATAAATATAAGCGTTATTGACTTTATTATAAATTCACTATGCGATAAGCTGTCAAATCGAAGGAATAATGCACCAGCATTTTTCGATGGCAGATCTCACACCCGCCTTAGATCTATGGCAGAGATCCACTTCGTGAACCCCCACGTAGCAGCGAGGGGGGGGGGTCTAAAATGTGGTTTTAATGGCCGCCTAGATGTGCGACGTGGTAGCACCACATCACTTCACACCCCCTTTGCCCAAAACCACAAACCGGGAGGTACCCACCCCGAAATTCACCTTCGGTTTTTCATCGCCTGACGACCATTCCTCTCGCACCTTATGACCGTTTCCTATCGTGTTCTCAGCCAACAGAAATTTTTTTCCCACGCCATAACCATTGGTCCACTATCCAATCACATTCCTCCACATCATTTTTCCGTTACTCTCCAACGTTTCATTTATGCCGTTAATCGCCTTGTTTTTTGCTCAACCTGCTCCTAGATCATTAATCATCCTATTATGAATTAATCTTCATTAGACCCATTAAACTCCTATATTCATATCTATGACCGTTAGTCATAGGATGTTAATTCCTAGATAATGCCCTATAAAACTAATTGCAGAGATCCCGATATCACTTTACGTTCTCCATTCATTTTATCATTTATGAATTCCATTTCAAGTGTTAGAATCTACGACCAAATTCCCATTCCACGATCCCTATCATCTTTTCTCAAACCTGATCTTCAAAACCTTTTTCCAGTCCATACCCTGTCAAACATGGCACCTAAGGCCAAAGCTAAAAATCAAAAAACTCCTAAGGGTAAAGCCAAAAAATAGATGACAGAGGAAGTGTAGGTCGTTAATACAGCTGTTGAAGTCATCCCTGAGGTCACCAAACCAGTTGCAGAAGACATCCCTGATGCAATGCCACAAATTAACCTTGACTTCATACCCCTAGCCGATGCCTATTTAAAAATCACAGACTGTCACTATGAATTCGACTTCTATGAGCTACATCTGTGGCTAAAAAATAAGCACATAGATAACCAGGACCCTATCAGGTTCTGGGAATCCAGGTTGCCTTTGTTTGCATTTCCACAAACTCATCCTTTTCCTGATTTAATTTCCTGGTGTCAAAAACAGTATGACCCTATAACTAGGTTAGTGGTGGATCAGAATGGAAACATTCTGATCACCATATCCCCTGAAAACATAAACCAGATGCTTCTCATCCCTTCATTTTATTCCTTATCCCATTTCTCACATGTTTCTCTCATGGACCTTTATCAGAAATTATCTTTCCCTCAGAGAGCTCATATATTTGACATTTTCCTACCTGAGGATGCAGAGTTACCAAAGAAAAATCCCCCATATGCATCCTCCATCTTTCATATAGCTTCCAAGCACTGCATCTCCCTTCTTTCTTACCTGTTAGGATACCCAAACGATGAAACCGTTGATGAACCCATCCCGAGGTTCTTATCTATCTTCAATCAAGATAAATCACCACTGTTTATGTATAATTACAACCAATTCTTGGCTGAAATTATACATGAACTTCACCACACAAGGAGTGTTTAATTATTCTTATGTGATTATTCATATGATTTTGTTTCAGTGGGCATAAATGTTTTATATCCATTTCAACAAACATGATGCACATGGAGTGAATCAATCAGTGATTCACTGAACATAATTGGTTAGAGCTTAATCAAAAACCACTTCCTTTATTCATAGGCTCATTTATTCACCCAGTAATGCAGCTCCTTACAAGTCAATTAGAGCCTAGAATTGGAGAAGACTAAAAGGATTTTGTGCCTTAGTGAGCAAGCAAAGGCAGGTGATTGGTACCTGTACAAAAATTACACAGAGATTAGGGTATATGGATGTGAACTCTCACCATACAAGCTTCCAATATATGTACCTATGAGAGTTTTCTCCTGGGACTACATAAGACAAATGTTAAACATGGATGAGCTAAATTTTTTCTCAGGAAAGAGAAAAGCTCAGTTTAAACTCAAGGACAACATTGGATCCTTCATTTGCAATACTAGGGCAACTGGTGCTGAAGCAAATGCATTTTTAAAGAAGAAGGGTTTTCAACCAAGTTTTACTTGGTCATATGACCCCCATGGAATTATTTCTGCTCTGAGAGTTGAACTCAAGACAACTTCTTACACTCATACCTCTAGAGTAAAAATAAAGAAATACATGAACCAATATTGTTAGGTAAACATGACTCGGGGTAGAGTCAATGTTTACTAGGGTAAATAGTAGTGGTTTTGGGGCACATGGTATTGAGCACCCATGGTCTTCAGCCCATGGTATTGCATGTAATGGACACTATAAAAGGATGGGAAGACTTCATTGTAAGGTAAGGCCTGGAGGTGAGCGGTGAAGGCTCACTTGGCCGGATTGGCCAGGGTTTTGGCCAATGGTTAATGAAATTTCATTGGTTGGGTTTTTCCCCAGATTTGGGGTTTTCCTGGATAAACATATGTGTTTGTGTTAATTTTTTCTTGTTGGTTCTATTTCATGATTATTATTCCTCTCAGTAAATATTTTATTTCTGCGGAAAATTTCTAACAAAGATGAATGGGTGGAAGTTACTCCCCAGGAGGTAGATGAACAAGTCATTTCAACTTCAAATGTACAGACACCATTGCCTGATAGTAAGCAGCATAATAGAGTTATAGAAGAGCCACCACATGCCAAGGAAATCATGAAATAATTTATCTTGCAACACAAAATTTTGAATCTTACTTCCACCTTACTTTCAGAGAAGAAACAACCAGAGATCATATATTTGGGAGATACTGAAGTCTCCACATCCACCAGTGTTCCTATGACTCCTCCATCATCATCACCTGCAAGAGAACCACTGGATATTATCCAGCATTCATATGCCAAATCTTCTGAAGAGAAAAATATTTTCTCCATATTCCTAGGCATCAAGCACAAGAATGAAGCATTAAAGTTTGATGTTTACAGTCAATTATGGAAAAAAACATCTACATCATAGCACAAGCTTCTCACTTCCTTTGACAGTGAGAAAGGAAGAATGGATATGGCCTTTCTGCAGTCAACAATGTGATTTCCAAAGACTCATGTTGAGTACAAGAGGTTTGTCTTCTCTATTGATGCAAAGTAGATTCACCCAATTGACTAGATGGACATGCACAGGCAGTTAGGAGAGATGCTAATTTCAATAATGACCATAGCAGCCATGTCACTTTTCAAGTTGAAAGCAACACTTTCAAATGTTCAATCGTAGTTGAAGACTGAAAAATTGTCTTCATTGGCTAAAGACAACAGGATGAAGTCATTAGAAGAACTTGAAGTGAAAGTTGGGTATGACCCAAAAGACTGCAAGGCATTTGAGGAATTCAGTAAAGAGAAGAATGCAGACATCTCTTCTCTACACAAAAAAGTCAAGCTACCTTCAACTGAAGACCCACAAACTAAGGAGATTGTAGAAAATGAATGTAACAAGGAAGAAATGCTAAAGTTGATCATTAATCAAAATTTGCAAATTAGAAATTTGGAAGAAAAAATTGAAGAATTACTATTGAAAGAGAAATCAACACTCAAAGTGAATACTAATCCTAATTTAGCAACTCAAACATATTTTGCAAGTACAAAACTTTCAGAAACTTTGAATACAACTGATGCAACAAAATTGGCACAAGATTTGGCCATTCAGAAGCAGGCACATGAGAAGTTACAACAAAGGTTTCAAATTCTTGAGTCATAGAAGATTAGGAATGATACTTTATATGTAAAAAAATGTAAAGGAATCATCATTTAGCACTTAAGGTCAAAGAACTAGAGATTGAATCTCTAATGGCAGCAACTCTGGGTGAAGCTAAGCAGAATATCTGAGAAGACATCTCCAATTCCATCACTGAAGTATGACCATCCATACAAATTATATTCGAATAGCAGGAGCTCATCATCAAATGCAGAACAACAATTCAAGAGCAGAAAGATCAACTCAAGCAGAAGCCAAGTGAAGCCACTAACATAATCAAGGTTGTCAATTCAAAGAACATAGAGGAGTTGGAAGAAATAAACATCTTGGACAAAATTGCAACCATTTTGGAGATAAAGAAATTTTTGCAGAAAAGAAACTTAATCAACCAATTGCAGACCAAATGTGAAGCTTTAAATATTGTTTTTTAAAGGTTTCATACTAAATTTAATGTTTTAAATCATACAAGACTGCTAGGATTGGTAGAATTAAATGATAAGTTGATTAAGTTAGAAGATTACTGTAAAACTTTATACGCCATTACAATAGACAAGTCAAATTTTGCAGGTATCAAAGGACATATTATGGGGAACTGTTTTCTTGAAGCTCTACAGTTTGATTTGATCATTCAACATCAAATCAAACATTCATTCATTCAAAGAGAAACTTTTTACAGATATACTGAAGTAGATGAAATCTTCAGGAATATGATGAGTGTAGAAATCCCAAGTCAAAATCAATGGGATAAGTTTTGGGAGACCATCGAGTAAAAGGATAAATTTGCAGCATGCCAACACATCAGAATTTTGAGGGTCTAGTCAGCAACAACTTCCATCAAAAGGGGCCAATTCATCAACAACTTCCAAGAAAATAGAGACACTCCATCTATCTGTCTCCTTCTTCTATTCTTCTTTATCCTATTATTGTAAATCAGTTAAGATATTTCAAATTTTTGTGAATGAGTATAAATAACTCTAATTTTGAGTTATTAAGGGTTGCACCCTTGGATGAGCGAATTTTTGTAAGCATAAATTGTACAAGTATTTTTAATCATCAATGATACAAGAAGGATTATGAATTTGTCTCGTACATCTCTGTTTTCTCTATGATTTTTTCCAGTTTTCATACATTTTGTTTCTTCATATATTTAATTGTTCTCAAGATAAATAGGTGAGGTTGATTTTGTTTTAGCAATCTTATAATTCCTCCTGAAGTTGTTATCAATATAAAGAATGATTTACTTAACATTTTTTTGATGTAAGTCCCTTTCATTTATAAATTTTCAGCATCTTAATAATGTTAGATATATTTTGTTGAACTTTTAGACACTGTTTAAAGGCTTTCAATCTTATGATTTATTGAAGAATTTAGTCTGAATATTTAATAATAATATCTTCTTACATAATTCCACTTAATCAAATTACAAAATCTTAAATCACTGTGTGAGATAAACAAGGATCCCTTATAATTACTTATATTATCTACAAGATTTAATCAATAACTGTTTGAAAAAAATTATCTTATACATTGGTCCTCCACTATTACAAAAAAAAAAAAAACATTATAGATGCTTTGACATGATTATTGACCACAATTATCTCAAAGGACAACAACAACCACAACTAGGGTGTCAGATAGGGTTTCGCACCAGACACTCTTGTATGTTTTCATCTTACCTAGGTCATATGCGTAAGTTAAACAACATATATCGAAAATATAAAAATAATGGTCCTACTAGATTTACAATATATGCATGAAGACGTTCTGGCTCTGTTTTACTATAAGTGAAAGTTCCATTCATACATACAACATGAAAAACCACTTGCCCCAAAACATGAAGTCAACAAAACCTAATCCTCCCAAATAAGTATACTCCCTCTACGTTATGGAGAAGCTAAGGATGACACAAAACTCCCAAGCCATTTCTAAGCCTAAACCTAGCCAAAATATTAGCTCCCAAAAGCCCTTTAAAAGGGTTATGAGGATGTATTTATAACCAAACTTGGGGTGACTCTTGTCATGCCCCCTTGGTGACTCCTGGACTCCCCTCATGACTCTTCACATTACGTATGACTCTTCACGTTCCATCAAGGACACATGTAATTTCACTTATACGATAATTACAAATAATATTACAATTTACACTCGTACCCATATAAGACAAAATAGGGTAGAGAAAACTTGACATCCTAACAAGACAAAACACTATGATGTTGGAGTTGGGGTGAACTCAAGCCGGGAATCTTGGACTTGATGTCTTTGGTCACATACTCATGCCAATATTGGTACTGTGCAATGGTATCCCAAAACTGCAAGATAGTGTCAGGCTAGATGCAGACTCTTTCCTCCATAGCATCCAGGTACAATGTCTTGGAGCCGATCTTAACCTCTTTCTCAATCAGGATAAAAATTGTTCTAATTTGAACCAGGCCACAAATGTAAGTTTGAAAGTTCTTTCTATTCACCTCCAAGTCCTCCTAGGTGGCCATCTACTCCAGATGCTCCAGTTATTGATCCATCTCCTATTAGACTTTCTGTTTTCATTTAGTCTCGGCGAGTCTACCAATTGATGGGATATGGTGCGTTCTCCCCATGAAATCCAAACTATTGCATATCCTCACATATGATGCCTGAATGTTTCCAATGACTGAGGTGAGATGCTTGTTTTTCTATATCAACATCCAAACTCTGGCTTTCTCTAACTCCTCCTGCAACTTCATCTTCTTCACTAGTGTAAGTGGTGCAGCCTTGTATCACATTTTCCACTCATGCACGACGATGATGGCAGCATGTACACTCTTAAGGATGTTGAAAAAATATCTGCTATGCTATTGCAAGTCATGTAAGCAGACAACTGCCTTATGGATGGTCACAAACTCCTCATAAAGGTCTCACATAGTGTCTCCAAGTGTGGATAATTCAACAATATCACTTCTCTTATCTCCTCATGGTAGACCTGTGTGGAAGATGCATTTTGCGCCACTGCACAAATTTGTTCATTCTCTTGCCGGATTACTTGTAGATTCTTCTCCAAATAGTTGTTCTTGGCCACCAAACACTGAGTGCATATCTCGCTACACCTGTAAAGGGAAAGATGGCATCAGCAATGGTGTTTGGATTCTTGTTGGTGTCTACCACTATCACCCTTTCTCTCATGAATGCAGGTGATGCATGATCATCTTAGAAGTGATTTATTCGCACTTGTACAATATTCTTTTGTATTTCATCAAATGACAGATTGTACACATCCATCACCATATCATCATCAAGGGGAACTGCCTCCCCTTCCTCACTCGGGGCTTGCTTTGTGACTGAAAGTGGTTGAGTCTGAAAGGTGTAGGTTTTAACCATGTACAGAAATGATCTACAAATGAATCTTAAAAACATAAAATAAACAATAGCGAGAGCATAAAACATAAAACATATATACACAAATATTTTCCCCTGGATACCAAATCGAGACTACCAGCTTGATTTTTCATTATATTCCTTTTAGTGTTACAACACATATATAGACATGATGAAGCATACATAAACCCCAATCCATTAACCCTAGATTATAAAATAACCGTAGTTCCCTTGACCGGATCTACAAAATACCAAGGCCGAAAACCATCATGCCCCAAAACCATGTGAAAACCCATGCAAGAAACCATGGGTGGGTCCACCGCCCTGTGACCCCCCCGCACGTATGACTAATCGTGGAAAGAATATAACACATAACCAACATTCTCCCACTTGTTGTTTTCTTTCCGCAGGGGGCCACATGAGAGCTTAGTTATTAGCCCAGCTCTGCAACACCTGTTACACCAATTTTTGGGCATCTAACCTGTTACTATTAGATGGACCAAAGTACACTATGTAAGACCAATTCTACCCTAGTATAATTTCTTTCACTATGAAAAATAACTTAGTAATCCTTAATTTATTAAGTTGTTTATGGTCTAAACAGGAAATCCCATGAGGAATAATTGAATAAATCCTTATTTGTTTGATTTTCCTCAAGGGATAATTAGTTAAACAACAGTTTATTTAATATTCTTGGTCATATTTAATCCAAAACAGGAAAATTAATTAGATAAATCATTATTTATCTTATTATTTTCTAGGAATAATTATTTAAAACGCTATTTAAATAATATTCCTTGTTAAATTTGACTAAATCATTTATAAATAATTGAATAAATCACTATTTATTTAATTATTACTCAACCACATTCTTAAAATAATAAATAATCATTTATTTATTATTTACAAATAAAGGGATTTGACTAAATTCAAATTATTTTTCCCTCCAACAAATATAATAAAATATTCCATAAAATTTGGATCTAGATTTGGTTAATAATATTTAATTATGCACCAATATCTAGACTTAATCAATATTTTGTTATAAATAGAAGGGTTTTTCCATTCATTCACTACGTTTTGTTGCCTAAATATCACTCTAGATCTATACTTTTGGTCTAACTTTGATCCTCCATAATTGTCGTATTTTTCTACCATTTTTCTTGTGAGCTCCCTTTGAGCTCCATTTTTGTCTGGGTTTTCTACACCATCAAGAGAGAGATCTTAGATATGAAGTGCTGAGGACATACAAGAACCCATCCCATTGAGGGGGACTGGTAACATATTTCTATGTTCCCTTCCTAGGTGTCATAATACAAAAAATTCTTCAAAAAATATTCTTGTATTGTTCATTGGATGCATGGTGCAAATATTATTATTTGTTGTTTAATATCTTTAACTACATAGATATGGATTTCTGTAGCATTTTTCTTGGTCAACTAACTGCAAATCTAAAGAAATTTACAACCATCTTTGATGTTAGGGTTGTTTGTTATGCACAGCTAAAGTGACCTTTTTTCGTATGATTGCGATTTTGTTTAGGCTACTGTTTAGGGTTGTCTGACCTCTATCTCCACCCGTCTTGGACCTGTAATTGATCTGTTTTACTCGTCGAAGTAGGAACCAATCCCCTTAGGGCTTCAGTACGCTTCCACCTTTTTAGGAGTTTAGCTAAAGCAAGTCGTCTGAGAATTCAGTGTGTTCAGCCATTTTTGCAGATCTGATCCTATACTTTCAAATCCATTTCATATTGGTTATTCATCCATCCAAAACACCTCTTTTCACTTTTGTTTGGTCCTCCTCTAGCGTCCCCTTAATTTCCCTTCAGGTTGTATCCTTTCGCCACCTCATTTGTAGCATTTTTCCCTCAGGTTTTTTACTGTTCTCTACACCTATTTCCAGCAAATCTGACATTTATATCCCTGTCACTCTCGAATTTAGATCCATTGGCCATTTTGTGTGTTTTGACTAGATTTTTCCCACCCATAGACTAGTTGTTGGGAAGCCCTCCTCCTTGGGTTAAAATTTATGCATCTTTAGCTATTTATTTTCTGTCATATTCAGTTTACTTTACTATTATTTGCAGATTTATTTACAGCTATACAACACCTTTATTATTTTTTCTCTACACACGTCTGGGTTTAAAAATTAAAATTAAAACACTTAACACATACACACACACCCTAAGTGAAGAGCGCCTATTTTACACCGCCAGGCCAAGACTATAACTTTTAAATCAATTGATCCTGCACCTCCCTGCCCTTGTTTCAACATTGTAATCAATTGATCCTGCACCTCCCTGCCCTTATTTCAACATTATAATCAATTGATCCTGCACCTCCCTGCCCTTTTTTCGACATTGTAATCATTTGATCCTGCACCTCCTTGCCCTTGTTGGTCTCTCTTCCTTATGTGATCGTGTTTATTTTCCATCATTGTGCCCCCAAGGCATTTATCCTGGAGACTTCTTGGCATTCATCCTCAGTTTCCATTAGGATTTCTTTCACATCCGCACACTCATCCTCCTATGGGTTAATTTTTCCCTCAGGGAGGGTTCAGCTCATCTAGCACTTTTTCCCCTCCCAATAGCATGTATCCAGGACATGGCATGCCTCACGCCTTTGCCCAACTGCATCCTCTGATGCCAGGGACTAATTTTTCCCAACCTGTTTACTGTAATGTTTCTCAACTCCCTTATCATTCGTATCCATAGCCAGGTGCTCTAGCTCCTCTAGCACAAGAACCTTTGCCTCCCATTCCTTTTCAAGCTCTAGGTAATCCAGGAAAAAATCCCCAAGGGAATATATCTAATGCTGCAACCCAGAAACAGGGTGATCAACCCAAGTAGAACATGCCTCTTCACACGAATAAGCCTTGTTCTTGTTGCGGTGTCCATGGTCACTATACCCATGATTTTCCCCTTTTACCTCAGATGCGTCAACTGTGGGAAGCTCAAGCAACATCTCGAGGACAACAAGCCTCTGCTTTGGTTCCTCCTAATGTTGTGCCTCCTCAACAGGTTTTTTTACCCATCCTTTCCCCTTAATGGAAGGATATGTGGCTGCCCAACCCCCTAAAAACCAGGCGACTACTCAACATCCTCCATTTGTTACCTCTGATTACCGGATCCTCGTGATGAACTCTGACCAACCCAATATCGTTGACCTCAACCTTCATACTCAGTCCCATCAGTAAAACAAGCTCCCCACTATATCTGCTACCGAGTCCCCTTCGTCAGGTCCCATAGAGCCTCTTTCAACACCTAATGGTCCTTTACTGATCCCTCAGCCTAAGGCAGAGGTTCATACCAAGATCCCCAAGGGACCATTATGCCAAAACGGTGCTTCTGGTAAAAATGACCATTCGTATAGTATAGTAGATGATTTGGCGCAAACCCCTACCGCCATATCAATGCTAGAACTCCTCCAGTCGTGCCCTTCAAAACGAAAAACTCTACTAACTTCCATGGGCACTATGGATCCTTCAGATGATCGTTTGATCATCTTCGATGTTGACTGGTCAGAACATCCTCCCCTTCCTACTTTCGTCGCCTTCCAAATCCCTGTCAAGATCCAGAATGCCAACGTCTCTCGTTGTATCATTGACGAGGGGGCATCAACCTATGTGATGTCTGCTTTGGTTTGGAAGAAACTCAGATCTCCTGATTTGGCCCCTTCCACTATCACCCTCCATGCATGGGATGGTCACTCTTCCCAGCCCATAGGATTATTCCACAACTGTCCTATTACTCTTCTAGGCAAGACTGTTTGTGTTGACGTAGAAGTCACAGATGCCCCCTTAGATTACAAAATTCTATTGGGTCATAGCTACACTTATGTGATGTCTACTGTCCCATATACGGTTCACCATAAGATTTGATTTCCTCATAACAGAAATATCATCTCCATCGATCAGTTGACATATTACGAACCAAAGTCTCAGACCTCCCCTGAGTCCATTCTCTCTTCGGTGGCCAATAAACAAATAGTCGCACCTCCAACCAGTGTCTCACCCAGAGTCTTTAAATATTCCTCTATGCTTGGTTCATTCCTTGGTCTCCCTCCTCCAATCTCTGACCCTAGCTCGTCGAATGATTGCATGATGCAATTGTATCTGTCTGACCTCGAACGGATTGGTTCAACTAGCCAGCAGCCTTGCCCTCCGCAACCTGCTCCTAGTACTTAGACTCAGCCTTTGGGACCTCCTCCCCAAGGCCCTTCATCTATAGCTGGTGTCCCTGATCATCCTTTTCCTCTTCGAACGGTTCCCCCTGGCCTTAACCATTTGGAAGCTATTCTTCCTGGCCATTATCCCTCCAGTCAGATACCATTTATTGCTCCCCCTTCTGGAGTATTTTCGGTACCTGTTATGGCTACTTTGTCTCTTCCTAACATGACCCTGGGGATCCCATTCTGGTACATTGATCCCACAGCCACTATCTCGCCTGGTCATCCCAAACCTTATACTGCTTTGACCCCGGTCCAACCGGTCGCCATGACCTCTCCCTTTGCTTCTGTGCCTTAGCCACCTCAACAGGAACCTACTCCTATTACGAAAGCTTTGGGTGAGGGGGGCAAAGCCTGCAAGAAGGCACCTAAGGACATGGCTACCCAAACAACACCTGCTCCTCCTAAGCCTCCAAAACGTACACCTTCATGTGCTTTGTGTGATGTTGTCGGTCATGCCACCCATAATTGTCCTAAATTGCCTCATCTCAAGCCCATGGTCAACGAAGCATTTCCTAAGTCTGATATCCCAGAAGTCCATGTTACTTTACCTAATTGAACCAATAAACTCAAGAATTTGTGCACAAATCACCCCTGTGATTTGTGTGATTTCCATGGTCACTATACTTACCGTTGTCCTCGCCTCGAAGAGTATTTCTCTTCTTTGGAAGTGGTTCACCAATTGGAGTCCCAGCGCAATGAGTCCACCACTCCCTTATTTGTGTGTTTTGTTTCAGCAGAACCAGAGGACACATCCACTCCCATTGACACTCCCCCTCCTGATGTCGAGATGATGGAGTCTTCGGTCACTGTCCACTACCTGTCATCATCTATGAGATTCACGGTGGAAGACCCCCCTGGGACTTCCCCTTCTGTTTCGCCTGACCTCCCTTTAGCGATCACCTTGGGCTCAACATCGGTGGATCCGTTATCTACTTGTTCTTCCATCACCCTCCATGATGATGCGCACGTGAACCTTTCTTCTCATGATGATGAGTCAGGTAGCTTTACCACATCATGTGGTCTTTCTTCCACCAGTCACCCCATCTTCTATTGCGATGACGACATTATGGAAGAATTTACCACCCCTAACTTTATCTATCCCCCCTTATATCGAACCCATGCATTAAATCGATATACACCTTGAGGTCATTACATTAACACCCAATGTTTTGGTAAGGGGGCACCCATATTTGAGAGTCCAAGAGAAGCAATTATCCACAACCCTCCTAGTGCATCTAGTCGACTCTAGTACCATTATTATTCCCAATTTTGAAGAACCTCTAGAGTCCCATATCACTTTATATCACTATAGGGATCATTCCCCCTCATCATTCCTTCATCTTACATCAGCAACCCAGTCCCCTAGACATTGTTGTTAACCAACCTGTGGGTTTTCGAGGAGAGCACTAGTTCATTATCTCCAAATCCACTCTTTGGGATAGTGACACCATGTATGCCAACCAAGAAACTTAGTCCATTTTCTTCATATGTGTAGTACCACAAGAGATTGGTAATCCTCCATTCCCTTTCTTGAACTGCATAACCATAACGAAAAAAAATGGCGCACCACATCATAAAAATGTGTTTAGATTCCCCCTTTCTAAATACATTTTGGCATGACCATAAAATGCTTGGGGGCACCTATGCCCCTCAACCATAAAAATACCAGCTCTCAACCAAAAACAACACTGAAACCCCCTTTCTCTGACACGTCGCACTTTTCAGGTCATTACCTAGGATGGGTTGTAGTTTTCTGCTTAGTACTCGCTACCCAGGTCACAAAATAGACCCAATAAAGTGCGATCTGGCCTGTTCATAAGCTCTGGGTGCCTAAAATGAAATTTTGATCCCTTTAATAGAAAGAGTAGGGTTAGGACTCTTACCTTCAACTGATAGATATCAATTCCAACGGTCAGTTTGTCCCCTACATTTGCCGCAAGATTTAGGGCCTTTTCTCCTCTCCACATTCACCACAACTACACTTGCAAATGAATCAAATTGGAGGGAACATGCCTTATTAAAAGAGAAACCCCATATTTTTCTTTATCCAGTTGTGGCCAAACCATAGCTCGGTTTGAAAAACCATATGCACTGTTGGAAAGCTCTCACCGAGCTCTCAAATGGGTATCCTTTATTTTTCTATGATTTGATACTTCACCCAGACACATTTTTTCCAAGAAGGGTCACTTCACCACTCCTCAAAATCAAATTTCTTCACTTGCAACACTTGTACTTGTGGCACCACTTTGCCTTCATACTTGTCTAGTCTCATGTCTATTTTCATCATGAGTACCCATATTATACTCATGTTTTTATGGTACTCACCGGGCCTGTTTTATGTGGCAGCATCATCGAGTCGCCCTTGTTAGAACATCCGAGTTGAGTCATCATCGCATCCATGGAGTCTATCCCAAGTTCCTTTATATCCTGCTATATTCCTCCATCCATCATTGCTTTGTTCCTCTCTCGTTTCGCACATTTTTTCCTTCATTCATACTGTCCCCTATCCCCTCCGGTGTCGAGTCAGTCACGGCCAGGTCATCCATGCCCTTTATGATATAACAAGAGAAGTCGTCTACCCGCTACTCAGTACCCCCCTTTCCACCATAATCCTTGGTGTCAGTCTATCAGTCGCTCTACTATTATCACTTGTGCCTTAGTTGAGGATCCCTTATTACCTCACCTATGGCAGACTTCCTTCTATCGACATTAGCTTATTCATTCCAGAAGACAGGGCTAGAGGGCGATGTCCCTTGGTTCCAGATTCCACTCTTGTTCGGTGCCTCAGATCAAGCAAAGGGACTCTTTACTGCCCTTTGACTTGATTTTTTCTCAGTTCCAACTCCTTATGGCATGATCGAGATCCATATACTTGATGGTTCAGTGATGCATCAGCTTGTACCAATGATTCCCGAATGTGTGTGATATGTTTCAGGTAGGCCCCCACATACCCAGGTGACCTCTCTTATATAGCCTTGGATGCAACTCCATATATTTTATGGTTCTGGCCTCAGCCGCTTGCAACGCCTGTTATTTTGCATGTATCATTCATATTTTTAGAGCCCTTTCCTATTTTACAGGGCCTCTTTGGTTGTACTTATATTTCATGTACTCAGATATTATTGTATAATTCATGGTTGTTGTCCTAGGCACAGTATGTATGTGGGATCCATTATCATGTTCTTATCTGGCCCATGTTTATGCCAACATGTACTATATAGTTCAGTCCCTTGTTTACTGGATGCATTATTATTTGTACTTTTTTATCTCGACGGGCATAGGTATGCCTCCCTGCCTCATGTAGAACATGTCCTCACTCATAAAAGAGACTTGTCGCACCTGTGAGTCTCGCCTCTTAAAGGTCTTGTCCTCTCGTGCTTTAGTCTACCTTATATTTCTCTCTCTCTGAATCCCCCTTCGGTGTCTAGTAATTGATTTCTTACAACGTACTTCAGTCATATGATTTTCTCCTAAATCTCGCACACTAGGGGGTAACTGTTACACCAAGTTTTGGTCATATAACCTGTTACTATTAGATGGACCAAAGTACACCATGTACGACCAAATCTACCCTATTAAAATTTCTTTCACTATGAAAATAAATTAATAACCCATCATTTATTAAGTTGTTTCTGTTCTAAACAAAAACCCCATGAGGAATAATTGAATAAATCCTTATTTTTTTATTTTCCTCAAGGGATAATTAATTAAACCACTGTTTAAATAATATTTCTGGTCATATCTAACCCAAAACAGGAAAATTAATTAGATAAATCATTATTTATCTTATTATTTTCTAGGAATAATTATTTAAAACATTATTTAAATAATATTCCTTGTTAAATTTGACTAAATCATTTATAAATAATTGAATAAATCACTATTTATTTAATTATTACTCAACCACATTCTTAAAATAATAAATAAATAATTTATTTATTTATTATTTACAAATAAATGGATTTGACCAAATTCAAATTATTTTTCCCTCCAACAAATATAACAAAATATTCCATAAAAATTGGATCTAGATTTGGTTAATAATATTTTAATTATGCACCAATATCTAGACTAACTCAATATTTTTTTATAAATAGAAGGGTTTTCCCATTCATTCACTACCTTTTGTTGGCTAAAGATCACTCTAGATCTATACTTTTGGTTTGACTTTGATCCTCCATCATTGTCATATTTTGTTACCATTTTTCTTGTGAGATCCCTTTGAGTTCCATTTTTGTCTGGGTTTTCTACACCATCAAGAGAGAGAGATCTTATATTTGAAGTGCTGAGGACATGCAAGAACCCATCCCATTCAGGAGGACTGGTAACATCTTTCTATGTTCCCTTCCCAGGTGCCATAATACAAAAAAAATTTAAAAAATATTATTGTCTTGTTCATTGGATGCATGGTGCAACCCTTATTATTTGTTGTTTAATATATTTAAATGCATAGATTTCGATTTCTGTAGCATTCGTCTTGGTCGACTAACTGCAAATCTAAAGAAATTGATAGCCATCTTTGATGTTAGGGTTGTTTGTTGTGCACAACTAAAGTGATATTTTTCCGTACGCTTGCAATTAGAATTCACAGTAGCGACACCCATTGTCTCTCTACACCAAGAGAACTTCTGAGTGCTCATAGATTTCGTTAATGCATCTGCAAAATTCTTTAAAGTGTCCACCTTTACCAGCAATACCCTTTTATCCTCAACCATATCTCTCACAAAGAGATATTGAACATCAATGTGCTTTGCCTTTGAATGATAAGCAGGGTTCTTAGCCAAGAAAATTTCACTTTGGCTATCACAATCTATCCTTATAGCCCACTACACCAACCCCATACTTGAACACAATATCTACAACCAAACTGCTTCCTTGCTTGCATGAGTGGCTACCATGTATTCCTCTGTTGTAGTTAAAAGAGCCACTACAGACTGTATTTTACTCATCCAACTGACTGCACCTCCAAATAGGCTAAAAACATACCCACTTTTAGATATTCTTTGGTCCAGAGCCATAATCACTAGTGCCACGTAAATATCTGAAAACCCGCTTCATTGTTGTCCAATGCTCCTTCCCTGGGTTTGACATAAACCTGCTCAATACTCCCACTGCATGTGCAATGTCTGGTCTAGTACAGACCATTGCATACATCAGGCTACCCACTGCACTTGCATATGGAACACGGGACATATCCTCCTCTTCTTCTTGTGTCTTGAGACACTGTTCAGCAGACAGCTTTGCACCTACAGGAATAGGAACACTCACCGGTTTACTATCCTGCATATTGAACCTCTGCAATATAGTCTCGACATACTTCCTATGGTTTAACCAGAGCTTCCTCTTTGCCCGATCTCTCTTAATTTCCATGCCCAAAATATAGTTTGCAGCACCAAGATCCTTCATGTCAAATTTGGAGAACAATTGGGTCTTCAAATCTTGGATAATTTCTTTGTCATTTCCAATCAGCAACATATCATCCACATACAAGACCAAATAAATAACATGGTCACCAATTAATTTAAAATAAACATAGTGATCCTCTTTTCTTTTGGTGAAGCCAAGTCCCCGTATATAGGTATCAAATTTATGATACCACATCCTTGGTGATTGTTTTAACCCATACAAAGACATTTTTAACTTGCATACAAGTTCTTTCTTACCCTTTACCGCAAAGCCTTCAGGTTGCTTCATGTAGATATCCTCTTCCAGATCTCTGTGAAGAAATGATGTCTTCACATCCATCTGTTCTACCTCAAAATTAAAGGCAACAACAATAGATAAAAGTAATCTAATAGAAGTAACATTGGCCACAAGAGAAAAAATATCACCAAAATCAATTCCCGGCACCTGGGAATAACCTTTTGCTACCAATCGAGATTTATATTTCTCCACCTTGCCTTCTACATTCATATTATTCTTAAACACCCATTTTCTCCCGATGGGCTTCCTTCCAACTGGTAAGTCCACCAGATCCCATGCCTCATTTTTGTGCAAGGATGCCATTTCATCAAGCATGGCCTCCTTTCAGAGTTTTCCATCCTCTAAATCCACTACCTCCCTGACAGTTCTGGGATCATCATCAGTTATAGTTAAAGAAAATTTTGAATAGAAATTAGATGGACTATACCTTTCTGGTTTCCTTCTTTCCTAAACTGATCTTCTCAAAGCTGGAGTTTGTGGCTCTTCCTCTTCTAAATCTTCTTCTGTTGTAGAGTCTGATTCATCCTCCTTTAGCTCAAACTCTATCTTCTCAGGTTCCTTTGGTAGGAATTCATGTTTAACAACATCTTTCACCTCTCTAAACACCACATCTTTGTTGTACACAACCTTCCTTGTTTCTGGGTTCCAAATCTTGTAACCTTTTGAACCATCCTTATACCCAATAAAGATGCACCTTTCAGATTTATTATCCAACTTGGTCCTTTTCTCCTTTGGAAAATGTACATATGAATTACATCCAGATACCCTCATATGTGAAAGAGAGGGTTTATTACTATTCCATACCTCATGTGGAGTCTTATCCTCCAACGCTGATGAAGGTGATCTGTTAACTAGGTAACATGCAATCTCCACTGCTTCTACCCAAAATTCTTGTCCTAACCCGGTACCACTGAGCATGCTTCTTGCCTTTTCCATCAACATTCTATTCATTATTTCTGCAGCTTCATTTTGCTAAGGTGTGTATGGATTAGTCTTCTTCCGTGCTATACCACACTTGTTACATAATTCTTCAAATTCCTTCTTGCAAAACTCTCCACCATTTTCTATCCTCAACACCTTTATCTTCTTCTCTGTCCAATTTTCCACCAGAGCTTTAATTTCTTTAAATCTGTCAAAGACTTCAGATTTCTCCCTCAAGAAAAATATCCATGTATTCCTTGAGAAGTCATCTATGAATGAAACATATTACATAGACTTTCTTAGTGATGGAACCAACACAAGTCCAAACACATCACTGTGCACAAGCTCTAATATATTTTTCGTCCTCTTAGCACCAGAAGGAAAACTCACCCGATTCTGATTACCATATATAAAAATTTCATAGAAATAAAAATCCAGAGAGCAATTAGACATATCTTCTACCATACCATTTCTATGCAATATCCAAAGGCCCTTCTCCCCAATATATCCAAGCCTTTGATGCCATAGCATGGCCTTTTCTCCAGAGACTGCTAGGATTTTTGCTCCACTTTCAGGAACCAAAAAATTGTTGCACCCATCAATAACAATGCTACCCTAAAGCTTATATGGAGTTCCAATCCGAACTCCTCGCATTAATACCAGTGCTCCCCAAACCATCTTGCAGGTATCTTTATAGAACACTATTTCTACACCTACATCATCCATATTGCTTACAGAAATCAAATTTCTGGCCAATGCAGGAATACACAGAACACCGGGAAGTGTTCTAATCCTTCCACCTCGCAGCTTCAACTTTACTTTTCCACGTCCAATGATTTTTTCCTTCCTATCATCCCCTAAGAAGACATCACCACCATCATAATTCTCATACTCGTTGAACCACTCCCTATGGGGGGTGAAGTGAAAGTATGCACCTGAGTCAATCAACCATGCCTCATGATCTACATGTGTATTTGAAGAAGAAGCCAAATACACATCCCCACCTTCATCCAAACTAGTTTTTGCCTCTGCAGAAGGAGCATCATCAAATCCCTTTCCTTTCTCAAGAGCTTTATATCTGTAGTCCTTTTTGTAATGCCCTTCCTTTCTACATTTCCAGCACACCTTTACAAACTTTCCTCGAGATTTAGAGCTCCCACTCAAAACCTTATTCTTGTTTCTGTTTTGGGACCTTCCTCGTATAGATAAGGCATCTCCATTCTGGCCGTCCATATTTCTCTGTCTCATTTCCTCTAACAGCAAGGCTGAGTCAATGTCATCAAAATTCAAGGTAATTGTATTGCTACCTATTGCAATAACCAGACTGTCCCACGAATATAGTAGAGAACACAACAAAATAATGCACTTATATTCATATGAGATTTTACTATCAATAGATAACAGCTGACTCACGATAGTATTTAAGTCGTTCAGATGCTCTTTCACCGAGTTTCCATCCTTCATCCTCAAGTGATATAACTTTTTCCGCAGGAACAATTTATTCACCAGAGACTTAGATTGGTACAAAGTCCCTAGCTTGTCCCACAAAGCCTTTGCCGTAGCTTCTCCAGATACATTCAACAATACTAAATCTGAGAGACACAATCATATTGTGCTCTTTGCGTTTCGATCCAACTTCTTCCAGTCTTCATCTAACATTGTCGTTGGTTTAGTACCCGGATCTACCATGATCCAGTGATCTTTATCCACCAGCAGATCCTCCATCTTGAGCTTCCATAACTCAAAACTCTAACCATTAAATTTCTCGATCTCTATCTTTCCACTGCTCGTCATCTTCTTTCACCACAAGAATCGATACTACAGATCTCCCACCGAAAAAGGTCTACCACAGGCCTGAGAAAAAAACCCTTAGCAGAAAAGGCATCCCCTTGAAGCCGAAACAACTCTGATACCAAATGTAGGTTTTAACCCTATATAGAAATGATCTATAAATGAATCTTAAAAACAAAAAATAAACAATAGCAAGAGCATAAAACATAAAACAGATATACACAGAGATTTTCCCCTGGATCCCAAATTGGGACTACTAGCTTGATTTTTCATTATATTCCTTTTAGTATTACAACACACACACACACACACACACATATATATATACATGCCAAAACATACATAAACCCCAATCCATTAACCCTGGAGCAGAACATAACCGTAGCTCCCTTGAACGGATCTACAAAATACCAGGGGCTAAAAACCATCATGCCCCAAAACCATGTGCAAACCCATGCACAAAACCACGGGCAGGTCTGCCCACCAAAAAATAGGGTCTAATTTTTTTTTCCTGGGGCACTGCCCCCCCTATGAGCCCCATGTTGCACTCGATGCAACATATAGGGGAGGCTCTCTCCCCCCTTGTGACCCCCCTACACGTGCAACTAATCATGGAGAGAATATAACACATACCCAAAAAAAGGTGGCCTAAGGTGTGTTGGGCATCAGGTCCAAATCCTCATCTTGCGGTTCCATTCCCACTTCCATGTCCGTGAATTTAATCAAATGTTCAAGCTCTTTAGAAAACTCTCATTCCTACATCTGTTCACTCACTCCTTCTGTTGTTGGCTAATCCTGTATCTCCTCTTAAACTTGTATGGTTTCTATCTCTTCCACCATGGCACCTTTCCTTTCTTCCTCTTTTCTCTTATGTCTCTCCTCTTGTTGTCTTCTTCTAAGTTCCCATTCTTCCTTCAACTCTTGCTCTTTTCTCTGTGCTCTCTCCATTGCTTCTTCTAAGTATTTATTCTCTATCTTTCTTCACTCTGCTCTTGGCTTCCTCTTTCCCCTCTTTACTTCGATTTCCAGAGATACTTTCTTATTGAGAGGATCTACTTTCATCTTCCATCTTTGTTCCTCTTCTACATTGTCAATTACCTTCCTCTTTCCTTTGTCCTGCACTAGACCATTGCCTGCTATTGCTGCTTCTTCCATAATTTTTTCTGTATGCGGAACAACTCAGAAGTCCTAGCCATACTAATCATCTCACGAGGTCTAGAGGAGTTATAATAGTTCTTCCATGGTTCCTCCTCCAACACCGAAACATCTCGTTGATCTAGTTGTAGTATACTCTTGCATAATGGCCTTTTCAAATTCCCCTAGAATCATACATATTATAACTCTTTGTGCTGGACTCAAATATGACTATGGCTTTCCCTTCAACATCTGTGACTTTGAGACTGTTAATCTCTTATAATTTGACCTGGAAAGGAAGAGTTGTCTATGGTTACTTATTCTTCCTATGTAGTGCTGCGGAAAACCCTGTGGAGATATGATAAGATAACTCTTGCATGACAAGTTTTGTAGGTGGCATATCTTGGAAAAATATGTGGTGGCTTCTGCCCGCCGAATACTATCATCAACGTGCCATCTGGTAAGGTGAAATAATCTGCAATCTCTAATATTGCCTCTATATATGATCTGACCTGTAAGGTGAGTCCTCCTGAAAGATGAGTCTCTAAAGCAGGATGATGAAGTGGCCAGTAAGTTGTTCCATGACTTCACGAAGACTGCAATTCAAAAGTAGATTGCAATATATATGTACAATATTTTCTCTCAGTTTCCATGTCTAGTTCATGCCAGGAAATTGATTATGTGCACATATTGCATCCACTAAGTGTGAAGACATGCATAAGTGTGCTTGTTGTCCCTTGGGTGGATTCTGAGCTTGTTTCACATGGACTCTTAGCTGATGAGCCAACATATATGATCAGTTGAACAACTTCCCCTCGTGCACTACCTAGTTCAATAAGATATATCACCCCTCTGGAAAGGTCTCTTTGTTTGGTTGGATATATATTCCGCAAGCTAGTATGACCAAAATATAATAGGCTTTCCAGAGTGCTTTTGTCTTGTACATGTGGGTGGGTTTCTGTCTAAACTTCGTTGGATCCTTCACCCAGGTCTTGATGCTATCTCTTGTGTGCATGTAGCTATGAGTGGCATAAAACAATGATTCCATGTTCTTCAATAGCTCAGGAAGATGATACATCTACTAAAAATGTGCTGCCAGAAATGTAGCAAGCTTCTGCCTGATGGTGTTGCTCAATGGCATATTTTTCCCACTAGTGTTTGAGACAACCCAGCTAATCACATCCACCCATGTGAAGGCTGGATACATGCATGAAACCTTGTAAAGCCCTGACTGCCTGATGTTAAGATACACCTGTCGGTCCTCTAAGTTTTCCTAAAAGTCCTTTATGAGCTCATCTTTGATTTGTTTCCATGTCAATTTTGATCCCTTATTTACAAACAATTGTGTGTGCATAAAATGGAAAGTTATTTGGAACTTGCGAAAATGATTCCCCATTAGATTTCAATAGTTCCATTGAGGAAGCTATATTAGGTTCCATTGTGAAAGTGATTGTTGGAGGAATGCTCAATAACTGTTGTACTTGTGGAAAAGAAAAGACATTAACGACAAACAAATATTAGTTATAAAAAAAAAAATACTTTCAGAACATTTTCATGCATCACAACAGGAAACTGACTCAAAGGATTGTGTAATTTTAACTGGGAAGAGGGTTTGACTGGCTGAGGGGACTGCGCACTATGCATTCCCAACAACCAGTGTCAAAACTTGAGGACTAAGACTGTGCAATGCGCAGTTCAGCCTAGGTAGTGAGCTAGGAGATATTGTGCATTACACAACCTATGTGGCCAAGGATGAAGGTTGAGGCCTGGGACTATGAAATACGTAGTGGGGCCTCGATATACTATGATTTGTGCAGTTCCATAGGCCAAAATATGAGGTTAGGCCTCAATATTGTGCAATGGCTAGCTGAGAAAAGTGAATTCTGGCCAAGGGAAAGACATATCTTCCTAAGGGAAGTGTGAAAAATGAGTAGATATAAGATATGGTGAAGGCTTGAATGAAGATATAACTAAGTGTGATTGAAACAAGACAAATCAAGTGCAGAAATGAAACAAACAAGAAGTGAACGAGATCAGTGAGGAGAGTTGCCACAACGACGACCATTAGTGAAAAATGAAGAAATCGATGTGACACTTGTAAAAGGTAAACTATAACTTCAAACAAAACTTCTTTAGGCTAAAGAAATTTAAAAATCCAACATGCATGCAAAGAAACAAGAAAAATAACACTCACGCAAGACAAATGAAAAAAAAGAAACGAAAAAAACAACTAAAGGAGATAAATGCAAAACTCACCCATAAAAGCGACGACAATTGTGGCGAAGTTTCCTTGATCTCCTCGGGAATGATAGAGCTCCAAGATCAAGTGTAAGAATGAGCTCTAGGGGTGTGATTTAATAGATTTGAGAAATTAAGGTTTATGATGCACATGCCAAAAATCAAGGGAAAAACGACATATGGCGGCAGTCTCAAAAAATAACAAATGTGCTTCCTTTGGGCTACTAAAAATAGATCCCTAAATTTTAGGGATGATTTTTATTTATTTTTTAGTTTTTCTTCTTTTTCCAGGAAATATTACATGCACATCACCGAGGAGGATTGCGCAGCTCCTGGGAACTGACAACTCCTGAGTTAGTGCACTGCGCAGTTTCTGAACTCAATGATGGATTCGTAGTTTCTGGGCTCAATGTTGAGATTCCTGTCATGAATGCGTAGTTTATGAGCTCAAGGCTGACTTCCAGCCATGATTGTGCAATTCTAAACATCAAGGTCAAGTCTAGCTCCTTGAATTACAAATTTTCTGGAGGGAACCCCAAAATTGTTTTACAAGTCTTAGACAAGAGGTTAGCTTGCGACTTAGAAAAGATTTTCTAAGTAAAGAGAAAGTGAACACAATAATAAATAAAAGATAAACATAATTCAAAATATTGAATACCTGATGGCAGTGTAAGGTAAGATCCCATGGAAATAAATTTAGGCTCTAAACTCTAAGCAATGGAAAATTTTTGGAGGGTGGTTGTAGTCGCTACAACACCTTCTTACTTCAAATTACAAAGTATATATAGCATTATTACAAAATAAATAATCTATTACATATTTTACATAAAAAAAACCTTTATCCAAGATAATTTGGATAATCCCAATTAAGATTACTCGAAATAGAGATCTTCAAATTGATTTAGTGGAACTACACACGATTCAGGGATCTAGTTTCTAACTTCTTGCTCCAAATCAACATACTTTTGATTGTGCTCCTGAAATGTTTGTCTCTTGCTGAAATGTTCCTTGAAAAACTTGTTTCAACTAGTAAGTTCAACAAACTTATCCCATTGCTCTTCATCTGGACATGAAGACTTCATTACTCTTCTATAGGATTCATCAACTTTCGTATACTTTTCCAAATTTGGTTTACTAAAGAAAATATGGTGAAATTCATGAGAAATAAACAAATCATCAACTATATTTTGAAGAAACTTTTGACCACTAATAATTCCTTTAATCTTAGCAATTTTGGACTTGTCTATTGCTATATTATATAATTATCTCTAATACTATTCATCCCGAATTAATCCACCATGAGAATATTTCAATGAGGGAATTCCCTTTTGTTTAAGAACAACATACTTCTTGTGAAACTTCTTGATCTACACCATCAAAATTTCACATTTTTTCTCTAATTTCAACATTAAATTTTTCTTGGTTAATAATTTTTTTACTTCAAGAACCACATGTGTCTCATCCTCAATGCCCATTTCCTCCAACTCTTCTCTCATTTTTCAATTAAAGACTCTCAAAATTTTGCTAGCTTCTCCAGGTATTTTGTCTAGCTCTTCTTTAATGTCTTCAATAACCTTTTCAAGTTTCTCTAGTAAATGCTCTTGTTTAATAATAATTTCTATTGATGGTCAGGAATCAGAAATTGCTGAAATTATATCTAAACATATCTACTCTTTTGCTTATGCTAAACGTTGTGCACTAATATAATCATTTAAATAATTCTCGATATGATTTGTAAGTTCGAAATTCTTTTGTAGTTCTGAAAGATATGAATTGCCCGATTTAATCTTGTTTTCTTCTGCTTTCTACAAGGATTTCTTAATCTGATCTAATTCATCATTTTTCACAGATAAATTAAAATTTTCATTTGTTAATTTCTCTACTAAATCATTACTTTCTAACCTTGTATCTACTACTGGAATTACTGTGCTAACATTTTTCTCTTTCTCTTTTAATAAAATTTCCATTTCTGTTGCCATTTTCTCCATCTGTAAATTTTGTTCAACAACCACATGCAACATGGTTTCTTTTTCATTTTCATGTTCCCACACCTCTTGAGTTTGAGGATTCTCTATTGTTGGTAACTTAAGTCTCTTACACAAGGCTTGGATATCAATTTTTCTACTTTTGATAATTTCATGTGTAACATCAACATGATTAGGATCTAATCCTAACTTAATGATGACATATTCTAAATATTTAACCCTTATGTCCTTGGCCAGATATGGAATCCTTTCAATCTTTAGATGAAAATGTATATTGGTCAAAGAAATCTACAGTTTAGAAACAACCATGGCAGAACTTTTCAAGGAATAATATATTAATTCACCCTTTTTTCTATGTAAATATATCTGGTCTATATTGCGAATTTTTTCTTTTATCAAAAGAGAATAGAGAAGTCTTATAATCATCAACAATATTTGGTACTGGAACCTTTGGATGTAGGAAAGATACCTGAAATTTTCCTTTGTCAGGATCCAATGTAGACAATAATATGTTTTGAGTGGATGAGGTCTATTTCCAAAATGAGAGTAATTAGCAGATTTTAGAGCCTCATTTTTCTTCTTTAGCTCCAAGAATCTAGAAAATATGTTATGGCTAATGGAAGAAGGAGAAGTAGATGGATCTGCTATTGTTGATTCCATTTTTTGTAATGTAAACATAAGCTCACTTGAAACCATCACTACTATTTTGAAACTTGTATATTTATGGCTTCAGATGACTCTTCCTCTATTTCTTTAGTTTTCCTTCTTTTGAAGACTCTAAATTCTACTAACTTTGACCCTGAACTATCAGGAGAAACTCTTTCACTTGGCCTTTTGAGATATTTTTATTTTGGGTGAGGTGTTTCCAAAATTGTTTGTCTTAGTACCTGTAATTTTGAAATACCTTGAAAATTATTCTCTTCCCAAACTTCCCTGTTGGCAAACTACTCAATCTCTAGCTTTGAAACATGAATATAAGGAGCAGACTTTTTCTCAAGTCTGACAGCTGAAATGTTTCCCATAGGATCATAAGGACAACTTAAAATCAATTTAAATTTCATTTGGGCTAGTAAATTTTCTATCTCTTTTTCAAAAACTCTGGTATTAGCAATGAAAGCACCAACTTGAGATTTTAATTTGAATTGAATTTTTTGTTTCCTTGAAAAAAAATGAACTTCATCTACATTTAAAATGTCCCTTATGAATTCTAGAGAAAAAAATTGTGTTGGAAGAAACATTGGTAGCTTCTATGGTGGTAACTCACAACCATAAACTCTAATTTATGTGAAACTCTGATACAAATTCCAATCCCTAAATTTTTTCTCCTCACTCAGTTGTAGAATTATTTTAATTTCAGTTGAAATCTCGGGACTGCATCACTACTGAGAAGACAAAGTGATGGATACAAAAAATAATCTACAAAATCACTGAAAGAAAATTCTTCTGGGTTTTTTCTAACTAATGAAGTCCAGTGAATAATAGACTTTGATTTACCCTGTAAATCCTAGTTTTGTAGTGCCACCTTGAATATTTAAGATTGATGGTATAGGAGCAAGTAAACTAATACAAATTGATGTTTTAATTCCCTTTCAATGCCAAACTTTAAGAAATGCTCATGAATGTTATCAGAAATAATTTGGATGAAGTTAAATAAAATAAAAAAGGCTTCTTTCTATATGAAAATATTGACAATAACCCTAAAATGACCTCATCTACCCATTCATCACTCTAATAACCTAATATATAACAAAGCATTGAAATAATTTGTCTGCATATTTCAGGAAATATGGATCAAGAGTAAGGTGGATTATGAAGAGGTAGTTCAACTCCTTGTGGTAGGAAAGACTAAAAAATAAAAGCTCTCTTCTAGAAAGTAATTTTTTGATAAATTTACAATAAGGACTAAATTGAGAGAACATGCAAGGAACTAGGAACACTTATCTTCAATGCTTGGAGGATAGAGTCTGGGGTTATGTAAAACAAGGGTTCACCATTCCCGGCTACAACTTCTCTTTGACTAGGTAAATATTTATTTTCACACCAAGTGATGAATTCATGGAAATTATGAGTTTGGGGAAAGATAAACTGTGGCAGCATGGATTCTCAGAGGTTAAATTCATCACCGGAATCTTCAAACCTTTGGAAATCCCAAATGTGTAGTTCATAGAGGTCTAACTCACACTTGGTTTCTACAACATTGAAATATTATTCCACCAATGGTAATTCATATATATTAGGGATTGCAGAAGACATAGGGTTTTCTATTTTTGATTTCCCTTTTCCTTTTTAATTGTTCATTCTAAATATTTAACAAAGAACAAGGGAATTGGAATACCAGGGGAAAATTGAATATGCTGAGAAAATTATTTTTGTAACTCTGAAAACTCATTTGACAATCGCTTATTATAAAAACATTGTGAGCTCTGAGAATAAGTGGCTTAACAAATAAGAATAAGTTTTGATTTTTAGAGAAGTTCTAATGCTGGAAAAAATACCGAGAGGGGGGGGTGAATAAAGATGAAAGGGTAAATTTTTACTTTTTCATGCTCTAAAACCCATACGCTACTTTTCTGAAGCCAAGTAGCGTATACACGCGGATATCCTTCATAAAACTCGCGTATACACAGAGATCTAATTATGCTATTAGTTCTTCACTTATATCATTCCATCATTCATTCATTAGATGTTCTATAAAACAGTAAACATGTGCAGTAAGAACAGAATAAACCATCACACAAAGCATCACACATGAACACCAGGATTTTTAGGTGGAAACCCAAGTCGGGAGAAAACCACCGCTGCAGTTGCTCAGCCTTCAATATTTTATTATAGAGAAAAACATCTTACAACATATGTGCTGGCGCAGACTTGACCAGCACGCAGGCACCCACCTGCGCTCGTTTACCAGCCTCTCCTGGAAGGGAGCTCCAACCCCCTGACTCGTTTACCAGCCTCTCCTGGAAGGGAGCTACGACCCCCTGCTCTCGTTTACCAGCCTCACCTGGAAGGGAGCTACAACCCCCTGACTGAAGGCTACAACCCTCAGCACCTCTATGGACCACGTTTCATCAATTTTCACACTGGATCCAACAACCTCAATAGAACAACACTTGCAGGCCATGTTTCATCATATTTTCAGACTGGACCCTCTTCATACATTTAAGCTCAAACATACATGACCAACAGATACTTATCAATTCAGACAACACATCAGATAGCATTACAATTGGATTGGATCAGATGTTTCATACCCCTTGCTTCAGCAAACCCTAGTTTGCATACGCGTTTTTACTTCACTGATGTCGCGTATATACGCGCTTCCGTCCACACAAACCAGCGTATACCTCAGTGTATATTTTATTGCGCATACGCGCTTTCTCTTTGCTGAAGCTGCGTATATACGCGCTTTCTCCACGGTGAAGTAGCGTATAGATCTTCAATCACAGAGCAAGATACTTTTACAGACATCAGATATTCAGCTCGTATTTACCTTTTACTCGTTTATTTATGTTCACGAGATGTTCGCCTCATCACAAATCTAATCACTCCATAAACAGATCTAGCAAATACAGATACATTTCAGATCTAGATATCCCGCTTCATCATTTCTTCATAGGTGCATCATAGATTCAGATCTATCATCAAACCTTTACCCTTTCCATATAGATATACTTCACAGAGAAGTATTCATTCAAGCTCAGACATCTTGCACCCACACTCATGATTTGCACAATGAATTTCTTCTCCTTATATAGGTTTACCCTTTTTCAATACCATGAGCCCCTTTTTTCAATACCATGAGCCAAAACAATACCATGAGCCCAAAACTACATTACTTCCGATGGTATTCTTGGACGGGGTCATTTAGACGAATCATTACCTAATACAATGGGTCAATACCATGGTGGTTACCCCTGGTTTTGCACTTTATGAGCACTTTTGCCCATACGCGACTTGGCACGTACTTTACCGCGTGCATACGCGACTTCTCCTAGGAAAATCCGCGTATGCCTTGAGACATACTCTTTTCATCATATATTTAGCACATGCTGAATTCCTTTCTTCATTGCCTTCTGTACTCACTGTAGATACATCAGTTTTAGTTCATCAAGACATATTCTATTAAGCACAACTTCATCCAGTAAGTTGCCATTATCTTCATCAAGAGGGTTGCCTTTCAAGGACAACACTCATCATCATATTGCTAACAAACATCATTTACCAAGTCCATCAAGTCAAGAATAACTTCATCAGGTGGTTTGCCATCAAGGACAACACATGTCAACAGTCGCATGTCTTCATCTTCATTCTGTGGGTTGACATCAAGGACAACACTCTGCATCATATTGCCAACAATCTCCCCCTTTGGACTTGATGGCAACCACGATGGTGTTTGGTTACCACAACAGATAGGTACATTAAGAATACAAGGACACCATGTCACTCTCTCCATTTTTGACACCATTCTTTCTCTTCATTCAAACACCATATCACTCTCCCCCTTTGACATCAAGGGAAAAGGGTGGATCAAAACCAACATACTCTCCCCCTTTTCTCCTCATGTGGAAGAAGCGTTCTGCAGATCTGATATATACTGAAGTGACCAAGCTCCCCCTGAGTTCATGCTGAATCTTCAAACATATTTTTCAATGAATTACATGACTCTATGAACTTCCTATCACCAAAGACTCATACTTACATCAAATATCCAACCAAGTGGATTTACATATGAGACTCAAGTACCCAACCAAGTGGGTTTACACATTTCAACTCAGCTACCCAACCAAGTGGGTTTACAAAATTTTGACTCAGCTACCCAACCAAGTGGGTTTACAAATTTGACAAGTCCTTACATGACTGAATATTACACTTTTTACATCAAGGGTCTCAACTTGACCTTTTCATCAAACTACAAATATAACATTAAGACCAACACCAGAAAGTCCTCAAGAAAGAGAACATATTTCAGAACCATCATAATGCCAACAATGCATTATACTCAGCAACGCTAATGCTCCCCCTGAAAATGTGCTTCTGAACATCCTTTTCATATGACTAAGGCTCCCCCTTAGTTTGTGCATCCTGAACACTTTCACCAACAGATCATCAAGGCATCTATCTCAAAACATTAGAAATATAATTATGAGAACTGGAACACCACCAGAGATACCAAACAGTATCAGAGATATCAAACAGCACTGCAGCTGTGCTGAAGAGAGCTGACTCCAAACATAAAATTTGTCAGCAATCAGACATACACGTTTTTCTGTGCATGAACTCGCGTATATACACGACTGTGTTTCAGGAAACCCGCGTATCCCTAGCCATCTTCTAAATTTCAACCAGATCTGATTCTTTGTGAGGCAAAGACAGTGTTCATCTTCTTTCTGAGATATTTGAATGCTTACAGATAGATAGAACAGTGTAGTTGTGTCTTCAAGCGTCGTCCAACGGTTGTAGCATAATCACATTAGGAACCAAGCCTTCAGATTCTTTGCAGCATCAATACAATCTTTCCAAGAGAGATTATCATACCAGAACAACATCTTCACACAAGAGTCAAGCAATTATTCATGTGGTCCACCACCATCCTACATCACCATGACCTTTAAGATTTAAACATGAAGTAACATATGTAGGAAAAGATCTCAGCCATAGTAACAAACTATGCATGAACTATTCTTATCTCTGAATCATAAGACTTCCAATTTCATCCAACAGATAAACTTCAGCAAGCAGTAAACACAGCTCATTCAATGTCTCATCATCATAAACCATGTACCAAGCCATCATCATTTGAGCATGAGTATCACAATAACCAAAGAATAAGCAGTCATATTGCCAACAATGCAATCATTAGTATTCAACCTGCTGCTCCCCCTGGACCAGTGCTCCTTCTTAACTTGAATACGTTCATCAGCAAGTCATCAGCAACAATCTCTGCATGGGCTGCCCTTATCTCCGAATTATAGGACTTTCATCTCAACAATGAATACTCTTCATCAACAAGCAAACAAGACTCATCCACAATCTTCAACACAAGAAACCATGTATCGTTTCCTCATTATTTAGAACTGAGAAACTAAGCTGAAATTGAGTCAATAATACAGTTATTAACAGTCAGACTGATGCTCCCCCTGAACCTCTGCTCCAGATCTTCAGCTATCATATAAATTCTCTTATCATCAATGCATACGCGACTGTGTCTGCTGGAACTCGCGTGTATACGCGACTTTTGTTCATCGAACCCGCGTATGGAAAGTGAAGCATAGAAATTTTCACATTCCTTCATCTCCCCCTGAACTTGTACTTCCTGTACCTGTCTTCTTCATATCAGATGCTCTGTCAGAAATACATATAACCAGAATAATAAAAATCAACCATGAGAATCATCATGTATTTCTCCCCCTGTGACGATACATTACTAATCTCCATAATGTATCTCACATTACTTCTGCAGTCATTCAGAGAAGTAAGCTTCAGAAGCGTATGACTGCAGTAGGGTTAGTATTCCCTACGTTTCTGACCGGTCCTCCTTCTTTCTCCGGATTTGCTTGAACTTTCTAATTGTGTGCTGGAGATTGTCCACTTTCCCAGATCTGTTCATCCTGCATTCTTTTTCTATATGTCCATGCTTGTTACAAGCATAACATCTTATGTGGCCAGCGAAATAAGTATAAGAATCATAATGAGCTTTTCTATTCTTCCTTCTATTGCAATCAACAGCTTTGTGACCATACTTATTGCATGAAAAGCAATATCCCTTGAAGAAACCAGAGTACCTTTCTATGTAGGATCTGTTTGTTTGTGGCTGAAACAATCTGCTTCTGCAATTGGCTGCAACATGTCCATGATTATGAAATTTAAAGCATTCAACATTATTGAATGATTTCCTTTGAGAGTTCATGATTGTCGGTTGACCTTTTGTTTCTTTCAACACTTCAGAATTTGCATTGATGTCCTTTGATTCTTTAGCACTTCCTTGTGAGCTGGATTCTCCTTTAACAGTTTCATGGAAACCAAGACCAAGTTTGATAGTAGGAGACCTTTGATTACTCAGAATATTTTCCAAAATATTAGTACTATCTTGAAACCTCAAAAGCTTAATCTTTTCTTCTAATTTACCTTTGAGAATGTTTACCTCAACCTCCAAGGCTTGACATTGCTTTGTCATGCTTTCTTCTTTCCTTTTTCCATCTTCTAATTGATCCTTCAGATTTAGAATCTCTTCTTTCAACCAATTTTCGTTTTCTTCACAAGTTTGTTGAAGCTCTTCATTCTTCTTATTCGATGCTTCGAGATCTTCTTTCAGAGATATGTTTTCTGCTTCAAGTCCTGCATTCTTCTTATTTGATTTATCCAGGTCTTCTTTGAGGGAAATGATTTCTGCTTCAAGTCCTTCATTTTCAAATGATTGTAGAGGTTCCTCACTCTTCTTACTTGATGCTTCAAGTTTTTCTTGTAGAGAGATGATTCCAGCTTCAAGACTTTCATTCTTCCTTTTTTATTTTTCCAGATCTGTTTTTAGAGAAACGTTTTCTGCTTTAAGTCCTTCATTCTTCTTATTTGATTCTTCAAGATCTGCTTGCAGAGAGATGATTCCAGCTTCATATCCTTTACTTCGATTGTATACATCATCGAACATCCTTTTTAGTCTAAAGACCAACCTTTTGGAGGCAGAGTCCTTCTCAATAAATATTCTTTGTTGTTCTTTGATGACTTCTTTTAAATCCACAACATCACTTTCTACATCTACATCATTGCTTGCACCGATAAGATTACAAGGACCCCAATCACTATCAGATTCATCTTTGTCAACTTCTGCTATACAGGTTTTCTGAGACATCTCCTTACTTTGAGTAGCCTTTTTCTTCTTTGCCATGAGCACTTGTAGAGCTTGGTCAGAATCTTCTTCATCTTCACTTTCACTATCATAATATTTGCATATACAGTTAAGTAAAATACAAGAACAATGATTAATACCTGTTTCATCTTCTATACATGATTTCCGAGGCTTCTTCTTTCCTTGAGTGACCTTCTTCTTTTGCTTCTTTCCCATTGCGACGAATCTCCTTCAAGCGATCAAGCTTCTGCAGAAGGACCACGCTTTGATACCAATTGTTGGGAAAAATACTGAGAGGGGGGGGTGAATCAGTATTTACTGCATATTCAAAAAAATTTACTTTTTCATTCCTTAAAACCCATATGCTACTTTGATGAAGCCAAGTAGCGTATACACACGGATACCCTTCATAAAACTCAGGTATACACAGAGATCTAATTATGCCATTTCTTCTTCACTTATATCATTCCATCATTCATTCATTAAATGTTCTATAAACAGTAAACATGTGCAGTAAGAACAGAATAAACCATCACACAAAGCATCACACATGAACATCAGGATTTTTAGGTGGAAAACCAAGTCGGGAGAAAACCACTGCTGCAGTTGCTCAGCCTTCAATATTTTATTATAGAGAAACCATATTACAACATATGTGCTGGCGCAGACTTGACCAGCACGCAGGCACCCACCTGCGCTCGTTTACCAGCCTCTCCTGGAAGGGAGCTCCAACCCCCTGACTCGTTTACCAGCCTCTCCTGGAAGGGAGCTACGACCCCTCGATCTCGTTTACCAGCCTCACCTGGAAGGGAGCTACAACCCCCTGACTGAAGGCTACAACCCTCAGCACCTCTATGGACCACGTTTCATCAATTTTCACACTGGATCCAAAGCTTCCACTAGGACACCACTTGCAAGCCACGTTTCATCATATTTTCAGACTGGACCCTTTCCATACTTTTAAGCTCAAACATACATCACCAACAGATACTTATCAATTCAGACAACACAGATCAGATAGCAGTAATATAGCAGAACAGATCAGATGTTTCATACCCCATGCTTCAGCAAACCTTAGTTTGCATACGCGCTTTCTCTTCAATGATGTCACGTATATACGCGCTTCCGTCCACACAAACCAGCGTATACCTCAGTGTATATTTTATTGCACATACGCGCTTTCTCTTCGTTGAATCCGCGTATATACGCGCTTCCTCCGCGGCAAAGTAGCGTATAAATCTTCAATCATTACAGAGCAGCATACTTCATCAGATCAGATATTCAGTTCAGATCTACCCTTTTACTGCATTTATTGAAACGCTCAGATGTTCATTTCATCAGATCTAGTCATTCCATAAATAGATCTAGCAAATACAGATACATTTCAGATCTAGATATCCCGCTTCATCATTTCTTCATAGGTGCATCATAGATTCAGATCTATCATCAAACCTTTACCCTTTCCATACAGATATACTTCACAGAGAAGTATTCATTCAAGCTCAGACATCTTGCCCCACACTCATGATTTGCACAATGAATTTCTTCTCTTTATATAGGTTTACCCTTTTTCAATACCATGAGCCCCTTTTTCAATACCATGAGCCAAAACAATACCATGAGCCCAAAACTACATTACTTCCGATGGTATTCCTGGACGGGGTCATTTAGACGAATTATTACCCAATACAATGGGTCAATACCATGGTGGTTACCCCTGGTTTTGCACTTTATGAGCGCTTTTGCCCATACGCGACTTGGCACGTTGTTTCCCGCGTGCATACGCGACTTTTCCTAGACAGATCCGCGTATGCCTTGAGACATACCCTTTTCATCATACTTTGAGCACATTCTGAGATCCTTTATTCATTGCCTTCTGTACACACTGTAGATACATTAGTTCATCAAGACATATTCTATCAAGCACAACCTCATCAAGTAAGTTGCCATTATCTTCATCAAGAGTGTTGTCTTCATGACAAACACTCATTATCATATTGCTAACAAAATTATCATTTACCAAGTCCATCAATGCTTTAATAAGAACTTCATCGTATTCATGATTATCGATAGATAACATTGGCCTTAACTGTCATGTCTTCACCTTTTATTCAAGTGCCTCCACAGACAACACTCATCATATTTCAACAATGAATATTTGTTATTGAAATTGACTTGATAGTTTTAAATTAAATACTGAATGTTGAAACAAAAATTATTATGAAAATTATGGTTAATTCAATTGAAACTGTACTCTTGTAAACAATGATGACTTAAGAAAGAATAGAAAAATTAGAAGCACATTAGATAGCATAATGTTAGTTTGGTGGAGCAATGACTATACAAAAAAACGGTTTTCTAGGGGGGGTGAGGTTGTAAGTGGTTATGCCACATTATTAAAAAGTGAAAAATAAAACATTTTGAAAATTTTATTTTTAGTAGAAAAATATAGGAGTGAAAAAAATGTTACAACAGGGTTCATAGTAATGAAATGGACAATTGGCAGTCTCAGTAAATGACTATGAAGAGGAATAATAATATGGATATCAGAAGTTGGAGATGTTGAAATTACAAATGGATTGAAAGCTTGCAAACTACTATGGGTAGAGAAAAGAGACTCTTGGAATTTCTTCAAAACGAGATTAATAACCTCATCAGCTACTTCAGTAGTACCAAAGATGAAAAAGTTTCATAGAGTCATCACCGTAGACTACTGCAAAATCCTAAAGTTTGTTTAACATGGGAAGACCCACAACCGTCTTAGTTTGTTGAAGGTTCCATAAAAACTTTGGGCTTCAATACTGGAAAGTGGAAGGAATTATCCAATTCATTGTCAATACTTTTGGTTTTCTCATACTTCTCAAGAGTGTCCTCCATGGCCATAATGCGAGAATCTAAGGGACCTAGAGAGAGAACAAGTTTAGTGAGACAAGTCATGGCTAAAGTTTGAATATATTAGACAATGTAAAAAGGAGGCATGGAATTAGGTTGAGAGGTAGTAGGAATAGAAATAGGAGACAAGATGAATAATTTAACCAAGCATACACTCACAATGAGGAATCGTGGCTACAACATGCACACTATATATAAATCTTCGACAAGATGAAAAATGATTATAAAGTTAAATAATAAATACGAAAAATTCCAAAAATTGGTTTGAATTAGTATAATAATTATGAATGGGATTCGAAACTCCGGTAAATGACATAAATGACTCGAAAAGTGTATTATAATTATGGCCAATTAACAGGGAATGATGACCTAGCCGGAAAATAGACAATCCAAATATGTAAAAATAGTATTAGGGGAAAGATTATAATAATGACACAAAAAGAATCAGCTAATTATGACTGACTTAGACAAATAGGACACCTAACACATGCTTCCCCCCAACCACAATCAGTTGCAGTGGGTGACAACTAACCAAAACTAACAAACTAACACAAATACACTAATTATCACAACAACCATAAAAAATTAACATGACAAAATCAATCCTACTGAACTCCTTTCAGAGATTCACAAGTACCAAAAAAATTTATTAGCCATAGTAAGGTTTCATGTGTGTGTCATTCACCCATCTTGAAAAAATAACTCCATCCAATTGCGTGAGCTTGAAAACTCCTAAATCTCGTATCTACACAATAAGGAAATTCCATAACTAGTGCATTTGTATCTTTCCCCGATGCTTCAAATATATGCTTTCATAGAGAAAGAACTGATGGCCAACAGAGAAGGAATTATTATCTATGTGTTGGTCACACCAAGCATTTTGTCTTTCCTTCTTAATGACTCCATCCTTTTAAACAATGTTTCCATGTAGGGTACCAAATGGGACAACAAAAATACACTTTTTCAAATTTAAATATATTTTCAATTGTTGAAAACAATCAAACATCACCTACAAGAGATTTGAATGAATTTTAAAAATATTGTTACAGTCTAGTCATATATATAAAATTCCAAAAATTTATGAATATACTCTCAGAAGGTTGCAATAACAATTATTGAGAAAAAAAAAAGCATTCTTGAAGCCAAATGACATGACATGATAGGCATAGGAACCCCACTCAGTTGTGAATGTAGTCTTGCACTTATCCTCCTCTCTAATGTGCACTTGGTGATATCCTAAAAAACCATTTGTTAAGGAATATGCCTCATTTCCAACAACATTGTCCAATACTTCATGAATGAAGGGAGTAGGAAATGGATCACGAACATAGACATTATTAAGGCTTTGATAATCCACATATACTCGAATTTCATTAGAATCTTTCTTATCCTGAATTGAAATGAGACTGATCCATTCAACTTCATCAATGGGAAAAATGAGGCTACCTGCTAACATATTGCATATTTCCTTATTTACTTTCTCCTTTACTCTAGGATTGAATCTATAAGGCCAATGTTTAACAGGTCTTAAATCTAGGTTCATAATAATTTTCATTTCCCCTAAGTCTTCTTTAATCCTCTTGAGCTTTGCAACTGAGGTAGGATAAATATTTTTCATATTCTTTTAACACGTCAAAAATTCCTTTTGTTGTGTAATCATCCCAATAATCACTAATAGAAACTATATTAGGTTTCTCTTCAGTGCCAATATTATGTTTTCGTAACTTCAATGACTTTAGATGAAGAGCATCTTTAATAGGAACATAATTTATATCTTGTTCCCCTTTAGACTCTTTGAAAGTAAAATTCCTCAATTATTCTAAATCATCCTCATTAGGGTCTATATTCACTCTTTCGCAAGCAAAAACTTCATAAAACCTTGATTCATATATGTGTTCAAAAAATATCTTAATCAACAGAGTCCTCGACAGGATTCTCCGTGGGGAACAAAACTCTTTTAATTGCTTTCAAGGCTCCCGCAATATTTTCGTCTTCATTTGAAAAGGAAAAATCACTAGAAAATTGGACTATCATTGGTTCCCATGAAATTTTCTGCCCTTTCATCTCTTCCTTCAGATATCAGGCTTGCAGTAATGTTTCCAGAATATGGATAAACAGATGTATCCGTAGATTTTCACGAAGTCCTTCTTTAATCCACTTAAATCTGCAATTCTAAATATGTTTATGTGGACTAGTATATCCCTCATATTTAGGAATTCTAGTTCAATAACCCTTTGGGGCACCAAATTGACATAGAAACGTAGACTTGATTGAATCCCACCCTTGAATATTATTACAATGAGCTCCCCACCACCTCGTTGGTTTTTCTTGAAGGGAAACATCTAACAAGGGAATCTTTTGTGTCTCTTCAAATTTGAAATCAAATTCATTAATAAAATTAACACCAAAATAGATAGTTGCGCATCATATAGAATGTAACTCATGATCTCCTTATTGTAAGTCATCCCATGCAACATCTAAACCAACCTATATGCTTTGAATTCTCCTCCAACTAATAGAACCATCATTTGTAGGATTAATATAATATTCTATTTTCCCTGTAGTGAGATGATATATCTGGTCCAGGAGACAAAGTTCTTCTCTGTCATCTACAATTTCTATAAGTACGGGACCTTGGTAAGGATCCAATGGTCAAATCACACTAACTTCATCTACCTCAAAATTCATTGTCTCCCGTTTAAGCTCAATAATAACATAATTCTTGAAATCCAAATCTATCCCCAATAATGCAGGATAGGGGTATTTATATCTCATAATATTTATCACTTCAAAATATGCATATGTTTTTACTCCTGCAACATCCACTTCAACATCCTCCAGATTACCAATTGGAAGAATTCAATACTGATTGGCCATATACAATTGATTTGGGAGAATTCCAACTTTGGTTTCGTGAGGGATTCCCAAGTCTTTCTTGGTAGGATGTTAACATCATATCCCAAATCTAGCATAGAGTCCTTGATATGGAATCCCACCATATAAGCATCGACATAAAATTCTCTTTTGTTCTCCTCTTGTTTCATTAAACACGTCTGGAATGTGTTATGCAACCAGCTCACAAAATAGAAGAAAAGATAGATCAATGACTTAAAAATTATCCACTTTGAGGGGGAAAACTCCTTTAAATTACATAAATGAACAATTATTGGATGATACAAATGAAATAACTTCCTTTATAAGAGTCCAAGCAATACAATATAATCCTAAATGTATTATTAAATAATAACAATGTAAGTGGCACAATAATAATAGTGGGCTTTCATGTGGGGCACAATAATAAAAATATGGGACTCAGAATAATAACTGAAAGGGGACTACACTAATAATACCACAGATACACTAGTATTATAGGGACGTAGCATGCCCCTCTCCTTCAAAAAATTGTTCTGATCAATGCTTGAGTAGTTTTGGATGCCTCTATATAAAATTCTCGTCCTCCCATGTCGAATCTTCAACGAGTAATTTCTTCCACTTGATGAGATACTCTGAAATTGATCAATTTCGTAACTGTCGAGTTCTTTTTTCCGTGACTACTTCAGGTTCCAATATGATTTTTCATTCCTCATCAAGTTCTGGAAATATTGTTTGAACTGGGAGCTTGTCACCTATAACCTTCTTTAAGCATGAAACATGGAAAACTGGGTGCACTTGAGAAGATGCGGGAAGCTCCATTCTGTATGCCATAGTACCAATATTTTGCACTGCCATGTAAGGACCTTAGTAATTTGGTGATAATTTATTATCCTTCTTGGCTTGCTTGAGGGACATTTGTTTGTATGGTTGTAATCGTAAAAATACCCAGTTTCCTACATCAAAACTTCTTCTGCCATGATGTTCTTCTACCTATTGTTTCATTCGATTTTGCGCCAAATTGAGGTTATCCTTTAAGAGTTGGAGAACTTGTTGTTGATGCTCGATGTGATCTTCCACTACTTGAAACCTAGAATTTTCTCTTAAATATGATGTGATGGATGGTGGATTATATCCATAAAGTGCCATAAATGGGGTCATTTTTGTTGCAGTATGGAAGGAATTGTTATACCACCATTCATTCAGAGGTAACCACTAGACCCATTGTGTTTGTTTATCAGATACAAAGCAACGAAGATATCCTTCCAAACATTTGTTCACTATCTCAGTTTTCCCATCATATTGAGGATGATAAGATGAACTATGAGGTAGCTGAGTACCCAAACAAGAAATTAATTCCATCCAAACATTTCCAGTCAAAATGGTATCTCTATCGCTTACAATATTCTTTGGGTTTCCATGTATATTGTGAATTGTTTCCATAAATTCAGTAGCAACTATATTGCCTTTAAATGGATGAGATAATGCACAAAAGTGTTCATACTTGGTAAGTCTATCAATTACCACCATGATGATAATATTTCCTTCAGAATTGGGTAAACCTATGATAAAATCCATTGAAATATCCTCCTAGCATTGACTTGGAATGGATAAAGGTTGTAGTAGACCCGCAGTCTTAATTGTCTCAACTTTGTTTTGTTGGAAGTCCAAAAATTCTGCCACAAAATTTTGAATTCCATATTTAAGGCCATCCCAAAAAAAATATTTCTTGACCCTATGGTAAGTTTTTAAAAATCACGAGTGTCCTCCTAAGGGAGAGGTGTGAAATTCCAAAAGAATATTTTGTTTTAGTTGGGAATCCTTACAAATATATAAGCGACCTTTGTACCATAATGAATCATTTTTCCAACTAAATGTATCAGATGTCTAGGACCTTGTTGCAAATTTTGAATGAGTCTCCACACTTCTTCATCATTCTTTCATTCCTCCCTTGCTTCGGTTATCCAATCTGGTTGGATAGTATAAATGGCACAAAACACTACTTCCACATCCTCATCCTTTCTTAAGACTGCATCTACAACCACATTTAGCTTCCCTTTTTTGTAGATGATTTCAAAGCCGTAACCCAGCATCTTTGTGACCCATTTTTGCTGCTCTTTTGAAGATAGTCTTTGTTCCAAAAAGTATTTAAGACTATCATGATATGTTTTTACCTTGAAGTTTCTTCCCATTAGGTAAGGTCACCATTTCTTTAGTGCATGTAGTATTGCCAACATTTCCTTCTCATAAATAGATTTATGTAAATTCTTTCCTTTTATTGGGTGGCTTTCAAAAGTAATGGGTCTTCCTTTTTGCATAAAAAAAACACCAATTCCATTTTTTGAGGCATCACATTCCACAATAAAGGTTTTTGTGAAGTTTGGTGTAGCTAAGACCAGTGCTTGGAGCATTTCCTCTTTAAGATTTTCAAAGGCCTTAATTTCTTCTGTAGTCCAAGAAAATGCATCTTTCTTCAGTAATGTTGTTAGAGGAGCTGTTATTCTCCCATAATTCTTTAAAAACTTGCGATAATACCCTGTTAACCTGAGAAATACTCGCATATGCTTTATGGTTGTGGGGATTTTCCATTCCTTAATGGCTTTAATTTTGTTAGGTTCCACCTTAACACCATAATAAGGTACAATATGACCCAGATATTTCACCTCTTGTACTCCAAAAGAAACATTTGGAGGCTTTTGCATAGAATTGTTTCTCCTCCAATATTTTGATCACACTGTCAACATGTTGAACATGATCGTTCCAAGGCTTGCTATAAATTAGTATATCATCAAAAAACACTAACACAAATTTTATAAGGAAGGGCTTGAAAATTGAAATCACCAACCCTTGAAATGTAGAAGGTACATTGATAAGGCCAAAAGGCATGCCCAAAAATTCATGATGACCCATGAGTTCTAAATGTTGTTTTTGAAATGTCTTCAATCTTCATTCTAATTTGATGATATACTGAATGAATATCCAACTTGGTGAAGTAAATTGCTCCATCTAATTCATCCAATAATTCATCAGTGACAGGAATGGGAAATTTATCTTTAATAATGAGCTTTTTGAGCTCCCTATAATCCAGAAACATGCACCATGATCCATCCTTGTGCACTAATACTACTGGAGTAGATAAAGAAATTTGACTAGGTTGAATTATACCGACCTCTAGCATTTTTGCAATTATACGTTCAAGTTTTCTCTTTTGGGCATAGGGATATTTATAAGGCCTGATGTTTGGAGGAACACTTCCAGGAAACAAATGAATATCATGATCATGATCATGAATAGGTGGGAGGCATTTTGGAGTCTCAAATACCTTGGAATGATTTTCCAAGACTTTTTGGAGATCTGGAGAAATATATGATTTCGATGTTTGAAACTCTTGTGAGAATAATTGTGAAATTACGCCTTGTTGTTATCTATTTATAAGTTTTATCATGCCATTAGAGCTTATTATCTTTCCTAGATTCCCTGTAATACCCCTTAATTCAACTTCCTTTCCTTCCCAAAAATAATTCAAGAAAATTTCTTGAAAATTAAAAGCTATCGAACCCAAATATTGTAACCATTGAACTCCTAGTACCACATTACCAACATCCATTGGAATGGAAAGCATTGGTCTATTCAATACATATTCCGCCATGGTTTCTTGATATTATGGCACTTTCCAAAGAAATTTATAGTTCCTCCGTTTGCAACCATCACTTGAAACTCTAGTGTTGGATATATGAAGCAATTCAATTCCTTGGCTATCTTACAATGAATAAAATTATGGGTATTATCTGAATCAATCAACATTAGTACATTTTTATTATTGATATGTCCTTATATCTTGAGAGTTTGAGGAGTGGTAATTCCTGCCAATGCATTACAAGATATGGTCGGATTCATATTTTCTTTCACTAAGGCCAGTTCCTAGTGTATATTCTCTTCTTTTGAAGTTTCTTGTTCCTTTTCTTCCTCCTCTTCACAATCTATGTAAAATAATTTCTTCTCAACACACTTATGAACTTTAGTGTATTTTCTATCACAACTTTAACAAATCCTTTTTGTTATTTTTTATTCCAACCGTTGTGGTGTCAACCTTGTAGGTTGTGGATGGCTAGGAGTAACAACACTTCCATATTTATAGTTGTAAGTGGTAGGCTTCCTTGTTGCCATAATTTCTCTTTCAATTTTTCTTGCCAACCTGAATGCCTTCTCTAATGTATCAGGTTCCCAAAGACGAACCTGATGTTGGATTTTATCCTTTAAAGTCCCTGTGAAGACATAAATCCTATGTTCCTCTGGAATATCTTTTACCCTTATATTCGATTTTTGGAAGTCCTCAATGTGCTCCATCATTGAACCCTATTGTTTGATATTTATCATTTGGCTAAATAAGGTGTTGTTCTTTGTATCCTTATAATGTGCTATCATTTCCTCTGTAAAAATTGACCAATTAACAAGTGTTTTACGAGAAAAAAGCCATAGATACCATACAAATTGATTTTGTTCTAAATATAAAGTTGCAATGTGTACCTTGTGTGTGGGTTGCACATTATGGAGCTCAAAGTATTGCTCCATTTGTAGTATCCATGTTATTTTCCATCAAACTTCCTCATATAGATATTTGGAATATGGTGGGTTTTCAATCCAAAGTTAGAGTTTATGAAATCATGATGAACACTTATTAATTTCTCGTCACGAGTTTCCTCTACTACCTTTTTCACCATTAGGAAGCATTTCTTGTACCAATTTTGTCAAACCTTCCTTCAAACCTTCAAGTTTTGCTTCTATACCATCGATCTTAGCTTCCATGCCATCCATATTAGCTTCCATGTCTAATTTTAAGCCATCCATGTCACCTTTTAAACCATCCATGTCACCTTTTAGTTCACCTTTGGTTTCTCTTTGTGAGATCGAAATTTGTTGCACTTGGTCCCGTAATTTTGATATATCATGCTGAAATTCTTCCTCTTGATGCATCATAGAATATTTTTATAAGGGATCAATGGGTGTGGAATTATTTTTTGGAGGAATTTTAGAATCCAATAATTATATATATGCTTTAATATGCCCTTGGAATCAATTCAAAAAAATCTTATGCAATTAAAATAAACGAATACACACCTTTTTCTAGCTTTTTAGGAGGTATGTAGTGAACCTAATTTATCTTTATGGTTTCAGATCTTCAAGATTTGAACTTAGGTCTTGTAGTAACCCTCTAAGTCCTAGTTCCAATGCCATAGGTTAGACCTGAATTGGATTCTTTAAGGAAAAGTTATTTCCAATATCCCAAAATGACCTAATGATGGACTAGTTCAGTAGATCGAACTTGTACGACATGCCATATGTCACTTGTTTTTCCTTCGGCTCTCAAATCGATATAAAATAAACTAAAGTCTGTGTGATTTCGTCCACTTTTTATAGAATTCGAATCTAATGCCTGAAACGAAAGTTATGACAATTTTACGTTGGTCACCTGTTTGAGATGAAATTATGGATCTTGAAAACACTTTATCTTCCAAAAATCATATCTCTGAAAATACTGCGAAACAACCTCTGAAATTTTTACACGACGTTCCTCAGGATCTAGGCTCAAATGGGTTTTTTTTAATCTTCTTAACATTCATAGAAACAAATTTATAACGAAAATTCCACAATGACTTGTTTGCAATAGTGAAACCCTAGAATCCAAAGCTCTTAAACCAAATGTTATGCAACTAGATCACAAAATAGAAGAAAAGATAGATCAACGACTTAAAATTATCCACTTTGATGGGGAAACATCCTTTACATTACATAAATGAACAATTCTTGGATGAGACAATGAAAAAACCTCCTTTCTATATATAGGAGTCCAAAGGGTCACAATATAATCTTAGCCGACATAACAATAACAATGTAAGGGTTCAACAATAACAATAGTGGGCTTCTGTGGGGCACAATAATAACAATATTAGGACTAAATGGGCACAAAAATAACAATAAGGGGACTACACTAAAAATACCAACAGGGGGATACACTAGTATTATAGGGACCTAGCAGAATGCCTCTCAAGAAATTTTCCAGAGATAGGTCTATCTCAAGTTTTTTTTCACAATTTCCTTAGCAACTTCTCATCACAAATAATCTGTAAAAATAATTTAAATCATTATATTATAGGTAGGTTATATCTTGAGGGAGCCTAAAACTCTTTAATTTTAATTGTTTTGGTTTTCCCGTTTGAGGGTTATAAGGAAATGTCAACTACTTTAAAAATTTTGTTTCATATTTGTAATATTCTTTCTACTGGTTAGAGTCATAGAATATTTTAGGTGATGTAGGTTTAATTACCACTGGTCATTCAGGGAAACCTGATTCCACTCTAGTTTTTTTCCTCCTCTAGTAACTATATTAATATTTATCATACAAATTGGTTTAGGTTCCCGAGGCTCTACATTAATTAATTTTTCTCCTCTCTGTTAATTATACTTTTCCTACCTAGCGATCAATTGAGGGCAGTCCTCTGTTGCATGTGTGGTTATTCTGAATTGAGAATACCGAGGCCTTTTGGGTAATAAACAATCATGGGAAACATGTCCTTCTGTGATTCAACACTGATTTTACCTCTTCCTCCATTTCTTCCCCCCTTGTTCCTCCACCTCCCTGCCCCGGAGGAGTTTCTTTCACTCTAAATCCAAAAAAATCAAGCCGCTCAGCCAAAGCATCCAAAGCTATACAATGATCGGTATGATGAGTCAGTGACCCACAAAAGTCATAGAAAAAATTATTTGGAACATTTGAATATTTATGAAAAATAGGACAGAGATGAGGGCGGTGTCCATACATACGACATATTTCACAATACTTAGCCGATGATGTGCCTTGCCAATTGGGGAAAGTATGGAATTGAGTACGACCTTGATACAAGGAATTTGTGTTGACTTGTGAAAATCCACCAATAGACAAATTTGGGATTGGTCATATAGGCATGGAGGATGGTCCTAGACCTTGCAACCTTAGACATTCTATGGCATGGTAAACCTCAAAATGACAATTATTATACCATACTTAAGGTAAAGGTCATGTAGAATGCATGTATTTTAGTTTCTCTGTCAATTCAATAATATGATTTTGTAGTCCAATAAGGGCAGGATCACTAGAAGTATCTCCTCCTTTGTGCTCGTGAGGATACCTTTCCATAGATTTAATATTTGTAGCTTGATCAAGTGAATCTTACAATGTATCAATCTTCTATTGAGTTAAAGGTGTTAGTGTTAATGGAAACAAGGCATTAATAAACCAGTCTCGCTGGTGGTTGGGATCAATAAGATAACTTATCTTACCAATAGAACCCTTAAATCATTGCATCATCTCCCATGCAATTTCCCCTTCAGGTTTTTTAATATCCCACAACTCAGAAAATCCTTGTTAACTTGTCTACGGAAGTTTGAACTCTTGAACAAATTCTTGCTAAACCACATCAACGGTAGGATTTTGATGCATAAAATACCATTTAATAAATGACCTGATTGCTCTCTCTCTCTCAGGGAAGTCTGAAAATCAATAAGTTTAGTAGCATCAAGAATTTTTCTACCCCTCCATATTTCTTCACACAAAAACTAGTGTTGTTCAACGTCGTCACTCCCTCATCTTGAAAATTCAAGGTATTGAGTGAATGAACTTGTTATGTTACCATCCATTTTATATTGACCAGGTGATATGAGTATAAACCATTGCGAACTAGGTTGTGAATACCTGGAAGAACTTGAGTGAGAACTACTACCACCACTACCAGAAGTACAAGTTGTATATGTACTATAAACCTTCCAAAATTTTATATCTTTAGATAGCTTTGAAATAAAATTACCAAGATCTTGATAAGGTACCAGGGGAAGGTCAGGGAAGGTTCTACCTGTGCTGTTGGGAAATGAAGTATTACTTATAGGAGACACATCATCTTTGAAAAACCATTTCCTCATCACAAAATTCATTTCTTCATTAGAAGGGATATTCTGGTTTATGATTCCAACTGTAGGCCTTGATCCATCTAGCGTATTTACTCCCTCTAGAACATGGAGATCTTAGGTACTTCCTTCCATATATATTATGACAATGTTTTTGAAACCTCCTATTTGGCCAAAAACCAGTTTGTCATTACCCTCCATCTGTTGCAACTCTAAACTATTTGGTCCCCCCTACTCATAACCTTGGACTACTCCACACCTCTCCTATTTGGTGTAATTCCCTTTGCCGCCTTCAAATCTCACGCAAAATTTATCCCTTAATTAATCAGGTCTCCATGCCCTTTTTGTGATCTCAAATATTCATCCCTTTGCAACTCATCTGCATCCATTGTAACAACATCTTCAACTTCCGTAGCCAGGTGACAATACTCCCGTAAATCCTACCCCCGATACTTATAGTTTTACGCTGCCATATTATGTCCTTGAAATTGTAACAAATTTTCTTCTACCATCAAAACTTTAATCCATTGGGGGATTTCCTTCAACAACCTCCCCCACAACCTGTATCTGAAAAAAATTTCATCTTTGGAAAAATATAAATGATCTTTTGCAACAAATTCAATAATATAACTCTCTAGGGTTTCGTGTATTGAGAAATCAACAACTCTTGTTAGTTTCGTACCTAGCCTATGCAACTCAACAACTCTTGTTAGTTTCGTACCTAGCCTATGCAACTCATTTAAATCAACAATAGTAAAGGTACGAGGATATATAAGGATATTTCCATCTCCCCCTTTTTTCTGCAACCGATGCAACCAATTATGAAGTTATTCAATGAACTTACAACAAAATATTTCGTATTGGTTACAATAATGTTCAATGTACAAAAATTCCTCTTTCACCCACTCTAAATTCTTTTGGCATAGCTATGCTTGCTGGAAAATAAATCGATCAACCTGCTCGTGCCAGAAAACTCCTCTAAGGATCCTCGATACCATGGTTTAGATCCCTTCATAGTACTCATGGTCCTGACAACGTTACGCTTAAAATTTAAAGTAAGGTAGGCCTTGGGTTCTGACACAGATTGTCGACAAAATAACCCGCCATAGTCTAGAAAATCACCGTCATTTTCACCTCCCTTATTAGGAAAGAGATGTGTCTAACCCGAGGTGTGCTGAGACTTAAAAAAATAAGGTATTATATGATGGTATTAAGGAATAACGCAACAAATAACCCATCACAAAGAGCTTAGTATGCAACCACCTTATAAGTTCTTACAATTGGAGACATAAAAAATTCAAAAGTGGAAAAAAATACAAAATAACAGAAATAACACAAGACACCCTACATCACAATTAAAAATTTTAAAAAGGGGGTTCAACAATCCAATGATCAAACACAGACAACTCTTGCAACTCCTCTTTCATTTAAATCAATATCATTACTTCATATAAATTATCCTCATCATAAGTGAGAGCAATGATCACTATTGGATCAAATTACATAATAAAATTTAGAGAGAGAGAGAGAGATACAAGAAACAACAAGAAGTTCTTTGATAAAAAAACAACAACATTTCAGCATAAGCTTCTGATCTTCTCCTTTCTGCCATCTTCCCTTTAGATTTTATAAAATTTCTTCCCATGATCCCGCTTGCTTGATTTGGTCCATATTGCCTCAAATTCCTTCAAACTCTAGTGCACCTATCCTTCTTTGGCGACCTGTACAATTTCTACCGTAAATGCCATTTTATTTCCTTTGTGCGCCTATCCTTCTTTGGCAGCCTCTGCAAATTCCACTTTAACTTCCTTTTTTTATTTCCACTATGTGCCTCTTTCTAGTAATTCTTGGCATATGGTTGTTTTGGATTTTTATTTCCCTTTTTCCGACGATCTCCTCCGCAACCATTTTCCGACCAAAACCTAACCAAAATTTTCCAAAATTTCTTACCAAAAAATGAAGGACCCAACAGGATCCCAACGATGTCCAAGACAAGGATTTTGTTAAAGTAAGACATCCTATTAGGTTATACATGTCAATCATGTAGGAGTCGCTAGAGTGAATTCAAAGATGCCTTGATAGATGCTTGCTTTACCCTCTAAGAATTTATTTTGACGTTTAATGAGGAAAAATGGATTTGTTCCTCCAATGGAGTCACCATAAGGATATATTGATAATTTCATATAGGAATAAGACACACGTCTCATGTCCCCAATAACAACGCCAAAAATTTGTTGCAAAAACTAGCAGACCTTGTGAATAGGAGGAAGATAGAGGGAAGAACAACACTTGGGACAGAGGAAAGGTGGCTCATTCAATGGAAAGGTTTAACAAAAGTGCAATATTTGAGAGAAGCTATTATGACTTTCCACGAAAAACCCCTTGGGAAAAAAATAGCTACACGAGACATAAGGTTGATATATATAATGAGATACAGGTTCATTTTAGGTCAAGGTAGATATGAGAAAAGACAATGTATAATGTACTTCAATAAGTACTAAAGAAAAGGCCTTCAAAGAATCCCCAAGTTGAAGGATTAGCTTCTAGGGTTCCCTCTTGATGTGACAACTAGGGCATCAAAATTTATGGAGAATCCACCATGGGAATTCCACCTAAACTTGAGCACCTTTAGAGGAGACATAAAGGAAGATTTCTATCTAAGCTAAACTAAAATATTCCTCCTCCAAGAGATTTCACACCAAGCCTTATATGGCCTCCTTATCCTTAAAGGGATGAATTTTTAGAAGAGAAAAGGAAGTAGAAATTATTTGTGATAACCAAGGGAATTTGAATAGTGCCTAGACCATTAGGAGATGGAGTCATGGGTGCTTATAATAAGCTAAAGTTGCCTTTAAGGAGGCTAAAATAGGATGCCCTAGTTACCCCTTTCAACAATTACTTTATTTAGCATTAGTTAGTGAATTTTCGTGGATTTAAATGCAATCATTATTCATTAGGAACATTCTTTCCACATCATCAATGAGTAACAGATGCAAAAATTCTCAGATTAAAATTTTGAAACGTTTTCAATGAAAAAAGTGAGAATTATTATCATGAGAATAAATTGCATTCATTGACATTATTTTCAAGATAATTTCACCATAAATAAACACTTACAAGACAATGCAGAGTATATCCATTCATCAAGAAAACATTAGAAGCTCCAAAAATATAACACGATAGATCCAAACATCAAAGTGCATCCCAAATACATTCGAAAATATTCTCCAATTGCATTTATGAATTCACTAATTAGGCTGAAAATCCAAGTGATGCTGGTTTAGGACGAGACTAGGTATCACCTATTTATACAAGAGTTATGAATTCAAATTACAAAAGAAAAATCCCATCCATATGCCTAATATGCTAAGTAACCCACCCATGGTTACAAGCTAACCATGATAGCTCTAAAATTTAATTAAATTATCCTCCTAAGCCCAATTAAGTTTGACGTCATGCATGCCTAGAGGCCTAGAGGGGTAGCATTGAGACCTCTTTTTCTAAAAATGTGAGAGAGAGCCCAAAAAATCATGATGAAGAGGGTCATGACCTCCATATGCTGCAAAACATCTCCAAACTCCTATTTGGGATTTGTGGGATCCAAATGGGTCTCCAAGTGGTTCAAAATCAAGTTGATACTCTATCAATGAGGGCTAGAAGATGACATATGCCTTCCCATGTCTCCATAGGAAATACATAACCTCTTTTAGGCTTAAGATCAACTGCCAAGTGTCAAGTGAAATGTGTGGCCAACTGGGGAAACCTGGTCCATGTGCATCATCATCTTAAATAAAATGGTCACGAACAAGAAAATGGTGGTGTTGAAGAATCCCATGGTGTGGACATCAATGATCTGCATGAATGGAGGCCCATGGCTCTCAATGCTCACCCTACAAATGCAATTGTGATCATCTATAGGGATTGGATATCATATAGGGAGTCCAAGTCCAAGATGAAAACCCACCTACAATCCTATATACATCTAATGTGTCTCCTCACGTTCAAGTATAATGATTCATTAATGCAATTGTGCAAGCAAGCTTAC